>NIGD01000001.1:7259976-7309647 GCA_003055185.1 Escovopsis sp. TC
GGGCATGAGATGACGAGGGGAGTCCAGGAGGAGGGGAGTCCAGGAGGATAGTCACGGTCCTGGATGGAGAGAGGGGGGGGGAAGGGGTTGCTGGATGAGGGGAAGGGCAATCTGTGACAGGAATGGATGGAGGGGCCAGTGAGGCGGCGGGGAGGAAGGGCGTACCTTTATCTTCCTGTTCTTGCATCGTCGGCACCCCGCGCGGGACTTTTTGTGCGTGCGTCGAGGGGGCACTTGGAGATTGGGGTCTCCAGTGGGATTGCTCGACGGTGAGGGCTGACGAACGCGACTTGACGTGTCCACCCGAGTCAGAAACCAGCAGCGCGGGCGCGAGGGAGCGGGAATGGAGGGAGAGAGGAACAAGGCGAAGGAGGAGCATTTACCGAGGAGGCATTGGGAAGATGCGGCGACGACAGCGGCGTCGGCGTGGGCGTTGGCGTCGGCAACGAGGTGTGAAAGAGAGAGAGAGAGAGAGAGAGAAAAAAAATGGTCGGCGCGAGGGCGGGGCGATAGCGATGGATTCGAGGCAAGGATCAGGTCCTACTATGTATGGATGTCGACATGCAGCATCCCGCAGTTGTTGAAAGGCCGGAGCTGGAGCAATGGGGGTGGGAGGAAGAGCGGGGAGCCGAGCGCGCGTGAGAGAAGGACAGACAGAGGACAGACAGAGGACAGACAGGGGAAGAAAGGAAAGGATTGAGGCAAAGAGAGAGGACAGCACGCGCGAAGAGATTGTGGATCCGAGGACGTCGGGTTGGTGGTTGACGGCTCCTGCTTGCTGGTTCTGGTTCCTGTGCCTGAAGGGGAGAGAGAGGGCGGGAAGATTGCACTTTTTTCGATCCCAGATGGCGGAGGATCAATGGATGGCGGAAGAATGGCCGAGGCGGCCAGGGTTGAGACTCCATGTGAGGCGAGAGCGGGAGCGCATACATGATACAGGTACGGAGTACTAGTACTCCGTACTAAGTACCTCTATGCAGAGCGCTGCAGAGCGTACACCGCACACCGTACACCGTACACCGTACACCGGGCAGACCAGGAGGAGGTAGTATCGTCTCTGGAGCCTCTCGCACTGTCACACCGTCAGCGTCTGATCTTCTCCTCGAGCGGCCATCCTTGGATGGATTGGACTGCTGTGTGGACTCGCAGCATCTTCCGGGATGTCGATCTCGAGAAAGAAACATCCCAGGAATAGTGGAGGCCATCCATTGCAGAGGGGAGGCCCGGTTCAATGGCTGCATGTGCTGCGCCGCATTGCAACAATGGCCCTGATGGATGCATGACTCGGGATGCGGCTCTCTGCTTCGGACCATCGCCTTCGGGCCCCTGGGTCGTCTTTCTAGTCGTCTTCCATCCCGTTTCTAGTCCATGCAGCGCCGGCTGCCGTACGGAGTACGAGTAACATATCCAGCGCTGGCCATCGCCAGTCCGCAGGAGGCAGCACACCTGCGTCTAGACGGATTCGTCATCAGGATCGTCTTCTTGGAGGATTACCTAATGAGATGGATCATGGATCAAATGCTTCTTGAGCCGGCTGTGGCCGCCATCACCAGCACCATCACCGTCGGCGGCAGATCCCAAGTCGAGTCCGAGGTCCACGTCGTTGCTGAGAAGCATCGGGAAGTGGACCGTGGCGGCTTGGATTGGAAGTCAAGATGGACATGATGTCTGCTGCAAGGGACTGCGTCGGGATGCCTGGTGTCATCGCCATCAGCTGCAGCCGCACCTCTACGGAGTACTCCGTACTACTAGTACTAAGCTACTACTAACTGTCGTGTAGAATACGGTTTAAACTCTATTTTATGCAATAGAATCTTATCGAAGCTACTAAAGTACCGTAGGGGTACCTAGTATACGCAACTATATATTAGCGTACCTTAACTACTATTTCTTAAGGTTAAAGCGCCCTTTTAGGCTAAGGCGTATTCTTCTTTAATTAATATACTTTCTATAAACTACTTTACTTATACTTATGCCTTTGTTATAAGAGTTATAAGCTTATAGCGATTTTAATATATATCTTTACTAAATATATTACTATTAATACTACTATTATTTTTATTTTTTTTTAATTACTTTATTATACTTACTTAACCTACCTTTATAATATCTTTAAAGCTTAAGCTCTAAGGATTTAAAGATTAGGTTTATTAGTTTAAAGCTTTAAAGGGCGTTACTAAAGTATATAGCGTTTAGTATATTATTAACTAAACTAATAAGGCTATAGCTAGAGATGCTACTAGTATCTTAAACTACTTTACTGCTTAAAAGATAAATAAAAAGATTACTTAGCGCTTTAGTAAGCTTATAACTAAGATTAATCTAGCTTTTTATATTACTTATAAAGGTATTCTTTTCTAAGAATAAAAAAGTAAGCGTAATAATAATATAAAGATTATAAGGTTTTATATTATAATTAAAAAGTAAATATAAAAAACTATTTTATAGTTCTTTTATTTATACTCCTTTGCTATAGCTACTAAGCGCTATAAGAATACTATATACTAGTTTACTATATATAAGCTGCTCTAAGAGCTTTAAGCTATTACTACCTTTTTTTATAAAGCTATCGTTAACGTAGTTTATAATGTATATAACATAGCTATAGCTATAGCTTTACGCGCTAATATGCTTTTAAACGTATAGCTTTTTAAGTAAACTAATACGTTAGCTAAAGCTTAAGAGTATAAGATTTTAAAGGTTTAAGGTACTTAAGCTATCTTTATAGTGCTTTAAGTAGTTAAATAGCGCTTTTTTTTAAAGTAAAAAGAGTATAAAGTTAGTAAATTATATAAGCTAATCTTTAACGCTAAAGAGGTACTTTCTTTTAATACTTATATTAAGTATATTTTTAAAAAGCTATAAAGCGCTTTTAAACTTAAAAAACTAAGCGCTTATAGTACTTTAAGAGCAATAAGTAATAATAATAAAAAAAGCTTTTTTACTTAGCTTACTAATTACTGCTTATATAGTAATAATTATAGATTTCCTTTTATTAACTACTAAAACCTTTAATTTACTATAAAAGGTATTACTAAAAGGAAAACTAAAAAATAAATAGCTAAAAACGTTAAAAAGATTAAAAAGTGTTTAGCTTTTAATAAGTAAGCGCTTTTACGCTAAAAGCTTATTATAGCTAAGTAGAACCTAAGTAGTATCTTTAAAAAGCTACCTTAAGGTTTACGTTAAGTTTAAAGGTAAAGTTAAGGATAAGGTTAAAGGTAAGGATAAGGTTAAAGGTAAAGATAGATTACTATTGCTTTACTTAACCCTTTTGCTTTTAAGACCTTAAAAAGAAGCTTAAGAATATATATAATACTTATATAAAATTATTATTTACTTTCTTAAAGTATACTCTTAAATAGCTATAAAATATTATATCTTATTAATAATAAAGATTTACTTATTTTTAGTTCTTTTTACTTAAGTAATTTTAATAACTTTATAAAAGTAAGAACTACTTAATTTAAGGTCTTAAAAAGAGGTACCTATGTCTTATAGAACGTATTTATAGCTATAAAGCGCTTTTATAGCTTTAATCTTAAGTTGCTAAACGTTACTATTATTAAAAGCTTTTATATTAATATTATCTTTAAAGCAAAGCTTTATAAAGTAAGCGTTTAGTTCTTAGGGTTAAACTGCTTTTTATGTATAAGAACGCTAAAGCATAATTATATATTTATAAACCTTATAAAAAGATATAACTTAGTGTTTTTAAAGTTTATTCTTACTTTAAGCTATGCTCTTAATAGCCTTAAGTTAACTATACTAATTAAAAAAAAGCTTTTTTTAAGTACTTTTATATTATTTTTTATATAAATCTTTTATTATACGTTTTAAACCTTAGTTTTTACTTTTATTTCTTTACCTTAAATACTCTCTTTACTTACTTAAGATATAAGAATAAAGTAAACCTATAGTATCTATGCTTAAGACACCTTAGCAGTACTACCTTTTAAGCTATAGTTAAAAACGCTTATAGAGTTATAATTAAAGGTTTTATATAAAAACTTATAAGGATTAAATACTAAACGTATACTTTTATATACGTATTATAGGTTATCTTTTATACCTTATTTATATAGCGTACTTTATAGCTATTTTAGCGTATTTATTAAAACTTATAGGACTATAAGTATAAGTTTAATAGCTTAGCTTAGCTAATAGTAATTAAAAATAAATATAGTAGCTAGTTATATATATAGCCTTTCTTTAATAAGGCCTTAATAACTATCTTTAACGTACTATTTAATTTTAAGTAGTAAGTAAAATAGCAGTTTAACTTTATAATTTATATTATTAGGTAAAATAATAAAGCTACTATAATTATAATTAATAAAAAGAGTATATTTTAATAGTAAGCGTAGAATAAAGGTATTGTTTTAGAGCTTATACCTTTTTATACTTATAAGCTTAATAGTACTATAAAGAAAGTAAGATAAAAGATAATAATAAAGTAAATTAAGATAAAAGAAAGCGCTAACCTTTTAAAAGAGCTTTAGCTAAAGAGCGTTTAAGCTATAGCTAAGCTAATTAATATATCCTTTTTATATGTTTATTCTTAGCTTTTACTACTAAAGGTACTAAAGATATAGTTTAAGAATTTTATCTTTTTCTTAATTTAGAAGCCTTATGCTAACCTTTACTTAGATTAAAATAGTTTATATATATATAGTTATAAAGCTTTTATATTAAACTATAATTAAAAAGTAAAAAAGAAAGCTTAGTTCTTTAAAATAAGCTTTAAAAGACTAAAGGGATATCTTATTAAATATACTACTTTAAATATATACTAAATTTAAATACTAAAATTAAGAAAAGTTATAATAATAAAGAACATTAAATTTAATAAAAAGCGCTTTTATAACCTTTAAGAGATAACTATAAACGATCTTTTAGTAGCTAAGCTTAATAATCTCTTTAACGAACTATAGGTTAGTAACTTAAAGACTAACTTATATAGGTTTAGCTTTCTTTTTATATAATAATAAGAGCTAATAGAAGTAAAAAAGCTATTTAATATACTAAAAGAAGATACTTTTATATAGTATTACTATACTAATAAGCGTATAAACAAATATAGTGCTTTAAAAATCTTATTAGCTTTTATAATCTTATTTATAAGACTTTAAACTTTAAATTAATTACTTAATCTTTATCTAATAAGCGCTAAAATAAAAGTGTAACGACTAACACTAGATTGACCCGAGGTTACGTGTACTATACAGCATATATCTTAGGCCGATTGTACTTAACGTAATCGGGCTAAGTCTTAGTTCTTGCATATAAAGACCCTTACCTTTTCGTATAATTATTATATAATACCTTTATAACTATCTTACTTAACAACCTAGTGTATTACCTTATTGTTACAAATCCTAAAACTTTTACTGTTATTACCTAAGAAGTTATAATAGTAAATATATAATTACATTAAGAAACCTTAGCGATATTAACTAATCTAATTGCTATAGAGGAAGGTAGCGAATCTTTTTTTAGTAGCAAATTTCGTTTATAAACCTGCTAAGACTCTTTGTCTTATATTAGCAAAGGACAAAAAGAGTTTTATAACCCTAAGAATTCCTTATGTAACTAAATACGCTAATTAAAAGAGCAAATTTAGAATCTTTATAAGCAGTTAGTATAGATAACTTAAGGAAATTAAAGGGATTTTAAGGATAAATTAAACAATAATAAGATTAAAGTAGAGAAATTTACTAAGTTTACTTTAAATACCTTATTTTATAAGCGAGATAATTAGCTTAACGATCTATAAAAAGTATTTAAAAGAGCTAAGAAAAGATATTAAAAAGATTCTTAAAAGATCTTATTAGCTTTAAATTATATAGATACTAATTGTTAAGTAAGATAAGATCGTTTCTTTAATAAATAACCTAAAGAAGAAGCATGCTTTATATTAAAGAATAATTAGATCTAGTTTAAAGCATAGACTACTATACTACTTTAAGATATAGAGATTTAAGAGCTATTAATTATAAGCTAAATTAAAAGTATAAAACAGTAAGATAATTAATCTTTAAGGGATTTTTATATCTACTTAAACTCTTTAGAGAAGAACTTTCTTTAAAAGGATAAAAAGGAAAAGGCTTTCTTTTTCTTCGCTAAACTATAACCTAAGCTTAAGAATTAAATATTAACCTAAGGTTTATACCTACTAGTAGAAAGGGAAGAAATAGTTACCTTTACTACTTAATTCTAAGATACTATAGCAAGAAAGAGAAAGGACCTAAATCCTTATAAAAGGTAATTAAAAAGGCTATAAGAAGGATATAGATCTAGAAAAAGAGGTTAAGCATAAGGCGCTTATTAGCAAGTACAGTTAAGCAATAAGGATACTAAGACAACTTTTTAATAAAATCTAGTTAAACTAGATAAGAAGGTTTTAACTTACTATACCTATAAAAGCAAATTTTACTTTTAACCTTAATGCTTTTAAAAACCTAAGATTAATAACTTAAAGGGAAAAGGAAAAAAGTTAAACTAATAACCTTTAGTTTAGCTTAATCCCTTAAGGTTACTTTACGATTTTTTGTGCTTATTTCTATACATAGGACAAAGGACACAAGAACAACTACTAACTTTAATAGTAGAGCTAAATTAGACGCAATTAGTATTTAATTTACGTAAAAACAAAGATTAAAAAAATTAAATAAAACAGTACCTTACCTTAATAATGTGTTATAAAGAAAAATTAATACTTTTAGAGTATAAAGTATACTAATAACCTTAATAGATTTAAGAGGAATATCTTATACTATTACGTAAAAATGTATAGGTATTAAGAGAGGAGAAAATTTAAGTCTTATTTTACTCTTAATAAAGATAATAAAAGATAAACTTATTTACTTATATCTATATAATAAAAGTTAATAGTTTAAATAAGATTTTATAAAGACTACTTTAATTTTAGTTTAATAATTTAAAAAAAAAAAAAGAAAATTATAAGCAACTATAGTAGTAATTATAGTAGATCTAAACCTAATTCTACTTCTAAACAAAGAAAAGGTTAATACTAATAAACAGGGAAGACCTAAAGAATTAAAGGCATTTAACGATGTCTTTTTAATAAAGAATTCTTATCTTTTACTATATATTAAAGGAATAGATTATATAATTAATCTTATAAAAGGAGAAAATCTACTATATAGACCTATTTATCTTTTGTTACTAGCTAAACTAGAGTTACTCCGAAAATACTTAGACAAAAACCTTACGAACTAACGCATTAAACTATCTAAAAGTCCTACTAAAGCACCTATTCTTTTTATACTAAAGAAAGATAAGAGCTTACGCTTAGTAGTTAATTATTAAGGATTAAACAAGGTTACAATTAAGAATTAATATCTATTACTACTTATTGCTAAATTAATAAATTAAATCTAAGGATACTAATAGTTTACTAAAATTAATATTAAGGATATATATTACTAAATACGTATAAAAGAAAGCAATAAATAGAAGACTACGTTTTATATATAATATAGTTATTATAAATTTATAGTTCTTCCTATAGGATTAACTAATATGCCTACTACGTTTTAAAATTACATTTATTTAGTACTTAGTAATTTACTTAATACTATTTATATTACCTACTTAAATAATATTTTAATATTTTCTAAGACTTAAGAGGAATATATAAATTATATACAATAAGTACTTTAGAAGCTTTAAGAAAGTAAGCTTTATGCCTATCTAAACAAATGCTTATTTTTTAAAAAAGAAGTTACTTTTTTAAGCTTTGTTATTTTAAACAAAAGACTAAGAATAACGCGAAAAAATGTTAAAGAAATCTAAAATTAGAAAGAACCTACGTTATATTATAACATTTAAGTATTTTTAAGATGCTATAACTTTTACTATAGGTTTATTATAAAATATGCTAAATTAGCAAAACCTTTATATATATTGCTTTAAGGATTAGTAAGTAGCAAGAAACTAAGACAAGTATATCTAAATAATAAAAAGAAATAAGCGTTTTACGCCTTTATTAATGCCTTTTAATATATACCTTTACTTTAATACTATAAACTAGATTAGCTAATATAAATTAAGATAAACGCGTTAAGGTTTATATTAGCAGCTATTTTATCTTAACTAGATTTATAAAGGAAATAGTATCTAGTTGTATTCTTTTTAAAAGCATTTTATAGTCTAGAATTAAACTATAGTACTCTTAATTAAGAGATATTAGCTATAGTAGAAGCGTTTAAACATTAAAAACATTATATTAAAGGAGCTTATAAAACAGTAAAAGTTCTTAGTAACTACTAAAATCTTTAAAGCTTTATAAAGCAATCTAAGCTTAGTAGTTAATAAGCTTATTAGTATATGTTTTTAATACTATATAATTTTACTATTAAGCATTAATCTAAAAAAACAAATCTAGCAGATAGTTTATTAAGACGACCTAACTATAAGTTAGATCGTCCTAATACAGTAGAATTTTTTATAGAACTATAAAGATAACTTTAAGTAGTATTAGAAAAGAGATAAAAAGGTTACGATTCTTTTATGTTTCTATATAGTTAATGCATAGATATATATAATAAAATGTTTAATTAAGGACCTAGATGTATATAAGCAATTACCTAGAACAAAGCAAAAGAATCGCTTACTTATTAGAGCGTATATAAACTAGTATAAGACTCTTTGCTTTAGCTTATTAAAGATAGTTAATATATAAATTCTAAGATTAAGCAATTAAAGCAAAAAGCTTTAAACAAGTAGAGCGTTAATTATAATCTGTTATTGTTTAAAGGTAAAATAATAATTCTAAACAAGAATTGCCTTTAAAACGAGCTATTATAGCTATACTATAATAATCTATTAGTAAGTTATTTTATAAAAGCAAAAACAAATAAGCTTTTATTTAGAAGATTCTTTTAGAAAAATATACAGCGAAATGTTAAAGAATACATTAAGTATTATTAAGTTTACTAAGGATAGATAGTAAAAAGACATTAACCTTTTAGCAAACTTAAATTGCTACTAATTCTATTATAACCTATAAAAGAATTAATAATAGATTTTATTATAAGACTACTAAAAGTTATTTTTTAAAACAAAAAGGTTAATAGAATTTTAGTTATTATTAACTGTTTTATAAAATTTGCTTTATATTTTACGATTTTATTATATATTACTGCTATTAAACTAGCAAAGCTTTTTTATAATAAGGTAGAACTCTAATATATAGGTTTACTAGATAGTATAGTAATAGACAAAGGATCTTTGTTTACTAGTAGATTTTAGTTATCTCTTTATTACTATTTAAGGGTATAAAGACGTCTTTTAATAGCTTTTTATCCTTAAACTAATAAATAAACAGAAAGAATAAACTAAACTATAGAACGGTACCTAAGATACTTTATAGATAAAAATTAGAAAAACTAGCTAAGGCTATTAAGAACGGTATAATTTGCTACTAATAATGCTAAATTAGAGATAACAAAGATCTTTCTTTTTAAAGCCTTTATAAGGTATTTGCTAGATTTTTATGTTAACGTTAAGGACAATGTTCCTTAAGAGGGGGTCTTAAATACAAAAATCTATATTAAAAAACTTTAAGAAACCTAAGAAAAAATAAAAAAGAATTAAAAGATTATATATAAAAAGTAAGCAAAATACTTTAATTAATAGCATTAAGAAATAGAATTTAATATAAAAAATCTTATAGCATTGTTTATAAAAAACTTTTAATTCCTTAAAAAATCTATAAAGCTTATACTAAAACGTATTAGGCCCTTAAGGATATTAAAAAAGATTAAAAAGTAAGCGTATTATCTTATAATACTAATACTATACAAAGACATATATAATATGTTTTATATAAGCTTACTAGAACTATAGAACAAGACTATAAACAAGAAAGACAAATTATTACTAATGCTTTTACTAAAAAAGAATAATAAACAGTAAGAAATTAAATCTATTAAAGACTATAAGAAATAAAAGAAGTAAACGCTTTATTTAGTTAAATAAAAAAGATAGCCTGCTAAATACAATAAGTAGGTATCTAAAAGTAATATAAATATACCTTAAATCTTTAACAAATATGCTAAGCAAAACAATGCTTAAAAGCAAAAAAGTAAAGCAAAAAGAAGATCTTAATAAGCAATAAAAGATAAGCAAAAATGCTATAAATACTATAAAACTAAGATCCTTTAACTAATAGGATAACTACGTATTATATTATTATAAAAGGCTTACTATAATAGAGTAGCTTAGGTTATGTTGTTAGCGTTAAAGGGGCCTATACCTTAAGGATCGTTAACTAACGCTTTTAAAAAGGTAACGTAAAATAAAGAAAACGCGCTAAATAAGGCAACGAAATTCTTATTAAAAGAGTTAAGACAAGGAACTATTAAAGATTACTAATAAGTAATCTAAGCAGTAGTCTACTAAAAAGTTAGTAAATATATTATAAAAAAGAACTAAATATATACTATAGAAAGCAAGAGTAGCTTTAATAAGGCATTCTATAGTATCTTCTTAGACGTAATATAAGCTAAATATATATTTATTTTCTAAGACTAGAAGTTAGTAAGTATTAATATAAAAGAAAGAACGATTTACTTACGTTATATAAACAATAAAGACCTATCTACTGCTAATAAGAGGTATACTGCTTATATACCTACTTAAAGCACTTTATTAGATTACTAAGCGCTTTAAACTAAATTAATAAGGTAGCAGCATTAAAAAAACAAAGATCTATAGCAATATTATAGGTTTAAGTAAATCTATAAACGTTAATAAGTAGATTCGTAGTATTAACGCTTATATTAAATAACGTATATATAAATAAAATATAATTAGTTAAATTATTACAGTTACTATATATTATAGCTATAATCTAAAGAAGTTAGTATAAAAACGTAAAAGAAACGTAAACATATACCTAGTTGTATAAGCACTTTCTACGCTAGTAAAATACATATTATATACGTCTTTTATTAAAACATTTAATGCTAAAAGGAGTAGTCTAAGCAGTAAAACTCTATAGATTCCTTTAATAAGCATAACCTATACATTTGTAATACTAAAAGGGATTAAGAACACTTTCCTTGCTAAGCTTAATGTTAAAAAATAGCATAGGAGGTAGAAGAGGACTTAGAGGAGGAGGTAGTAAGGGACTAAGAGGTAAAGGTAGAGGTAGAAGTATAAAGGAAGAAAAAGAAGAAGAAGATAAACCTTTATTGTTTCTATTAAGTAGAGGAGGTGCTATAAAAGAAGGTATACTATTGTTTAAATTAATAAAAAGAAAAGCATTAATAGGTAAGGCAATAATAGGGGGATTAGTAGCTAGACTAGCACTATTTCTATTAGCAAACCCTAAAACACTAAGAAGGAAAGTTAGGTCTATTACCTTATTATTGTTGTTATTGTTATTATCCTTATTATTAATGTTTATAAAGAAATTATTAAGATTATAAGATAATTCTTTTATAGGTTTTAGACGTTAAGCATTTGCTATTTGTAAAAGAAAGAGCTAACGCTACTTTTTTAAAGTAAGAAAGGAATATATAAATAATATTATACGCTTATTTTAGGTAGGACTTAGCTAATCTTCTATAAAAAGGATAGTAATATTTAATAAAACAATATATAAAGCTATTTAATATAATTAAAGACATTCTATGTATAAAAAGGATATAAAAACATACTAAAGTACATAGGAAAGGTAACAGCTATAGCAAAGGTAAAACATAGTATAAAATAGTACTTACTTACAAAAAAGGATAAGCATTTAGCTTTAATAATAAAAAAAAAAGAGCAGGATTCCTTAACTGCTTAGGTGTCTTAGCTGTAGGCTAAGGAAGTATTAATATAATAATAATAAAGTATTTATAAAACGCTTAAATAAATATTATAAAAGAATTACAATAAAAAATAAAAATAAAAAGGATATAAACAAAAATGTTAATAATAAAAAAAAGAAAAACAAAAATAAAAAGCAACGAAAAGTAGCTTAATTTATACTATAGAGCTAATTAGTAAATAAAGCGCAATTACCTAAAAAACGCAACTAGCAACGCATAGAAATAGGTACGCACTAATTGCTACCTATTTTCTTTATTTAATTTAAAAAGGAAAGAATAACTTATTCTAAGGAAAGAGCATTGCAATAGAAACTACGTTATAGACAACGCGCTTAGGGAAGGGATAGCTATAACAACTAACACTAGATTAACCTAAGGTTACGTGTACTATATAGTATATATCTTAGGCCGATTGTACTTAACGTAATTAGGCTAAGTCTTAGTTCTTACATATAAAGACCCCTACCTTTTCGTACGATTATTGTACGATACCCTTACGACTGTCTTACCTAACAACCTAGTGCATTACCCTATTGTTACAAAAAGATAGCATAGAATTAGAACGATTTAAGAGTACGCTAAGCAGTAAAGCGTATAAGGAAGAGTATACTAAGGTAGCTAATGTATATAGCATATTATTAGGTAATAACTTATTAGTATAGCTAAAAAGAGAAACTAACTTAGTAAAAAGTACTTACTTTAATAAAGAAAGCGTAGTACTTACTAAAAGAGTAATAATATAGTAAGAGATAAGCGTATAGTTAACTACTAAAGCATAAATATCTATAAACAATAGCGCTAGTAAAAAAAAGATATAAAGCAGCGTAATCTAGTTAACTAAGGCAGAAATACTTATAATAGAAAGCGTAAAAAAGTAGCTTATTATAATAAGTTAAAGGATCCCCCCCTTAGTAGTACCTTATTATAGTAGCTAACTATAGGATAAAGCGCTTATTAAGAAATAAAGTACTTTATAGGATTACGCTAATATATATACTATTATTACTAAATTTTTTAAAGCAGTTAAGCTAAAAGGAAAGGTTAAGTACTTAGACCCTTATAATGCTACGTAAAGGAGTAAGAAAGCTTTCTTTTTAGTAATCTTAGTAGTAATAGACCCTTTATTATAAAAGATAAGGAAGATAGATAATAATGCTTTAAATAGGTTTAAAGATTTAGTAAAACTATTATATAACTAAGAGTAAGCAATAAAATACTTTTTATTAAAGCGCTTTAAATAAGTAGCATAGCTAAAGTATAATAAGCTAAGCGTATAGCGTACCTAAGAAGTTATAAACGTTATTAAAGTAGTAGGACTAATAGTATTAGTAATATAGATCTTTATATATAAGCTTAATAAAGATAAAGACTTAGTATACTATAAAGCTTAGTTTATAGTATATAGCAATAAGCAATAAGTATTTATAATTAAAAGTATATATATAACTACGTTAGTAGCGCATTCCTTTTAGATCTTTATTACCTTTATAGCTTAGTTTAACTTAAAGCTAAAGAAATTTAACGTTAAGAATGCTTTTTTTAATATAAAACGTAAAAAAGATAAGCTTTTTATATACTATAAGATACTAAATAGCTTTAAGCTCTTAAGTAAGTATCTTAAGCTTTCTAAGGCTTTATATAAACTATAAGACTTACTATAGCTTTAGTTCTAAGAGTTCTTAAGGACGCTTTTTACCTTAAGGTTAAAAGCATACCTAAAAGAGCCTTACTTTTTCTACTTACCTAATAAAGATCTTTTTTTAGTATTCTACGTTAATAATATTATTATAGCTTTTTATAAAAGTATATATAAGCGTTATAACTAAGTGCTTAAGGTACTATATGGTAAATATAAGCTTTATAAGGAAAAGGATATAAAGTAGTTCTTTAGAATTAAAATTAAATAAAACTATAAAAAAAAAGCTATTTTTTTTACTAAACTTATATATTAATAAGGTTGCTTAGCGCTTTAAACTTATATAAAGAACTTAGTAACCTTTTATTTTAATCTTAGCAAAAGAGTACGTAAGCGTAAAGACTTAGGCTATAAAGCAGTTAATTAAATCTTATTAAAAAAAGGTTAGCTTAGTACTTTATACTATAGTAATAACTTAGCTTAATATTACCTTTATAGCATCTCTTTTTGTTAAAATAAGGGTATAGGAAGATAGAGACTATAGGGTAGGTAAGGACTATGTATGTTATATTAAGCTAAGGATAAGAGAGAGGACGCTAGCTAGGTAAGGGATAGCGCCCCTTAAGTACATAGAACACTGTTACCTTAGTTTATCTTTAAATATATAGAAAATACTAAGGAAATAGGATATCTTAAGGTAATACTAATCTCTCTTAAGTGCCTAGCTAATAAGCTTTAAGGTAGCCCTGCTTAGCCCTGCTTTGCCTTACATAGCCCTACACTGCCCTGCTTAGCTACCTTTAGTAGCGTAAGCTACGTCTCTTAGTACATAGTCTTAACACTCTTCTTAATGCTTAGCTATATAGAATAAGGCATCTTAAAGCTTATACTTATTAGCCTATATAAAGGCCTATAGGGTAGTAGCTTTTATTAATCTAAGGCTAGGCTTAAATAGCTTATATAGCTTAGGTAGCTTAACTAGTATATAGGTTGCTATAGCTAATTATTAAAGCTTTACGTTATACCCTTACTTATATATAAGGTAGCTAGCCTTTCTAGAGGCTTAAATAGGTCTTCTTCTAGTATATAAGGCTATTAGTCTTTAAGCTAGTCTTAAGCCTTTTAGCGTATCTCCTCTAAGGTAGGCCTTAGAGCTTTATAGAAGGTTTCTATAGGTAGCCTTTTGTATTAATTAAGGGGGCCTAGGCTTAGCAAGCTACGTAATAAGTTAAGTAACTCTAATGCTAGCCTTTAGTATACGCTTAAGGTAAGTGCCTTATAAAGCTAAGGTTAAGCTGCTAAAGGGCTTAGGCTATAGCTAGAGCTAGAGCTAGATTCAGTGCTACGGCTAGAGCGGGTGCTAAAGCTAGTACTAGAGCTAGTGCTAGAGCTATAATAATCTAAGCTAGTGCTAGAGCTATAATAATCTAAGCTAGCTAGCTAGAGTAGAGCCTTAGCTGCTTCTACGAGGTAAATGTTAGTAGCTTTTGCCTTTAAGGTAGCTTCTCTATAGAGGAGGATCCCTTCTTAGAGGGGCCTAGGGCTTAAGGTAGCCTAGATGCTTTTAATCTTAGGTTAAGGGCTTAGTGTAAGGCTTTTACTAAAGGAAGCTGTCCTTATAATAAGCTAAGGGCTTAGTAAGAGCCTTAGTAAGCCTAGTAACTACTTTAGTAAGTAGTAGTTAAGCTACTAGCGGGGGTCGTTAAAGGTTAACATCCTTGTTAAGGTGTTATTATGCTAACTAAGGGTTCTTAACCCCTAAAGGTTATAAGGTAGCTCTACCTTAGAGCTATAGGGTAGCCCTAAATAAGGGCTATTTAGCTAGGCGAGATTAGCTTAGCCTCCCTAATAAGGGTATACGTAATTAACTACGTAGGATTTAAAGGGCTAGGCTAATAGTAGTCTATATAGGCCTTTCTAAAATAAGGCTAGCTATAGCTTAGTTAGTAGCTTAGTAAAGCTATTAGCTACGTTGCCTTCTGTATTAATCTACTTTAGGGTAACTAGCTGCTCTTAAACCTTCTCTTTAATATAGCTAAACTTAATTAGCGTATGCTTTATACAGCTATATAAGGTAAGGTTATTAGTAGTAGATATAGCTTACTTATTGTTATTGTATAAGGTAACTAGAAAATTAATATTCTAGTCTGTCTTACGTAATAAGCTAGTTAACTACTTAAGCTCTTAGGTAGCTTCTATAATCGCTATGTATTTAGCTTCTAAGGTAGATAAGGCAATAGTACTAGCCCTCTTGCTTTTCTAGCTTATAGGGCCTCTAGCTAGTTAAATAACGTATCTATAGGTGCTTTTGCTAGTACCTTTATCCCCTACGAAGTTGCTATTACAATAGGCTATAAGGCGCTATAAGCCTTAAATAGCATATTTAATGCCCTAAGACTTAGTGCTCTTAAGATAAGCTAATAGCTTATAGGCCCCTAAGAGGTGCTCTTTATAAAGTAGCTAGAAATAGCGTGCTAGAAATTAGACTACAAAAGCTATATCTAGTTAAGTTTATATAGCTAGATAGATAGCTATACTAATAATAGCCTAATATAGCTTAGCTTTATTAGCTATAAGTAGTAAAGAGTCCCTTAGGCACGTAACTAGCTAAGGCACAAAGGGTATGTTAGCTAGCTAGGCTAAGGCTTAATTAAACCTTTTAAAAGCTTCTTCTATAAAGTGCTCTTAAGATAGCTAGATAATCCCTTTTCTAGTATCCTAGATAATATAGACCCTTAAGAATAAGGTAGCTAAGCCCTTATCTTTTATTTTATAGATCTTATTAAAAGCTTCTTTTGTTTTATTAATTAGCCTTAAGCTTAGACTAATTAAGAGGTAGTTATTAATGTAAGTAACTATAAAGATGCTTATTATGTAATTATATAAGACAGCTAAATCTAAGGCTAGTAGCTTAAAGTCTAAGGTAGCTGCTGCTTAATTAAAGGCTTGCTACTACTTATAAGATAACTGCTTAAGGCTATAGAAGGTCTTATTAAGCTAGATAGCTTAATCTAAGGGCTCTAAGGTAGCTAAATAGCCCCTTTAAGCTAGCTTAGTTATTGTCTTAGGATTAGCTTACTAAATAAACTAATTAAAGCCCTCTAGAAGCTAGATAAAGATATCTTCCTTAAGGTCTCTGTTTAAAAATACCTTTATAAAGTTAATCTACTTAATTTCCTAGCCTTTAGCTATAGCTAAGGCTAAGAGGACTTACTACGTAACTAGCATAGCTATAGAAGCAAAGGTATTAGTATAGTTAAGGCCTTTAATTTACTAAAAGCCTTAAGCTATAAGCCTAGCCTTATGCTTAGTTACGTGCTTATATTAGTCCTTTTTAAGCTTAAAAACAAGCTAGCTTATTATTAGCTAGTAGCTTAAGAGAAGGTTATTCTAAGGCTAAAAGGTAAAGACGTCTTAGAATAATAGCTGCTAAAATTTAGCTGCTATAGCCTCTAGCTAGGCTAAGGCATTAGGGCGTTAAGAAGCCTCTCGAAAGGTATAAGGCTTGTCTTATAAGGTAGGTTTATTCTTAGCTTTTAAGGTAGCTAAGATAAGGTTAAGGTCTATCTAATCGAGTAGGTTACGTAGACAGTTACGTATAGCTAGATTAAGTAACTTAAGGCTTAAAGCCTTATTAGTTAGGTTAATAACTTTAGGTACAGGCTCTAGCTAAGGGGTTAGAGCTGTAAGTAGGGCTAGGCTAGAGGAAGGGCTGTAGCCTAGGGATACCCCCCCTAAGCCTAGGTTATCCGAATCTAGGCCTCTAATAGGTGCCTCGGCTAAAAGCTAGGCTTTAAATAGCTAGATTTAGCTAGTCTAACAGATAAGGCGCCTATCGGGTAGCTAGACAAGGTAGGTGTTATAGCCTAGGATAAAGACTAGGTGCCCTGCCTTAGTGCGTAGGGCTAGCTTATAGCCCTTAGCTTAACGTTCTTTTAGAATAAGGATCTTACATTAGGCTCCTAGGGCTTAGAAATACAATAAATCTAGCTTATTAGTTTAGGCTAGCTAGATAACGTTGTTATAGAGCTCTTCCTATGCTATAAGATCCCTATTAGTAGCTGCTATAGCGTTAATAAGGTTATATACATCTTAGATAACGTAATTCTAGAGGGTATAAGGTAAGCTAGAGCCTATTATCGTAGCCCTAAGTCTATTAAGGATAACCTTAATAGATCTCTTAGCTAAGCTATTTTGCTTATGCATATAGGGCATACTAACGGAAAAGGAAATACCCTTATTCTATAGCTACTCCTATAAGGTAGTTATAATCTCCTTGCTGCTATTATAGTAAAAGCGTATAAGGTAGCAGCTATAGTGGTTTTTTAAGGCCTTAAAGTAGCCTTAAATAGCCTTAGTTATCGTTACTTTACTTTTATTAACTAATTAGATAACCTATCGATAGCAGGTCTTATAGTTAACTAATAGCAGGCTATAAGGCTGCTAATTATAGGGTAAGGGCTTAATTTAGAAAATGTCTCCTTTAATAACGTTAAGGGCTCGCGGTAGGCTAGCTATAGGGTTAGTAGTTAGCCTCTTAATAGTCTTACCTTTAATATAAGGTAAGTAAACGAAATCCTGCTCCTTAATTAGCTAGAAATTAGGTATACTAGCTAAGATAACCCCTGTCTTCTTTATAAGCCTTAGGCTAAGATAGCCTAGCCTAAGGTACTATAAGTAGGCTTTTTAAAGAAGCTCCTAATAAAGCTCTAGGGCTAGCCTAGGGCCTTAATAGCCCTGTAAGGCTAGCTTTAGTGTACTAAGATCCCTTAGATCCTTAGAAATAAGATTATCTAGGGTTTACTATAGGGTAAGGACCCTAAGGGGTTTAGAGCGTTGCTAATAAGGCTATAGCTAAGTAAGGTCTTTATATCTACTAGCCTCTTGTTGCGTTAGTAGCTTAAGCCTTATTTTAAGCTATAGAGGGCCCTAATTAGTTAAATAGATCGGTGCCTAGCGTCCTAGGCGTATAGGGTAGGTATAGTAAGTTATTAAATTTAAGGGTACTAAAGGGGTCTTAGTGCCTTTAACAGTTAAAAAAAACCTGTTTTTTTAGTAGTTAAAGAAGGCTAGCATAGCCCCTTGCTAACTTATTAGCTTATTCCTTAAAAGGAAGCCTCTTAATTAGTAGTACCTTAAGCTACTTATAAGATTAAGCCCTACATTAAGGCAATAAAGGGCCTTAAGAAGGTAGATCTTATAGTATATAGCTAGGCTGTAGCTAACTAAGACGTTAAAAGTAGCTATGCTAGATCTAAGGGGCTTTATAGGCCCGCTGCCTATTATTACGTAGCCTAAGGTACTATTATCGTCTTAATAGTTAATAAAAAAGGCCTTATTATTAACTATATAGACTAAGGCACTTATATTATATAGTAAGCTAGCCTAAAAGGGACAATTAGCTAAGCTATATATTACTAACTTATTAAGAGTTACTAAGTTATTAACTTTTAAGGTACTAAAATTAAGATTAAAGGTTACGTATATAGCAAAAGCTAATCTAGTAGCTTATAATAGGCCTATAGGTGCTTTGCTAAGTAGGCGTTGTAGAAGCTTATAAGGCCTCTTGCCTTAATGTTAAGTAGGCTTATTAAGGCTATGCCTTAGCTTAGACCCTTGCCCTAGCCCTTGCCCTTGCCCTAAGCCTTAGCCTTAGCCTTAGCTTATAGGCTATCGATAAGGTACTAGGGCCTTAGAGGTGCCTTAAGGCTTAGGGGCCTTTAAGGTAGCCTTCTTCTTCTTCTTATTACGCCCCTTAGGGTTATATAATTAAGCCTTAAAAGCAGCTTAATAAGCTAATAATCCCTTATACTAAGTCTTATTAAAGATATCTTTTATAATTAAGCTAAGATTTATTTAGTTTAAGTTACTGCTTATAGCTACTATAAATTAAATAGTACTATAGATTCGTTCTGCTTAAGGCAGAAAGGAAGTAGATAAGGCTATTATATACTAATTAACTTAATCTTTAATAGCAATAACAACCTTAGCTATAGATAGCTAAGCTAGATAGTTGCTAAATTTAGCATTAAAGTTAGCTAGTATTCTAGGGTAGCTACTAAAGGATAAGCTATAAAAGCCCTTATAGAGGCTTTCTCTTTTAAAACAAGTAGAATAGGCGTATTAGCGCTCTAATTTAAGATAAGCTTAAGTAGGGCTATTAATTTAAGCTATTAATTAAGCTAGGCTAAGGGCTAGGCTATCCCTTAGGATTATAAGGAGTATAGCTTTCTTAGCTATTAGGATAGCCTTAGCTAAAGCTAGGTTATTAATAAATTCTTAAAATTTAATAGCCTAGAGTATAATAGTAAAGGTCTGCTTCTATTAGTTGTAATTCTTAGGTCCTACTAATTTAAATAAATTAAGGAAGACTAAAGCTTTCTTAGAAGCTTCTTAGATAAGGTTAACGTTTAAGGTAGCTAAGGTTATACTACTAGTGCTACTAGTAGCCTTAACTAGTAGCCCTTATTATAGCTAGTTAACTAACTTCTACACTTCTTTAGATAAATAGATAATCTAGCTATCTAAGGTAGCTTAGCGGGTATCCTAAGCCTATAAAGCGTCTCTTAATGTACTAATTTAAGAGCTTAGATTAGTAATACTATTATATAACTGCTATAGCCCTTAAAGGACTTAATTAAGGTTAAACCTTGCCTTCTATAGGGGTTATACGCTAGCTATCTAGCTAGTGCTTACGCGTTATAAGGTAAGCTTTTAATTATATAATCTAGGGTTACGTAATAAGGCATAAGGTTAAGAGTTGAAGTGCCTTTAGGTGCTATTTTTAAGTTATATAACTAGGTTACGTAGTTTAATCTAAGATAGCAAGGGGTATAAGGTAGATTACGTAATATAGCTACCTTTAGGGTAAGCTATTTAGTAGGCTATAGCTAGGTTACGTAATATAGCTATTTCTTAAATAAGAAAATAAAGATATACCTATAAGTCTCTTTATAGGCTTATAACCTATTAAAATAAGGGTATAAGAAGATAGAGACTATAGGGTAGGTAAGGACTATATGTGTTATATTAAGCTAAGGATAAGAGAGAGGACGCTAGCTAGGTAGGGGATAGCGCCCCTTAAGTACATAGAACACCGTTACCCTAGTCTATCCTTAAATACATAGAAAATACTAAGGAAATAGGACATCTTAAGGTAATACTAATCTCTCTTAAGTGCCTAGCTAATAGGCTTTAGGGTAGCCCCGCTTTGCTCCGCTTTGCCCTGCACAGCCCTGCACTGCCCCGCTTAGCTACCTCTAGTGGCGTAAGCTACGTCTCTTAGTGCATGGTCTTAACACTTTTATTAAGATACTTTACTAATCTAAAGCAAAAGTATTACTAAGCTATAAACTAACTTATTTACTATCTTTTTATATAAAAAAAGCTTATAATTTAGTATAAAAGAGTAAAAGAAATATAGGTCTTAACTGCGTTAAGTAATACTTTTTTTATAGATAACCTTAAGACTTATAAATTATTATAAAAATATATTATCTTCTTTTATAGTAGTTTAGTAGTATAGAATATAATATAGTAAGCAACTATAATAACTTTAATAATAAAAGCTAAGCTTTTTACGCTTAGAAGTATTATAAAAGAAACTATAAAGCTTTAATAGTTATTTAATAAGCTACGCTTTAACCTAAAAGAAAGATAAAACCTATGCTATAACAATACCTAAGCAATACGCCTTATAATTAAAGAGCATAAAAGAATTAATACTTATTTATGCTATATAAATATCTAAAACATATAGATAAAGTAGAAATTTTAGCGTAAATAGTTTAATATTATATACTTACTTATAAAGCTTATACTAGCTAATAAGCTTACTAAAGCCTTTCTATAATAGTACTTTAAGCATTTTTATACTTTGCTAAATATAAAAGACTTTAATGTTATTAAGGGGCTTTAAGGAGACTATATAGTGCGATTAATATAAAGATTTATATAAAAAGATAAAGAAAAGAAAGGTATACTTAAGCTTACGTATAAGCAAAGCAACGTAGATTATCTTAAACTAATCTAACTTTAAAAGGAAAAGGACCTTACGTATATATATAACTTATACCTTTTTTTCTTAAAGTATAAAAGCGCTTTTTTTAGTATAAGCTAGCTTTCTTAAGGCGTATATGCTTTTGCTTTATATACTTTAGCAAAGTAAAGTAAGTATATACTTTTTTAGTAAAAGTAATATATATATTTAGATTATTAGTAGTAATAAAGATTATAAATAAGGTAAAGAAAAGAAAGGCCTTAATATTTAAAAAATAATAGGTTTTATAGATATAGTAGTAAAAGCAATAAACTTTTTATATATAGATAATAAGCAAAAAGCTTTATAAAAGTAAAAGAATGCTTACCTTAAGCTTTTGCTTATTAATAGTATTAATAAAGTAGATTACTACTTAATAGATAAAAAGATAGCTAAGAAAAGTTATAAGCATAAGAATATAAAAAAAAGTTATAAATTAAAAGAAAAGTACTTACGCTTAATAGTACTTATAGTTATTGTTCTTATAGTATTAATAATAATAACCTTTTATAGTAAAGTTTTATACATAAAGCAATAAATTACTTTTTTTCTTTAAAGCAACTATAAAAGTATAAAAAACATAAGGTATTAGTAAAGGTATAGCATTAATAAAAGAAAGCTTATAAAAGGTCTTCTTGCTATTACTATTACTATCCTTATTACTATCCTTATTATTATTATTATTATTATTAAAGCTAAACAAGCTATTCTTATTATTATTATTACTACTAAAAGCTTTCTTTTTAAAGGTAGTAGCTACTTTACCTTTGCTTTTATTTTTACTAAAAGTTAATAGTTTAGCTAGTTTTTTAACTATAGTAGTACTAAAAACAAAGAAAAAGGTAAAGGTTAGCTTAAGGGGTAGATTAAGCTAAAGGATAAGAGTACCTTAGCTAGTAAGTATACCTAGCTATTAAGCTAAAGTTTAAGCTATAAAAAGAAGAAAAAAAGGTTAAGTAACCTTAAAAAATATAAACTACTAAGCTAAGTTAGTAAGCGTAAAAGGCCTAAAGGTAGGTAGTATAGTAAAAAGAAAAGCGCTTAATAGAATAAGAGCGCTTACTAAAGCTAGTAGAAGAGGTACTAGTGCTAAAGGAGGTACTAGTGCTAAAGGTAGTACTAGTGCTAAAGGTAGTGCTAGTGCTAGAGGTAGAGCTAAAGTAAAAGGAGGAGCTAGAGTAAAGGGAAGAGCTAAGGTAAAAGGAAGAGCTAAAGTAAGAAAGGGAGTAAGAGGAAGTACTACTAAAGGCACTAAAGGAAGAATAAGCGTAAAAGGATTACTAATAGCTATAAAAGTAAAAAGCAAAGCTTACGTAAAGTAGATAAAAGCAATAATAATAATAGAAGTAACGATTAAAAACGTAAAGCTACTACTTAATATAACTATACTTATAAAAGCAGTAATAAGAGCTATTATACTACTTATAGCTGCTTTTGCTAAAGTAGCTTATACTTTTTTATTTATAGTAAGCTTTTTATAGCTAGTAGTACTACGCTAAAACTTTTTATAACTAGCTATATTATTAAAGGACTTACTTAGCTATTTATACGCTAAAGGAAGCTTAAAAGGTATAAAAAAGCTTACTATAGTTAAAGAAAGACGCTTAAAAGAAAGAAAGCTTATAAAAAAAGAATAATATAAAAAGTAGTAAATAAAAAAAAAAAGCTTATTAATAGTTAATAAGTATAAGGTAGTACTAAACGCCTTAGAAGAGCGCTTTTAATTAAAAAGCAAAGAAATCTTAAGATTTAAATTAAAGTTTTTTATAGTTTTTTATTGTTTTTTTACTATAAAAACAATTAGTAAGTATATAAGTATACGTTTAAGCTATATAGATTATAAAAGTATATTAAAAAAAGGCGTTAAAGACTTATAAGAAATTAAAAAAAAGATTAGATATTAGTTAATAAGGCTTAGATATAGTAATATAAAAGCTTTAGTATTAAAAAAAATAAAAAAAAAAATAAAAAAGAAAAGGAATGCTTTATATAAAGGTATAGCTTTAAGGGCTAAAGGTATACTTCTATAAGCAATAGTAAAGTAAGTTCTTACTTTTCTTTTACCTTAAGAAAGTAAATACGTTTAGTAAAAGGCGCTTTAAAGTATATAAAAAGCTTATTGCTATATACTTAAAAAAAAGTAAAAGATAATACTATAAATTTTATGCTTATAGCTAAGGTACGCCTTAGTAATAGCTTTACTTTTATTTAAAGGAAAGTATTATATAAAATATAGTTTAAACTTTATTTTATATAATAAAATCTTATTAAAGCTGCTAAAGCACTATAAAGGTACTTAGTATACGTAACTATATATTAGCGCGCCTTAACTACTATTTCTTAAGGTTAAAGCGCCTCCTTAGGCTAAGGCGCATTCCTCCTTAATTAACGCACTTTCTGTAAACCGCTCTACTCGTGCTTACGCCTTTGTTGCGAGACTAACTACTAGGTAGTAGTAGTACTATAGGCAATTGCCGCTGTGAGTTGTACGAGTGCGAGTGCGAGTACCCGTCCTCGAGCATGGCGAGTCAAGGTCGCGCTGGGCGTGCCTCCTCTGGCAGGAGACAATGGGACCCCTCACGGCCATCTCAGACCTATCTCCTCGTCTCGGGAGGTGGCACGAAACAGCAGCGACTCGTACTTCGCTCTCCATGCTGATGCCGTCTCATGATGGCACAAACTTTGGGTAGAACAAAGGATCCCAGGTAGGTCAGTGTAGTACAACCAGTACTACTACTACCTAGTACTACTAATAGTAGTGCAGTATGGACTTGTGGGTAAAGGGGATGGCTGGTGGATGGAGGACAGCCTGAGCCGCCTCGGCCGGGACTTGCGCGCTACCTTGCCAATGGTGTCCATCGTCGCCGCAAGCGAGGTCTCTGCCGGGTACACGCGGCCCTTCACCTCTGCGCATGACGCAACCCGAAGCGCGATGGTGCCATCACGCCCTCCAAGAAAATCTGAATTCATTCCATCTTGATTACAGAGTACATGTACTACTACTCCGTAGTAGTACTTGTTTCCAAGAGGAGGAGGTTCTCGTCTCAGCTTCCATGTCCGTGGATCACGTGCGGTGAGATCGGGAGCCCTCGTCCCCCAACCCTGTCGCAGATCACGATATCCCAATGGATCCCCATCATCAGCATCACCAGCATCACCAGCATCACC
Source organism: Escovopsis sp. TC (assembly GCA_003055185.1). Taxonomy (NCBI): domain Eukaryota; kingdom Fungi; phylum Ascomycota; class Sordariomycetes; order Hypocreales; family Hypocreaceae; genus Escovopsis; species Escovopsis sp. TC. The sequence goes on from NIGD01000001.1 coordinate 7,284,665, forward strand.
AGCATCACCAGCATCACCAGCATCACCAGCATCACCAGCATCACCAGCATCACCAGCATCACCAGCATCACCAGCATCATCCTCTGCCGTCGCCATCCGTAGTAGCTGTTCTCGTTCCCGTACCAACACACGTACACACCCTCCCTTCTACTGTCCATCCATCCATCTGCCCAAGTCGTACTACTTCGTACTCCATACTCCGTACTCGTACTCCGTACTCGTAGAGGAAAAGCCGTCAGACGGCCCGGCACCGTCGCGCTACTGCGGCTGGATCGATGACACCATCTTTAAACCTGACGACTCGGAGCTGCACATGGACTGCCCCGTCATCCGTGTGTCTTGTCACCGTCCCGTTCCTCTTCCTGCCAACAACCGCCCAGCTCAAAAGATTTTTTCGGCTCCCTCCCCTTCCTCCCCAGCATTGGAAATCCATGGATGGATTGCCGACTCCATCCCGACCAAGTAGTATTCCTCTCTGGCTCAGCCGCGAGGATCCCCACCTGCCCCTGGTAGTACATAGCACAAGGATTCGAACTCGTACAAGTACTTGTAGTAGCACTCATCCTCGTACGATTTGCCCGAGATCGTGCCCCCACTACGAGTGCATATACATCCATGTGCCTACACCGCGTCTATCCGCTGGCCCCTCCATCGACTGACCTCTCGTCACTCCTCCAGACATAAATCGTCGCCGCGCCTCCTCCTCTCCTCCTCCCTTTTCCTACCCCTTGCTTCTCCCTCTCGCTGTCAATCGTCCCCTCTCTCTCTCCCTCTCTCTCTTCTTCTCCTCCTCCTTTCGCTCACACACAACCAACACCCAGCCATCTCTACGGTCCTCCCCTCTCCAAGCTCGAAGCGATTCCCAGCGACACCAGCGCCTTGAAGCGGCAAGAAGACGAAGAAGAAGAAGAAGAAGAAGAGAAGCAGCAGCAGCGGCAGCGGCAGCGGCAGAAGAGGAACAAGCAGCAGCAACAACAACAAGAGAAGCAATACAGATCACCGCCAAACATGACGCTCGCCCCCGCCTCCTCCGACCCCGTCACCACGCCCCCCCGGGCCCCCACCCCCGTCCACGCCTTCGGCACCCTCGCCGTCCACGCCGGCTCCCCCCACGACCCCACCACCGGCGCCGTCATCGAGCCCATCTCCCTCTCCACCACCTTCGCCCAGTCCGCCGTCGGCAAGCCCATCGGCGAGTTCGAGTACTCCCGCTCCTCCAACCCCAACCGCTCCAACTTCGAGACCGCCGTCGCCGCCCTCGAGCACGCCCGCCACGCCCTCGCCTTCTCCTCCGGATCCGCCACCACCGCCGTCATCCTCCAGAGCCTCGCCGCCGGCTCCCACGTCATCTCCGTCTCCGACGTCTACGGCGGCACCCACCGCTACTTCACCCAGGTCGCGAAAGCCCACGGCGTCCGCGTCACCTTCACCCCGGAGATCGAGGTCGACATCGCCGACCACATCACCCCGCAGACCCGCCTCATCTGGATCGAGACCCCGAGCAACCCGACCCTCCGGCTCGTCGACATCCGCGCCGTCGCCTCCGTCGCCCACCGCCACGGCATCCTCGTCGTCGTCGACAACACCTTCCTCTCCCCCTACGTCCAGAACCCGCTCGACCTCGGCGCCGACATCGTCGTCCACTCCGTCACAAAGTACATCAACGGCCACTCCGACGTCGTCATGGGCGTCGCCGCCTTCAACTCCGACGACCTCCGCGCCCGCCTCGCCTTCCTCCAGAACGCCATCGGCGCCGTCCCCTCCGCCTTCGACTCCTGGCTCGCCCACCGCGGCCTCAAGACCCTCCACCTCCGCGCCCGCGAGGCCTCCGCCAACGCCGCCGCCCTCGCCGCCGCCCTCGAGGCCTCCCCCCTCGTCGTCGCCGTCAACTACCCGGGCCTCGACTCCCACCCGCAGCGACACATCGCCCTCAAGCAGCACCGCGACGCCATGGGCGGCGGCATGCTCTCCTTCCGCATCCGGGGGGGCCACGCCGCCGCCGAGCGCTTCTGCCAGCTCACCAAGATCTTCACCCTCGCAGAGTCCCTCGGCGGCGTCGAGTCCCTCGTCGAGGTCCCCAGCAGCATGACCCACGCCGGCATCCCCCGCGAGGACCGCGAGGCCGTCGGCGTCTTCGACGACCTCGTCCGCATCAGCTGCGGCGTCGAGGACAAGGAGGACCTCAAGCACGACGTCCTCCAGGCCCTCGAGCAAGCCGTCCTCTACGCCTCCAAGAGCAATCCTGCCCTCGCAAACGGCTTCAACGGCAGCGGACACTAGATGCACACGAGATCCGTCCAAAATACACACACACACACACACACACACACACACACACTTACACACAAAATCAAACAAAATAAAGAGAAGAACAAGAACAAAAGTTGTACAGATACTCGCGCTATAGAGGATATCTCAGGTGTCTGCATGTTCGGAGCTTTCATCTTCTTGTCCTTCTCCACCCAGTTTCTGCCCACGTGGCACCCTCCAAGATACCTCACACCTCACACGGCGTTCCTCCATATACATTGCGACCTTGGAAAAGCCGGAACTCCCCAAACCTCTTCACTCGACACGGCCACCTCTTCTACAATTCCCCCTCCACGCCCCCCCCACCCCCCCCTCCCCCCTCTTCCTCCCTGTTCAATGTCTTTTTACCTAGAGAAATGACTCCTCGTATTCTGTAGCTCGATGGGGGAAGATGGTCTTTATGGCGTTACGATGTTTCCTTGACTCCCCCTTTTCTTCCTCTCTATCCCCTCTGTTTCTGTTTTTTCTGGTTTTTTCTTCTTTCCTTTCGAGCCCGAACACCTTGTTCTGACCTGGGACTTCAACTGTCCAGGGCAGGGTTAGGGTCATGTCCGTTCTCCGCAGGGAAGGTGCGACTAGGGTTAGGGTTGTCAGGTCCGAAAGGGGGCTTCAACAAACATGAAGACGGCGGCAAGGATTCACGTTGGGCGGGTTCCTCGAGGACACGCGATTTTTTTCAAGAAAAACATCTGGATCTTCAAGTCCAGCCAGGCTCTCGTTTCTGTTGCAAGGTGCACCTCCTCAGTACCTGAAGTTTTTCTTCAAGGCGGCACCCCTCTATCTGCATGGGATTTTCCCCCTGCCATATTACAATTAAGGCCAAGCAAGTGATTCATGAGGCTTCCCATCCCCAGATCCACTTCTTTATGATGCGCGCTCTGTGTAGTCGTTCCTTTGCGCTATGGAATCCCCCGAGTCCCCACACTCTCAAGCGCAGGCTTTGTTTCCCTGGTAATCTACCAGTCGTTCAACCGGAGGTCCATCGGCACCTCCCAATCGGGACCGCGGCCCCTTTCAATCCACAGCTCGGTCCACAAGTCGGACACGGCCCTGGCCGTCGTGCGCATGGAGATCAACGTCCTCTTGTTGGCATGCCGGAACTGGCCGTTGATGCTCGACTTCCAGCCGGACGTCGTGTTCCCCACAACCATCTGGTGGGCGTTGGTGTCGTAGTCGACGACGCCGATGGTCCGCGGGCGGTCCTTGAGGTCGGGGCCGGGACCGTAGGCGTCCTCGGTCGCCAGCGACGGGTAGAACTCGACGGGCTCGCCCTGCGGGGAGTTGGGCTGGCGAACGCCCGTGGCGACCTCGACGAAGCGCTGGGCGACGCTGCGCCCGAGGCCGCAGGGGTCGATGAAGTCAAACTCGTGGTCGTCGCGGTCGTCGTCGTCGCTGATGAAGTAGTAGTCGTAGCCGAGGAAGGAGGCGCGGCAGGTGCGCAGGCGGGGCATCGCGTAGCGGACCTCGGTCGCGAACCATCGGCAGTTAGACGTGGGGCGCTGGTTGGGGAGGCCGATCCAAAGGACCTGGGGCACTTCGAAGGAGTTGGCGATGGAGACGCCCTGGACCTTGAGGTACACCTCGTTGAGGTAGAGCTCCTCGAGGGTGGGGCCGAAGAGCGCGATGGCCTGGCTCAGGGCGTCGGCGAAGAGGTCGACGCGCTTGAGTTCGAGGCACGTGAGGTTCGCGGCGAGGGGGGAGGGGGCCGGCAGGCAGCACGCGGCCCAGTCGAACGCGGGGGAGATGTAGAAGCCGGACTTTTTGAGCCCGCGCGGCGAGCTCTCCGAGTTGGAGCCGACGATGCAGAGGCTCTTGAGGCGCGAGGCGCGCTGGATGGGGCCCCAGAAGCAGGACTGGAAGCGCTCGACGAGCGCGTGGTCCCTGTAGAAGCAGTGCAGCGAGATGAAGAGGTGCTCGACGTCGGAGAGGGCGGCGATGATGTTCTGGACGTCGATGGGGTTGGCCCAGAGGTCGCAGAGGGTCCGGTCCGGCAGGTTCTCGATGACCAGGACCTTGAGCCGGGCGGCGTCCTCCTCGGCCGCTCGCTTGGCGAGGGCCTTGAGGGTGTTTGCGAGGATGAAGGTGGATGCGTTGCAGCAGCGGTCGATGGTCGCGTAGGGAAGGTTGAGCGCCAGCCGCTCGACCCGGTAGCAGCTGCGGAGCATGGTCGAGAAGGTGTCGAAGTACTCGAGCTCGGTGAAGGTCGCCTCGCCCATGCAGATCAGCTGGCGCATGTTCTCGCAAAACAGCGGGACGCCGTCCATGTGGCCAAAGTCAGCTCCGAGGGCGTCGATTGTGGCTGTGAAGAAGAGGTCAGGAACAGATGCCCAAACATTGGTAGAGGAATTGGAAATGGGAAATCAAAAGGAGGGAGGCAAGGTCGCACATTGATCTTGGAGCCACATCAAGTTGATGCTCAGGCTGGTGCACGCCTCCCCGATGGACGCCAACGCCTCCAATCGGGGACGGCCTGTTCGCAGCGTCGCGCTCAGGCGCTCGAAGTCCAGGCAGAGCGTCTGGAGGATGCATGGCTTGAGGATCCGGTCAAAGGTTGAGCAGACGAGTCGAAGCTGTAGGACGTCGTGCTTGGGACTGTCGCGCACGCAGTTTTGGAGGATCTCGTGGAGGAGCTCGTACGGCAGTTGATCCATGACGTGCTTGGTCCCCTTTCCCAATCAGGAGCAAGGGTCGGACTGGGGACGAAACAGAAGCCCGCGATGACGAAGCGGTGCAGAGAACGCCGTCGGGAGAAGAGAGAGGGCGTCAAGACTTGATAGTGGATCGATAGATTCTCGTTCAAAGTTGGTAGAAGAAGAAGAAGAGATCGAGGCAGGTGAAGCTGGGGCGTCGCCGCGAGATGGAGATGGAGATGGAGATGCGGTTGGAGGAGAGCCCGGGAGCCCGCGCTGGATCGAGGTGAGGACGGACTGTGCTGGAGGTGAGCTGCAACTGACGGCGGCGTGTTGCGTGCTCCAGCTGCCTCTGGCTGGCTTCAATCAGGGAGGGGTCTTTTCCACTCGAGAGGGCGTGAGGGACAATGAGCGCGGAATTGCGGGTGACTGCACCGAGGCTGCCGCCGACATTCTTTGTCCATGGCCAGACATCCGAAGGGCCATCTCAAGGCGTGAGGAGCGGGCAGCGAATGCGGCGACGAGGGAGAGTCTGTTTGTCCGGAGAGATTGCCATGGAATAATGGAGAACAAAGGAAGGGATGGATCCACGAAGATGCCATCAAGATGATCATCAATGATTGATCCGAGCTCGAGCACATACATGTAATGTATCTCTGTACTCCGTACGGAGTACTCCGTAGATTGGTCGGGATCGTGTACGGGCTGCATTACATAATCTGGGATTGAATGTGTCGTCTAGGGTAGGGGTCAAGCTGTACCGTGCGCTGTCCACAGTGCTACTCCTTGCCTCGCACTATCGAGGTGGCAGCGTTCAAGCTGCTGCAGATTCCACCTCATGTTCCAATGGATCCATCTCATCATGCCCGTTGCGGTTTAAGGGAGGCGTTGGAGCGACCCCTGAGTCGTCAGCGGAGATTCCACTTCATCGCGACATGACGCTCAAGGTTCGAGTCCTGCCTCAGAAAGCCGCTTGTAATGGTAGGCGGGACACCACACTCGAGGAAGACGATGAATGCTACGCCGTTATCAAGAAATGACCATGTGGACTGAAAATAGAAGCGTGAATACGGAGTAATAGGGAGCACTTTCAGGAGTAAGCCCGACACCCCTCCGAGATGTGGCGGCCACGCCGCCCGCAGCCACGGACACGAGCGCAGCGACATCAATCTCGCCGAGAACTTGAACAGCTCGGGAAGTTCGTCCCGAGTCGATGATGTTGGCATCATCGAGTGATGACCGGGGCGTGATTATTTACAGGTACTACCTACTACTAGGTAAGTACTACCAGCTAGTACCTCTCAATTCCTCACTTCCTCACATGTTCTGAGGTAACAGGGTCTTCAGGCAGCCACGACTGAGATGGTCGCGGAGATGTGTTCTTTCTCTACTCCGTAGATGCCAGCCTCATCGCGCATCCCGAACTGGAAGGAGCCTCCTGAGGGCAATGATCCAGGTTCTTGCCCGTCTCGTGGAGGCAACCACCAGCTGTCTGCTTCCTGAGATACAGTCGCTCTTGCCACGCCCACTCGCTCGACGAGGTAGGGCATCAACCACCTCAAGCGAGCCCACAGCTCGTCTGCGCTTGAGCGAAGCTTGAAAATTACAACCTTCGATCTTGAGGTTCTCACCATGTTGCATCTCACAGAAATCAGGTATGTGCTCCGTGGTATGGAAGGCGGTCTCATTCTCCACCTTCCACGGCGAGATTACCTTGTATTTCGGACGAACGGCTCCGGCGTCATCCATCTCTGCTTGCCGACTCCCGGCCTTGTCGGCACCGCTCACACGAGGAGCATAGTCTCCCACACGGAGACGCAACTAAGGAGTCGTCTGCAAGAGATAGACGAGACTGATTGCGGAGTGCTTACTCTCGAACGAGTGCAGAGTGCAGAGAACAGAGGGCAGAGAGCAGAGGGCAGAGAGCAGAGAGCAGAGCTGAGTTGCCTGCTGCCCCTCGTCGGGAGGAGATGAGCAAATGACGAGCCAGGGGTCCGAGATAGTCAGGCACCAAGCTTCTCTCCATCGGCATCCCTGGTGACGCCACAATTTATCTTGAGGATCCGGAAAACGAGAATTTACTGACTGCCAGTAAAGGAAAGTGGGAGTGTCTCGAGCTCCATCCACAGATGACCGCTACTCGCCATACGCGACCGAACTTCAACAGGTCCACGGTTCGACGCAGCAGACAGCCATCCGGACTGACTCGCAACAAGTCCTCGTCCCAGGCGCAACTTCAGGGTCCCGGGCTCGGGAGAAATTGTCGTCGGAAATCCGTCCTCACATGGCGACGCCATGGATGTCCTCCGGGGCATGGCTGGCCTACGCTTGCCTCGAATGGGCATCTCCTCACGCCGGCGGGTCGACGAGCCCCTGCCCCTGGTCATAAGCTGCGCAGAGAATCCATGGAAGTCCCGTCTGCGTCTCCATCTGGTGCGAGACGACAACCACCATCCACCTCTTTCTCGCACTCGTACGAGTGCTCGTACCCGAGCGAGCACGAGCGCCCTCATGACATGCGCGCCCCGGGGCCCGACCCCATACGTGCGCGCCTCGATGGTCGGGAAAGGCCTCGGAAAGGCCTCTGCGTCGTTCCGAACGTCGATCATGGGCTGTTTCATGGCTATGGCCTTTCTCCTCCTTTAGGCAAAATTACGAGCAGGTGCCCGTTTTCCTGACTGGCGGGATTTGCTCTGTTGCCAAGTCTGGATGTGAATACCAGAACAAACCTTAAGAAGCTCCGGCTCAGGTCTTCGCAGGTGCAAACGCCTCGGCGGATCACACGCATCGCTTGCTCGGCATATTCAGGAGATCTCTATTCTATGAGGCGCGCTGCAGCTCAAACAGCCAGGGTCTCTAAGCTTTCCTCGCCAGGCTTCATGGGGACTAGCATTCGATCAGGATGCGGCAGTCAAATGAGGCCAGGGTGCCTTCCAAATCGGAAGCCGCCTCCTGGAGCATTGCTCTCTGGGAGTACCATCCAGAATGACATTCGACACCTCGGATGCGAGGCTCTTCCGTGACGAGAATGCTCCGGAGAAGGGTCCCCGGCTCGCTTGAGCGCGCGGTGCAAGAAAGCGGGCGCAGACATATGGCAAGTCCCTGAGAAACATGCTTGCCCACATGGCTTTCTTTGCTCGGGTGGCAGGCTGCCTGGTCTGCACCATGGGGGATGCGTTTCGTGCGCGAAACGCGCCGCTGAGGTCGAACCCTGGCCGACCCGCCCAAGCACTGCCGATCCTTGATGCCCTCCACTAAATCCGACATCAGGCTCTGCGACTTTCCTGAAGGGGAAGCTGGGACAGCATCAAGGAGGATCCAGATTCTGCCCGTACCTTGGGGACGAAATCTCGACATGGACAGACGGCGCAGATACTTAAACCTCGAGGAACCTCCTTCACATGGACCTTTCCTCTTCTCGTTCCTCCTCTCGCATCAACCACCTCACTCGCAATTCTGCTTTTGCGTTTGGTTGCGATGTTGACTTCACTCCGCCATCTCGGCATCAGCCTGCTCGCTGCCACGGCAGCGCTATCGGGCGCCAATGCCCGGGCTTCCCACGACCCTGTCGTTCGCTCCCTCGAGGAGCGAGCGGACGCAGGAGACAGACTGGTGTTCGCCCACTTCATGGTGCGTTGTCCATGGACATAGATCATGCTTGGAATTTGTGTCCTGCATCCGACCGCCCAATCCTCCATTATCTTCTTCTTTCTCGCCCGCCATCATCATCCTGTTCGGGTTCTTCAGGCTAATCCTTGACAGATTGGCATCGTGTCTGATCGCAGTAGCCCCTCCGACTACGATGACGACATGCAGCGGGCCAAGGCCGCAGGCATTGACGCCTTTGCCCTGAACATTGGAACAGACCCGTTCGTCTATTTCTCATTTTGTTTGACCCTTGGCTGGCCCATATGAAGCTGTTCCTCTGATATTGACTCTCTCCCATATCAGATACACCAACACTCAGCTTCAGCTTGCCTACCAGTCTGCGGCGAACAATGGGATGAAGGTGTTCATCTCCTTTGATTTCAACTGGTACTCGACCAGCGCGGGCTCGACCGTCGGTCAGATCATCTCTCAGTTTGCCGGCCTTCCCGCACAGCTCATGGTCAATGGCAAGGCCTTCGTTAGCAGTTTCGCCGGAGACGGCGTCGACGTGTCTGCCATCCGCGCCGCTGCTGGCGTGCCCATCTTCTTTGTCCCCAACTGGCACACCTACTCGGACCCGTCGCAGCTCGACGGCGCCTTCAACTGGGCGGCGTGGGACTCCAACGGGAGGAACAAGGCTCCTGATGGCTTTGGAGACGTCACCGTCGCGCAGGGAGATGCCGACTACTTGAACTGGCTCCAGGGCAAGTTCTATCTCGCCCCTGCCTCCGGCTGGTTCTCCACCCACTACGGCCCCGAGGTAAGAAGCCCCCCTCAACGCTGTCGAGATTAAGAATTCTCCAATTAAGTACAACATGCTGATTCCCGACAAGGTCTCTTACAGCAAGAACTTCGTCTTTCCCGGCGGCCTCCTCCTGTTCAACCGCTGGCAGCAGATCCTGCAGTCCTCGTTCAGCGCCGTCGAGATGATCACCTGGAACGACTACGGCGAGAGCCACTACTTTGCGCCGCTCGAGTCTCCCCACACCGACGATGGCGCGAGCAAGTGGGTCAACGACATGACGCACGATGGCTGGCTCGACCTCTCCAAGCCGTTCATCGCCGCCTTCAAGAACAAGGACACCAATGTCGCCAACTACGTCACCTCCGACCAGCTGGTCTACTGGTACCGCAGGAACTTGAACTCGGTCAACTGCGACTCCACCGACACCACCATGGCCCCCGCCAACAACGACAGCGGCAACTACTTCCAGGGCAAGCCGTACGGCTGGCAGACGCTCCCGGACGAGGTCTACGTCGTGGCCCTCCTCAAGGAGGCCGGCACCGTCACCGTCACCTCGGGCGGCAAGGCGACGTCGATGAACGTGGCTGCGGGCGTCAATGCCTTCAGCGTCCCCGCCGGCCTCGGCCAGCAGACCTTCGCGCTGTCCCGCAGCGGCAGCACCGTCATGACCTCGACCTCGCTCATGGACATCACGGACGCCTGCGCCTGCGGCATCTACAACTACAACGCCTACGTCGGCACCGTGCCCGCCGCCAGCGCCCCCGACGCGCTGCAGCCTGACGGCTTGGCCTCCCTCACCGTCGGCCTGCACGTGTCGACCTGCCAGCCCAAGCCCTCGCTGGGCACCAACCCCGTTGTGGCCTCCCACACGTCCGTTGTCGCCGTCAGTCCCTCGACCTCGTCCACCCCGTCTGCCACCCCGACGAAGACGTCCGCCGGCTCCGGCTCTGGCACCAGCCCCTCCCCCTCCCCGACGGGGACATGCAACGCCGGCACCATCGCCCCCGGAGAGTCCGGCAACCTGTCCGGCCTTTGCAGCTTCGCCTGCAACGCCGGGTACTGCCCGCCCGGCCCCTGTGTCTGCACGTCGTACGGGACGCCGTACCAGCCCGCGAGCAACGGGCTCAACGGGTGCCCTGTCGCGGGCGAGTCGGATGTCTACAAGGGCCTGTGCAGCTTCGCCTGCAACCACGGCTACTGCCCCGAGGGCGCTTGCCAGTACTGTTGACACGAGAAAACGAGTGCATGATCATGGGGGGTTGGCCTGAAGCCTCTGTGATGATGGAGGAGTCTCACGCCTTCTGTACATACTGGATACCCTGCATAGAAGTTGGCGCGTGGTTGTGAAGGAGTAGAATCGCCGAAAAACAAAAGTACTTATTTGCGGATAGATGGGTGGCATCTGCGGCTGAGAAAAGCGACAAAATCGGCCGTGACGATTTGAACCTCAACCGTGATGGCATCTCCTTGCCCGGAAAAGAAAAGGGGGCAATGCCAGCTATCGTGGACTCATTCGAGAGGTAGCGACTTCGATGGCACGTGATCCGACAAGCCTGGAAATCGCATGCCCATCCGCGACAAACAAACGAGCCAGAATCCTCGTCAGGCACCGGTCCGGTCTGTCGTCCGCATCTCACATCATGCCCCTGAAGTCCCGGGTCGTGCAAAATTCCCGGTAATTGTAGTCCCGTGAAAATCTCTGCGGTCGGCGCGTGTGTGATAGTCCTGGTACGAGTACTACGGAGTATCAGTCATCGCTCTCATCTCGAGTCCCGCACTTCATTCCCCACCATGCGTTAGTACTTGTATACTATGTACGAGTACGAGTACGGACTGCTTCGCACCGGGATGTTGCGGCGCAGAGGACACTTGCAATGCAGGCTGGCCGGAAGCACGGGGCAGGACCTCGTGATGCCGGCGGTCTCCGATTGCGTACGCCAAGAGTTGCGAGGCTGGTGTTGTGCGAGGTCTTGCAGTGGGAGTGACCTCCTGAGCAGTCCATACTCCGTACCCTGACTCAGCACCGCAACCCGTGGCGAGGCTGCATCGCCTGTGGGGATGCACTCCTGTGAGAGGACAGGACTGCGGTCGCTCTGTCCGCGGTACTCGTAGCACTCCCTCGAGGAGCCGACGACGTGGACGAGAGCTGCATGGTACTCGTGTACATGTACTCGTACTCGTACAAGCATGGACTCTTCGTGGGACAGCCACATCCCCGGACGTGTACTCGTACTCGTACTCAGTACGAGCACGAGCACGACTCAAGGCAGCCGAGGATGGAGCGATCCGACCCGCGGTCGCTTGTGCTCTGTTGCGCGGTTCCGTGCTCGTAACAGGGAGGACCCGGGAAGAAACGGCGTCGCGACCACCGCGACTCCAGCCCGTCCGTGGTGCTGCCCGCCGAGCCCGGTCTTCTGTGTCAAGCAAAAGTTTCAGAAAGGCCTCGCGTGGGTGTACGGCGTACGAGCACGAGTACTCCGTACAATGGATCGATCAATGGCATCGGGAGCATTGAATTCCACATTGCATCTTGGACCTCGTTTCACAACTACCCTGTACTCGAAACCATTCTGCAACCGATCCATCGGCGCCCCCCTGAGGCTAAACCCTTCTCGGCCTGGACGTCGCCGAGGGTGGAGCCGCCCATTCATCCTGGATCCACGCAAGGCTTGGCGTTGCGGGCCAATCAGCGGGCGTTGCGGGCCAGGCACGCAGCGGCATTGGGCAATCTGGCGTGCGCCGCCATTTCAAGGTTCCTCTTCCAATACATTAATGTACCGGTACGAGTAGAATACGAGCACGAGCACAGAAATTTTGCCAGGTCTGTCTATAGTACGGAGTAGTAGTATGGAGTACTCCGTAGGTACGGAGTACCTCTATCATACATTACTGGGAAAAACTAGGCGGCTTTGATCCTTGTGATTAATATAATGATTATAGAGCTCGCAAGGTTATAGCACGAATTTACTACTAACTAATAAAGGAGAAGCATTATAAAATATACAGCTATTATAAAAATTAAAACCCTTTATATAACGAACTACTAATTAGAAGAGTGCCCTTCCTTGCTAAGGAGCTAATTAGAAGAGCGTATTCCGTTAAGGATAGCTAATTAAAAGAGCGCATTGCGCTATACGAGCACTAATTAGAAGAGCGCATTCAAGCGCAAATCCCGTCCTTCTATCGAGATCTATAATTCTATTAAAATAAGGGCGCCTTTCCGTATATGTACCTCCTAGCTACATTTTGCTCTCGCGCTAGCTCCAGCTAGCACCAGTCCGTCTCTACGCCAGCTTATGCCTACTGCCTATGCTCTGTACACATAAGTACTTAGATGTATATACTCGCTAGGCTCCATCCCTAAGGCTATCTGTATACATAATCCATAGATCATAGCTACTCAACGTCCTATTTAACCTAGAGGGTAGTTCTATTCTTAAGTATAACGATATACAGCTTCTTTAGTTAGATAGCGCTAATGCTAACGATGTATAGCGCAGTATGCTAAATCAAAGGAAGGTCTAGGACAAGGTTACGAGTCTCTTCGATCTTAGCTCGAGTAACCACAGCGAAGATAAATCTTAAGTTCAGTAGCAAGGTATAGACAAATATTTCATTAAGTCTTGCTAGCTGCGTCTATGCTGTGTCGTCTACGTGTATGTGTAGTACGTCCGCTGTCTTTAATAACACGTATTATCCTCTACTAAAAGTCTAGCGCTGCCCGTTTATCCTATAATAACAACATAAAGATCGTTAGTCTTAGTATATGTACCTATGCTCGCAAAAAGAACGTTCTAAATTATTAACTACTGTTAACACAATATCTATGTGTATAGGAAACCTTAGAGAGGTGTATAGATGTTTAGAGCGTGTACATGTGCACCTTCGTCGTCTAAGGATGTGTTAGAACGGCGGGACGGTAGAACGGCGGCATACTATGTTCTTTAAACATCCGTCCTTACCGCTGTCCTTAAGGCATGTGTAACAACGCCGTCGTCGATACAAAACCGCCTCTATAGCATTAGCACGTCTAGATGCATATAGCGTGTAGATGTGCTAGGAGATTAGTACACGTAGATGTAGGTACGTACCCGGTAAACGCAAGCTTCAAGGCCTACTGCACAGTCCTCTTCCTAAAGTTAATAATTAAAGGCTCGTAATAATCCCTTTAGTATGCCTAAGAGAGTTGTCGACGAAAGGCGTCCGTTATAGTATCGTGTCTAAATAGCAGCGGGCCTACTAGACTCCTATAAGAAGCGTTAATTTAATAGCGTTGCACAAGGCGTGCCCTAATCCCGCCAATAACTACGCACCTTGTGTACGTCTAGGTGTTCAACTAGATCCGCAGGGCCTCGGCGTCTAGCTCATTCTCGTCTTCTCTGTCGTCTTCTAACTTAAGGTCCTAGCGCTGCTAGCTTAACAGGAAAATCTCTATAATGCAGGGACATAACTGTTAGATTTGCTTCAGCTTTATAGTAACCTTAGCGTCCTAAAAGAAAAAACCTCTGTCTATTGCAAATCGTACACTCAGCACAAAGTTAACCTTTATAAGAAGCAATTTGTCGACGTTAATGTAGTTCATCAGTTAGGCCCATTTTTTAAAGTTGCTTTTAAGATAAAGACAAACGGTTAGCATAATAAACGAGTGCATCTATTATAAAACAGACGTAATACGGTTAGCGATCATATATATACATATATATACATATACGTAGAAGAACATAATGTTAACTCACCGATGCATCCCTTCTCTAACCAGCACGTTAACGTTCACTAGCAGCCCGTATTCTCTTATCATATCGGGATAGTAGACGCCGATGTAGATATTCAGGCGTAACATATTAGAAAGGTATTGTGCTACCTTCTTGTTAGTAACCTTCGATAGATCTATCGTTATTCTCGATAAGACGTTTAACTAAGCCCTAGGGGCCGATAGCACTAGCGTGTGTCCCGGTCTAGGGACACTGTAGATTAAGGTCTAAGATCGAGATGTTATTAAAATGTTTAACATTAATCGCCGGCGTGGTATGTTTTAAAGGTTGTTAGAGTCTGTTACGATACTCTAGCTCGTGGAGGCGCTGCTTAAGCGTCGGCGTAAGCTTATGCTAGTGCTGCTAGCTACGCTCTCGACTAGCGAATGCCGCATGTATAACTAGGCGAGTAAGAGGCAGAGCAAACAGAATCCTTCTCGTTTATTAGCGATGATTTCTTGTATACGAAGTCTTTAGGCCTAAGACACGCTTATGCCTATTAGCACGCTGTTGCTCCTTGCTACGTTTACGTACATAGAGACGATTAGGTCTAGAATTTGCTAGGTGTTGTTAATCTGTCTATCTGCGTCCGTATAAGCATTTTCCGTCAATACGTGCTTAGCAAATTCGTTCTATACTATAGGCTACACAAAGGAATCGTAGAGCTACGATCGAAGAAGACACAGTATAACCACTAACTAGCGCGCGTGCTCAGCTAGTGTATAGCTCTTAAGGTAGTGCAAGGGGGACTAGAGGCGCCCCTACCTAGACGGGAATAGCTATTAACGAAGAACTTATACATACTCCTTTTAAGCATTTAGTGTTAACAGATTAAGGAAGGCTACGTACATAAGATAAGTTAGTCTATTGTATTTAGAATAGGCTGCATCTGCTAGACGAGACAAGATCATGTCTAATGCTAGAGTAAGTTGCATAAGCTTCGGTCTGTCCCTAGGCTTAATTCCCTATTAGGTTCTATAGGACGATGCCTTAGCTTAACTTATTAAAGCTTTAATCTAATCTCTTATCGCGAGGGTCTAGTAGTAAAATCGGCTATAGGACGTAATGTTGAAATAGAGCACGTCTACGCTGTAGTATAACTTTAACGCCTGTTCGCTACAGAAGCAGAAGCGACAGAACTTGTCTACGCAAGGCCCGCGGAGGCCTAAATTCGCTGCCTATTGTAGCATGTCCCTAGTGTAGCAGACGATTAGTACACAAAGCAAGACCTTCTTCCCGTTAACGGTGTATACCTTGCCTCTGTTAAAGGACCTTAGTGTTTCTGTAAAAGCATTAACGACATCGTTAAACTAAGAACTGTATAGTGCAAGGGCAAGAGGGAACACAAAAGCTTAACTCTCCCTTTCCTTTAGCGTTAGCGCTGCTAGGCTAATGTACACTTTAACAAGGGCCTTGTATACGTTGCGGTAGAGTCCGAATCTATTAATAAAGACCACGATTAGACAAGACAACACAGTTATATTGTCCTATGCTTTATAATAGGCTTGCCTATGCTTACCTATCTTAAGGTACCTACGCACTAGATAGGTATAGCATAACAGGATAATCTTCCCCCCAGCAAGGTTTAGGTACATTAGGTATGCTATTGCTCTTTAAATAACTTTCTTATCGTCTAGCTGTGTAGGGCAGAGCTATTCCCTAACGACGTTGTATTTTCGGAAGACTTAGATACAGCGGCGGCGCTCTTAACGGAGCAAGGGATTAGCGTTAGTACAGATCTGTTCTTAGAGATCGCGGCAGGGCAAGGGGTCGCTGTAATCCTCGCCCTAGAAGTAGTCGAAAAAGTATTCGTCTAATACGATAGAAATAATATAGTCCTAAGGGATATATATGTTGTAACAGTGTAGGACGTATTCGCAATACTTAAGAAGTAGTTATAGCGTTCCGACCAACAGATAGGGTAGGACGAGCAACTCGTATCAGGACTCGGGATGTTAGAAGAGCTCGTAGACCATAATGGCAATCTCGCTAGCCTCGTAGGTACAGAACTCTAACCGAAAATCTCAGCTAACGGCAACGACTCTGCCGATGTGTGCTATGTCTAGATTCTTAGCGTTACTGTTTTAACATCCGCAATAATCAACCTAGCAGCAGTATAAGATAACATCCCTAGGAAACACAACTAGTCTATTAACAAGGTGTCCCTCGTCGTCCTCCTGTTAGATGTAAGCGAATTCCCTAGACGTAGTTCGAATAGATAACGCCTATAACAAGGACTAATACAATTCTGTTAAGAGGTTAACAAAATGTACTAGACTAGAATGCATCTCCTGCGCCTTTTTTATAGATATAAATGCTGTAAAGAGACTAATTAGGTTAATGAAATAGAAACTTAAATTTGTTTTAGTAGTCTAAACGTTCTAGCGGTCCTTGTCTTTTAGCTTCTCCGTTAGGAGTTTTAAAGTGTTAAGTGTAATATCTAACTTACGTATGTCTAGTAATAGAAGGCGTGCTGCAACGCGATTCTTTAACGTCGATAGCTAATTTAAGAGAGACAAGACGTCTAGATGTAGCCTGCCGTTAGGGCCTACGAAGAGCATCATAAGCTTACGCGTCGCTGCGTATTCTTCTCTAGTAATGCTCTTCCTGTGTACGTATAGGCCGAAGGCTATGTAAAACTCTAGAATCTTAAGGGATTGATTTTATTAATAAGGAACGAGATGTAATAGATCTTAAGGCTCGGAGTCTTGTGTAGGCGGCAAAGGGGTCTTAAGGTCGTCGAACGGCTGGTGTATCTCATCGGGAGCCCTATCCTCTAGAACCTCTTCGTAGAATAGCACATTTGCGTTAGCTAGCATCGCTTTGCCTTGCTGCTTATTGTTATACAGTATCTCTTGTAGCTAGAGGAGGGAAAGGCTATTAAAGAAAGGCAGGAGTTTATCGGAGCCTGCGTTGCTTTAAAGGAGGTCTGCAATAGCCTTAATTACAACTTACTCTATTTTTTTCCTATCAGCAAATGCCCTGTTTATCGTAGCTATTAATAAAAAAAGGAAGGAAAAATTTAGCTAGACCTTATCTATCTCCGCTTACATCTTTGTTACTGTCTACGTTAATCCTATCCTCGTTATCATCCCTATCT
Organism: Escovopsis sp. TC; assembly: GCA_003055185.1. Taxonomy (NCBI): domain Eukaryota; kingdom Fungi; phylum Ascomycota; class Sordariomycetes; order Hypocreales; family Hypocreaceae; genus Escovopsis; species Escovopsis sp. TC. Next base: position 7,301,849 of record NIGD01000001.1, read on the forward strand.
GTATCTCCTTCGCTTATAGGATTCTTATCCTCGAAGTCGTCTCCAAAAATGCTCTAATTATAATATATTAAAGACCCGGCTAAGGGAGACCCTGCAGCCTAGTCTTTATGTTGTTCAAGTGTAGTGTTATAATCATCGTCAGCTCTAGCTGTTAGCGTTAGCTGCTTCTATGCATCAAATTCTACCTAGAGGGATTAGATAGCATTTAATCGATGCGTATTGCTCTAGCCGATAAGAATTAAGCTTTAGGCATACAACCGAATACCAAAAGGGAGTCTTGTTCTCTTTAGCATCGCGTCTACATTAAGGAGGGGCAGCTCTATAATAAAAGTTAAAGTTTTAATTAAGAAACAACTAAAGGTTAACGACAGGATAATGTTAAGGGGGAAGAGGAGGGGGGGGGAGGCGTTAGCAATAGGAGAGATAAGGGGAGATAAGAGAGGGGGGGGGGGCCTACCGCGCCTTCTCTTTTAATCGAGGTCTTCGCGCCCATCTAAGTTAATCGCGCCTTCTATTCTTCAACTTTAACCTCTACAGAAAAAAGAAGAAGAAGATAGAATTAAGCATATCCTCCCGCCCTATCCCTCTTCCATCAACCTCTTCTCGTCCTCTCTCAACTATGCACAAGCTACAACTTCAAGTTATGCCTAGACTCAACATCACGTTTAATGCAGTCGACTAAGTGTTAACATTTTACAGAAGTAAGGCATACGCTCCCTCCCTTTAAATTATATATATATGTATTAACGAGCGAATTTACGTAGGATGTTAGGCCTACACTCGTCAAAAGCTCTTAGGATAGAGGCAGCGGCGGCGGCGTTTCCTTCGATCAAGCCTAGACACCTAGGCTATCATTAGATCTAACAAGCTACAGCGTCGATAAGTAACTAGCAGAAACAGGCTATAATCCTAAATCCTATAGATTATAGCTACGCAGCACAGTTATCGCCGTTCAACTCGTAAAACACATTTAGCTTATAAGCTTCTCAGCGCTATAACAACATTAAACTACCTTAATCTAGCAACGAGCGCCGCCTATTCTAGACTAATAGGGCAGCACATGCAGCTAGCAGCCGCAACAGCACCTCAGAAGCAGCGTCACAGTCACACACGTAGCCTCAAACGATACAACTACTACCCGAATCTCAAGCACACACACAAGCATCTACACAAGCACATTCGCAGGCTTAGTCGCAGGGTCTACTAGCAAGGAGCGAGAAACAGCCTAGTAGACACAACAGTACTACGTTTAAGTTCGAAGACGTCAACGATGCCTTCTCTAACGCCGTAGGGCATCTTAGGATCGACCTTAAGGGCAAGGCTTTAGATAAACTAACTAAGACAGAGGCAGTTACACTTGTCTACGGTCATATTACACCGCAGCCTCTTAAGAATGTCTATCCTAACTACTTTCGAAAGGCTAATTAAGCCAACCTTTAGGACCTCTACGAGCACAAGGTTAACCTCTTATATTAGCAGATCGAACGTAGCTACTTTAAACCCTATGCCTTCGTCAACCTAGGCGCACGCTAGGAATGTAGCCTGCAGAGGGTCTCCGTAAACTACAAAATAATCGATAGTTCTATAAGCACCGTAGTTACCTTCTGCAAAGAGGACCTCCACAACTATACCTTAAAGTTCCAACAAGCCGCTACAATGCACAAACTAGTCTACTGCTCGCGGATCTTTATTAGCGCTAAAATCAAATTTAGGTTTCCCTAGCTTAAGACTAACACTAAGAAGTTCAGAAATATACGATAAGCAGCACAGAACTTTTACTCTTAGGTTAAGTTCCTTGTTCTTAAGGCACATAGGGTCTAGGCCAAGCTTCTTTTAAAAGAGGGAGGCGATGTTAAGGTTAACTAGGTCATATCTATCTTCTAGCCAGAGAACCTCAACGGCGTTAATCAGGATCAGCGTAATCTCTGCAGAGAGAGTCTCTGTAAATTCGTTAAGCGTCATTTTAATAACCGCACCTAGATAAAATTCTTCCTAACTGTAGCCAAGATCTTAGATTAGGATAGGAGCAACCTTAAGGATCGCAATAGTCTCGCCTATTACTATTTGTTCAAAGTTGTATTTACTTTAATTCTGCTGTCTATAGCACTTGTAATTTTAAAGAAGATACGCAATAAGGGGAGGAACAGTAGCCGTAGATTTTCGATTATAGACGAGGCAAAGCATAGATACGAAAAGGACTACAACCGACGCCGCGAAATCTTAGACCTCTACAAGACCCTTAGATACAACGAGCGATTTCAAAACGTTAATCGATATCTCTTCCATTTAAAGTCTATAGTTGCGTTAAAACGTTAATTCTCTGCCTCGCTATAAAATTCATTCTTTAAGAGCCTTAATCATTAAAATGTAGTACCCCTGCCCCTGCTACCCTCTAGCTATTAACCCTTAATCGATCCCTCGTTATCTCTTATAGCCCCGCTACAACAGAACATGCAGGCATCGTCCAAGGTAGTAGAACACTATCCCTCGTTACAGCCTAGCATATAGGGGCGCTCTACAGGTAGTATAGGCTAGCGACACGTCCCTATAATGTTAGAGGGCCCAGGACCTGCCGTTATTAAAGCACGAAGTCGACAGCACTAGGCCCTATCCGCCATCAACAACAACAACATCGACCTAGAGCTACTAGCCATGTCCTAAAGGTCTCGGCGGTCAGCGAGTTATAACATAGACTCCCTTATCCTTAATTACAGCGACGATTTTAAAGACAAGGACAATAGACAAGAAAGTAAGGAAGAGGATATCAACATCGATGCTAGTGTCGGTTCTTAGGTCTTAATTGTTAAAGCTTGTATAAACAAAGCAATAGACCTTAGCTAGTAGCTTTTAAGAAATAACAATAAGGGCGCTAATAACTCTTTGTCTATAACAATCTAGCGCAACAACTCGAATGCTTTAGCTGCACTATTAACAACATTAGCCCCCTCTGCCGCCCCCCCCTTAGCTGCTACCCCCTTAGATGCTGTACGTTCGTCATTAGCACTGCTAACCGCTAAACCCTTAGCCGCAGCATCGACAACATTTACGCCCCTAGCTAGTATGTCTAGAGCACTTTAGGGCGAAAAGGCCGCCGCCCCTCTAACTCCTGCATCCTTAGCCGCGGCGTCGCTAACGGTATTTACGCCCTTAGCCGCCGCGCCTTTAGCTGCAGCTCCTCTAACTGCTGTACCTTCGATAACATTTACGCCTCTAGCCGCCGCGCCTCTAGCTGCAGCTCCTCTAACTGCCGTACCTTCGATAACATTCACGCCTCTAGCCCCTGCACTATTAGCCCCTGCACCTGCAACTGCCGCACCTGCAACTGCTGTACCTGCAACTGCTGCACCTTCGATAACATCAATGCCCTTAGCCCCAGCACCTCTAGCTGTCGCACCTCCTGCTGTCTATTCGATAACACTAGTGCCCTTACCCCCTACACCTCTAGCTGCCGTTCGTTTAATGACACCGGTGCCCCTGCCCCCTACACCTCTAGCTGCCGTTCGTTCAACGACATTAGTGCCTCTAGCCTCTGCACCCTTAGCCCCTGCACCTGCAACTGCCGCCCCCTTAGCCCCCGCACCTGCAACTGCCGTACCCTTAGCCCCCGCCCCCTTAGCTGCCGCCCCCTTAGCTGCCGCATCGCTGGCCCTAAAACGCATTGTGCGTAGAGCTTCTACGCGTAATGCAACACTAGGCCTAGCGCTAAAAGCAAAGACAGGCGGCCGCGTAGCTAAGCAGAAGGCCCCTCTACGTCTACGACAACTACGTAGAGGCAAGGCTCCTGCGAAAGGGAAAGGCAAGGAGAAGGCCTCGCTGCTTACGTACACGAACGCTCTCCCTACTCTTAAGACAGATAGCGTCCTATTAGCGACGGTAGGTTAGTCTAAAGATGCGAGTCGTTCTTAAGACGTTGTTTATGTTTTAATCGTTTATTTTATAAAATATTAGGACACCCTAGCGCCTTGTAATCTAGTTTTTTTCGTCTATCTATAGTTTTACGTTTATTTTATTAAGGGAGTAACGAGACAGTGTCCTTCTTTTGTGCAATATAATACTAAGACAGGAACAATAGAGGATAAGGGCGTTTATAAGAGGACAAGGTCTAGAGCTGTTCTTATATAGGCTAGAATCAAGGGGTTAAGGATGTATAAGTAGATTAAGGTTCAAATAGGAGGCGTAGGTATAAAGGTTAGATAAATGAAATTAATTAATCGAATTAATTAGATGTAATAGTTCATTGCTGCACATAACCTCGCGACATTTAATGCTAGACTTAATTTAATCATTAATCAATAATAGACTAGCGTCATTCCTCTATCCCTATTATCACATTCCTAGGGCTGCTTTGATCACAAGCCCATCGTTCCCTAGCTATAGCACATTAAATCGTAAGTCATTCTGCTTCTAGAGCTTAAGACGATATTTTAAAAATGCAGGGCTAATTTTTTCTTTCCTCTAGAAGCTTTTTTTGTGCCTGCTAGGTCACAAAGATAGCCTCTGCTAAGAGGAGATCCCTAAGGGTTATTAAGCAGCTCGAGATCTTAGACCTTAGGATCACAAAGGCGAGCCCCGACTAGCAAACGGCGTGCCAGGCGGTTCAGATATATCAGAATCAAGCCGCCAGTCTTTCTATCGAGGACCAGGTTAAGTATGTTAATCTAATAACAGCACACCATTACTACAAAAATCTATAAGCAAAAAACACGCTAACCGTATACAAGATGTTTAAGAAATAGTACAACGGAAAGGAAGTGCAGACAGAACATATCAAATAGCCTAGTTAGCTTCTTCTTCAGAGTCTCTATCTAGCATACCACTTTTATAAAGTCTACGATGCCGTCGTCTTAAAATTTAAAGACGCAAAGATCCTACTAAGCAGGTACTCTAAGTACTAGGTTAGATTTCTACTTAACGACTCTATCGAGGAGGTGCCAGAGCTATCGGCAGAGCTGCTGTGTCACGATGTTACAGCTCCAGTAGTCCTTTCAACACAGGCGCCTGTTTACACGCCAAGGCGACAGCTCGTTACAGTCAAGACCCTACAAGCCGCGTCATTATCATCCGCGGCAGCCATTCCGTTAACTATCCTAAACTCAACGTCTAGTAGCAATGCCCATACGTAGGCGCTTGTCTTGTACCTTAATTTAAACATTAAGGCATTGCCGTTAACATCTGTATTAGCATCTCTATCGCTTAAGAGAGAAGCCTTTAACGCCTAGACGATAGGCACGACGGATACATCGAAGAAGGCTAGGCACGAGTTAGCCAGGATTAACACGAATCTAGCCCTACTTAAAGCTAGAGCGTCTTCGTCGACAGACCTTACTGCTGCCCCTACACAACGACGACTAGAATTTAGTGCACCTGCGGCCCCACGCTACTCGCAGGGGGTTATAGGCTTATCAAACCTGCTCCAGCCTCTAAAGACTACAAAGACGTTCGCTAATGTCGAGAGAAAGACTAAGGGCCTAGACAAGCGTCTCTCGATTACAGAGAGATTATTTCGTAAACTGCATAGCTCGGTAAGCAACGTACAAGGCACTCTTAACAACTTCAAAAAGCAACTTCGGAGCTAAGCAGAAGTTATAAAGGAGCACGGCTATATAATCATCAAGCAGATCAAGGAGAGTTACAGCAAGCAAGAGGAAGCGAAGAAAGCGATTACGAAATTCTTTAGGCACATTAACGAGATCGAAGCCCTTTCGCAGAAGATGTAAGCCGTCAAGCAAACAAGAGCGTCTTAGGCGCTAACAATCTCTAACATCATTAAGCGCATTTCTTAAGCAGCGACGCAGCTGCCTAAGATGCACCATCGCCTTGCGAAACTTAAGGAAAGGTTAGTCGTAGGCGGCGACAACAACATATCAGCTACCATTAAGGGCTAGGCCTGCCTAATCTCAACCCTGCAAGATCAACTCGCTACAATAGAAAAGGCCGCGGAAGATAAGAATGCTATCTTAAATACAAAGATTAAAAAGCAATCTGCCTTAATCTCAATATTAAATAATCGCCTCTTAAAGCTTAAGAGCGACTAGCAGACAACGATAAATGTCTAGATCGATATCAATAACTAAGCCGCAGAGATTTCCAGGATTAATCAGCGACTTCTACTGCTTAAGGAAACGCAGAGTAACGCATTAATTTTATCGATCCTAGAAGATACATAAGATGCCCCCTTAGACCATAAGGCTATCCAGCGACTAAACAAGGACGTTCGCAACGTCTATGCCCTTGTCTCTACAACAAAGGCCTAGTTTAATAAGGATTTTAAAAAATATACTTAAGCTACAGCTAACAACGCTAAGGTCCTCGATAACGTTTCTTAGTAGCTTAACGATCTTAATAAATCAGCAAACTTAGACATTATAAACATCTACCGATTCTTCTTTAACATAATAAGATCGTCGAATTAAGATAGGACCCTAGCGAGTGCTGTAGCTGTCGCAGTAGACAATGTTAACAGCTGCTAGCAGCAGCGTCGCAGGAGACTAGACGATGCGTAAGCTGCATTCGCTGCGAGGCAGGCCTAGCAAGAGACTGCAGCAGCAGCTAGAGATCATTATTATATAGATCCCGCGGGATATGTAGCTACGACGGCGGCCGCGAATAACGCCGTCGATCTAAACGACATAGAGACGGCATCCTTAGAGGGCTGCGTAGACCTAGACGAGACCCAGTAATAACTGCAAAGGAACATTAAACACAAGTGTGCTTTCTGCATAGAGCTAGATAGAGCCTAGTTTAACGATCGCGTGGTTAATTCTACTAGTGCTAGGTCCCCCTAATGTACTAGCATATAAGCAATAAATAGGACGCATCTGGCTAGATAAATATAACACTAGCGGCATGTTAGCTAGAGTATATAAATTAGGTTGCATTAATAATTTCGTTAACTTAAAGACGCCGGGTAGATCTACGGAGTATGTGTACAGAGCACTAGATCTATTTAATCTATTAATCGTGTACAGGCACATACTAGATGTATCTATAGATGTAATAACATCTTCTACTAACTTAGTGCATTACTATAAGAATGTTCCTTTTTATTGCATCTATAGATTTAATACATGTGCATCGTTCTTATTAGCCGAGCCTCTCTATTTTAAGGCTTAGCATTCTATAATGCTTAATTAAGGACGCAATGCATTTTTTAACAGTTGTTCTAACGCTTACCTCTGCTCTAATTATTATAGTAATCTAATGATTCGTGTCTTTGTAATCGTTAATTATTTAATAATGTATATAGATCGCATAACCCTTAGTCACATTAACGAACAGGAGCAGCCGGTCTCGCAAGGGAACCCTGCCCTACGTCAAGACTTATGCTATAAGAGAAGCATACAAGAGATGGCCCTTTCCCGCTACTGTAGATGGCTCTCATAGAAGCTGCACTCCACAATCGCAAGATGAAGAAAGGCTGCCCGTATCCCGTCCTGGGACAGGCCTCGCGGGTGATGCATCGCTGACACCGGTGGATCCATTGCCTGGGGAGGCGCCCTTCCATGGTGATTCGCGACGGCTTCCTCACCATGTGACCCGGTCTGGCCAGCCTCGTCCCCGGCTCGCCCACCCACGACAGCGGATCAATACGAGCCTAGTGCCTCTGACCGGTGGATCGCGGTAATATACGGAGTAGATCCATTCCATTGCGTCCATGCAATGGCGGGCGTCCATGCAATGGCATCCATTGATTCTTGCAGCGTCTGCCAGCTCACCAAGCACCCGCCCATCGTGATCTTGCCGTGACCCCTCGTCTCTTTGGCGCCCCTGGTTTTTCTTCCCGTCCCCCTACCCCCCCC
>NIGD01000001.1:7314379-7333168 GCA_003055185.1 Escovopsis sp. TC
GGGGGGAGAGGGGGCAAGAGACAGGAATAGCGGCCAGGGGTGATAAAAAAAGCATTGAGGTTTTGAAAACCCCTTGTTTGTGCGTGTGCGTGTATATGTTTGAAAGAGATAGAGACGTTTGTGGATTGGAAAAAATCAAAAGTACGCGCTTGTCTATCGAAAGCCGAAGGTGTCTGACCGCGGTGATCACGCGAACATTGAGCAGGCAGTCTCATGTCCATCCTCTCTAAGCAGCTGGACTTTCGCCCTATGGCCGCAGGAGCATTTTAGCAGGCTTGACGCATCAAAAGCAGGAGCTTGATCCATCAAAAGAGAGGAAACTCAACATCAAAGGGGAAAGTCTCAATACACAAGACCGGCTAACCGTCAGATTCGGAGCCAGGATTCCATGGGGCATGGTCTCAATTGTTTCTCGCATCATTGTGCACGCCATGCTCCGGATCTCTCACGAGGTAGGGGCAAGAGATGAGGAGAGACGACATCGGAGGGCAATGGCAGCAGGCGTCCTCGTCGTCAACAGTTTCCTCAACCCCCATGCTTCGAAACACACTAGAGAGTCGTCAATGAATGTCTGTTCCGACTCTGCGGCAGAGCACGAGCAATTCCAGTCAGCCATGCATGTCTGATCCTACACTCTAGAAGCATGCCAACGAGGAATCGTGCGCAAATTCCGGCCCCCAAACCCCACGGAAAGCACCAACAGTAGACATCGAAGGGGGAAAGATGCCCTTCAAATAACGCCTGAAGGAGCACCCTTCTCAAGAACCAATTCTCCCCTGATCCTCCTGATGGAGAAATGCAGGATTCTCTGCTCCTTGCTCCTTGCTGCCCACCGCGTCCGTGATGAAGCTCTGAGCGGAACCGGCGCGTCGCAAGGCCGATGCTGCCATTCCCAACTCAGAGTATGAAGCGCGAGCAGTCAAATAGTTGACCTGTCCCGGCCATCCGTTGATCGAGACACAGCAGAATCTTCAGGACGCGCCATGCGGGGATGCCCCTGAAGCATAGGTACGCAGTGATGAAAAAAAAAGAGGGGGGGCGAGGACCTGAACGGTGCAGATGCACATGGCGCTCAAGTGCTTTCTGGAGTGTCTGATGATCAAGTTTTCGGTATGAGAGCAGCTCCGTGGTGTGCTAGGCTAGGCGTTCATGACGATGCAGTCCTGAAGGCAAATGGACCACGTGAAGATGGGCGTCCTTGAACGGCTGCAGAGGACGAGAATGTCCTGTCACAGAACAGCTTGAACTCCCAAGCAATACTTGAGTGACCTGATGTAAAGGGGTTCGAGGATCACACATTTGCGTGCAATCGAAGTGACCTCGGATGGCCTTTCCGCGTTATCGTGCCTTCCGTCGCTGCGGTGACTAGCGATGCCATCTGATGAGGTAAAACGGGATTTAGCAGTCCCCGAAGACAAATCATCAGCGAGTTCGATACGGCGGTTTGTCCAAGGTGCATTGGCCCATGACTTTTGGCGTTGTCAAGGAGAGGGGGAAGCGATTCCAAAAGCATGCTGCTCCTATCTCATCCGCAGCCTCTTCTTCGTCACAAGGGCCGGCGTTTTGCGAGGCCTCGTACTGGTACACTCAAGTAGGGATTAGTCTTCGAAATGATGCCGACCGCCAAGGAGGACGAGAGTGCGATCTGTCGCCCCGGGGGCCCCTTGTCGTCTTGACGTGCCCCACCGAGCCGCAGATGGAGACACCAGAGGCAGAAGGCTAGAGAAGAAAGGCATGCCCAAAAAGTCAGAGTGGATTGCCAGAGATGGCCGATGCCGGGATGGTGGTCCCTAGAGGGAGCGCCTTTCCTTGTTCCCCGTCAATGGATTCATGGATATCCTCTCCTCGAACGCGTCCTCGAAAGAGCGCGAACTTGCAGAAGGGATGGTCGTGGGAGGCAGAGGTGTCAGCGAAGCGGTGCCACGCTCGTCATTGGTTCATCAGATCATGTTTCGATTTGTTTCCCAAACCGAGATCGCTCCTGGGATTTGCATGTCGCAGGAGGCCGCATTCCCGGGACAGGTCGCCAAGACGAGGGCGAACAAGATCCGTTGCGTGATTTCAAGTGTTCGCAGGACGTCAACAAGACGCGCAGACACGGCGACTGACGCTGGTCCGACCATCCCCGGTTCGATGGCGGGCCGTGGATCTTTGAAACCTGCAAGGCCATGGGGCCATGGGGGGATCTCCCAAAGAAGAATCCGCCACAAGCAGCCTTCCGCTCGTGACACCGAACTCCATGAACCCATTTTCCGGGTTGCTTGACTCGGCTATCCGGGACTCAGGCACGAGGCAGGCAAGCAAAGGGGTGGGGAGAGATCCCAGACCGGGGTCGCAAGCAGGCGACGGACAGGGGAGGCCCGGCCCATGAGTGCAACGTGCTGGTGTTGATGCCAGGAACGGCGCCTGTTTCCAATGCTCTCGGTCGAAATATCCAGATGAGGAGGGTGCAGAATATTTGGTTGGGCACAGGGACCGGCACGAGGACTCGCAATCTCTCAATGCGATGGGCGCCGCGGGGACACGGACCTATCGGGCCGAGCTCGAGAAATCCACTGGATAGATGCGTTTCGAAAGCCGCAGGTTGCATGCCGACTACTATTACGGAGTAGTAGTCACTGCATCTCGGCGCGAAGCCTCCCCGATGCGAGAGATACTTCGCTAGCAACAAACGATCCGCGGGCATCATCAAGGCGAGATCCTCGATGGTCTTTGCAGTGTTCAGGAGTTCTTCCCTGTCGGGCGGTCCCGAAGGAAAAAGACACCTGCATCCCGTGCTCGGATCTCAACTGTATTCTGCCTCAATGTTTTACCGGCTGGCAATGCTAGATTGCCCCTGTCTGGGATCTAGCCCGGCATGCTGGTAGTACTTGTAGCGCGCTGGGATGACGCCATTACCAGTGGATGAACTCCGTACTCCGTTACACCACGGCAGGGGCTCTGTTCCGTCACGTCCAAATACTCCGCACCAGAACTCGTACTCGTCCCAGTATCGTCTCGTCCGAGCAATGGATTCAATGCATCGTCAAGGATGTCCGGGGCCAGTTTCGAAGCCTCGTTTGGATCCATCATGGCTGGTCAGCGGGAACAGGCGGGTACGGCCCGGCGGCACGGGTCCCCCAGGATGGACTTTGGCTTCGAAAAGAAAGTCGCGCGGCCCTGGGAATTTCCATGGAGTCTTTGTACGAGTAGATGTCCTGGAGCGAGTTGTGCAGGGCTCGGTGCTTGGCGATCATGCTTTGTCCGGCGGAACCATTCGCATCACCTGCGGTGATCAAAGCTCTCTCATCTTCGAAAGCGTTGTGCTAGTATTCCCCGTTTCTGAGGCAGACGCGCAGCAGTCGAGTCTACCGACCCAGATTCGAGGTCGACCAAACCAAGGCCAAATTGTAGGACCATGCGATGCTCATGCAGACAAGGTCCGGGGAGACAGGCGAAAACGAACCCAACTGGCCAGAGGGAGTTCAAACAGTTGCTGCGGCTGAATCGATGAGACCAACTTCCAAATATAACTCTCGGGGATTTCAGAGTTCCGTCCCGCCGCCCCTCTGTTGTCCGTACGAGCCTGGGTATGGAGAGACAGATGCTGGCCACGACACGCAACAAAGGGAGGAAGTTGTACTCCGTGCTCCGTACTCCGTTAGGGATGCTGAGGCAGGACAAAGGCACCAACCGAGTCGCACGTCGCAGTGAACGGTGTGCTCGCGTGGCAAGGAGCTGGCTCCCGGAAGGGAAACTGGAGAAGTTGGCTGCGTGTGAGAAGACATGGACGAACCAATGCACCTGCACAGAGCACACACATGGCACAACATGGCACGACGAGGCACCCACGCCCCGCGTGTTGGTGCCCTGTTCTCTAGAACGGTAGGGCGTGATTGTCCAGACCTTCTCTGGAAGGACAGCGTGCACTCGGACCGGTGGTTGGCGCCGTTCTTGTACATACATAGGTTGCTCTTCTCGCTCGGATAACGGGTTCCTGGCCTTTGTTCTGGTAGGGAGATCCAGCACGGGCTGCCTGAGTGCCTGAGGGCCTGGGATGCCGGGAGGAGCAGCGGTCGATATTTGGAGGGGTGTGGAGCAGTCTTCTTCTGCTTATTGGTCGTCATCTGCGCGTTGCAGGGAACAACGGTATCAGACTCTCGAGGCTCGAGCGGTCACCAATGTATGTCATCCGCACCCCGTACTCCATGCATACAACACGTTGTACGGAATGCGGTCTGTTTGAGGAACACCGCGACTGGCAATCGAAACCTTGGAGAATGTCCTCGGTGCTGGGTCGGTGGAGGATCTTGCGGAGAGGTCGTTGGACCGCAGACACACAAAGATTGAGTACCTGCATGATCCTTGTCCCAAGCTGAAGCAGCATTGGGTGGCGTCTGGGATGGGCCAAGGAGGATGTCGTAGGGCGCCGGGACGGGCGCGAGCCGCGAAAAGGGAGAAGTGCCCGCCGGCGCCAAGCTTTGCGGCCAGCCTTGACACGGGACGCTGGTATTGTGTAGTATAAAGGATGCCGAGGCAAAGCCGCCAAGCGTCAATGGCGAGGGTCTCCGTGCGAGATGCTTCTCCCTCTTTGCCCTCTAGCGAGTGGAACTGTCAACTGTCTTAGTCTGCATGCTTATACGGAGGACGAGGAAAAGTCTTGCGCACGAAGACGTTGGCCGAGCCTGAATACCTGTCAGAAGCGTCTCAACCAGCGTGATGAGCCCGGAGTTCGTTCCTGCTCGGAGCACTCCAGTATATTCGGACTCGTACCATTCTTCGTACTCCGTACGGAGTACTGGTACTGGTACGGAGTATTGGTACGCGCAACCCCATGAGGTGGGCAAGTCTGACTGCTCCGCCCAGGGCGATCTGGATCTGGCAACGAATGCATGGATGGATCTCCCTCGCGCCGAAAACGGGGATATGTCAGCCCACGTTAATAGCGACAAACTCTGATGATAGAGTTTGGACGTGAAACAGGCGAGCGGGAGGCCGAAAGAGGAGACGATTGGACGACCATGGCGGGGATCCGTCAAATGAGGCCAAGAATGTGGCGGCGACGTTGACGATCGTGGCAGCAGAAGGAGGGGCAGGAGGATGAGGGGAAGGACGAGGCGGAGGAGGGGAGACGCTTCGAGCTGAGCAGACAAATCGAGAATCCAGAGAATCCAGAGAATCCATGGATTGCGAGATGGAATGTGGGAATGAAATTTCGGATGAAACGAAAAGGTGGATGGAGAGGAAAAGAAAATGCCAGCACAGTCGGAGAGGAATTCTCGGAATTTGAGTTCCTTCCAATCTCCAACTTCCTTCCCAATCAACGAGACCGGACCGCTCCTGCAATCCGCCATGGAGCTCGTTCCTGCTGTTCCTGCTGTTCCTGCTGTTCCTGCTGTTCCTGCTGCTCCTGCTGTTCCTGCTGTTCCTGCTGTTCCTGCTGTTCCTGCTGTTCCTGCTGTTCCTGCTGTTCCTGCTGTTCCTGCTGTTCCTGCTGTTCCTGCCGTTCCTGCCGCGCGGTCAGCCGTACCTGCACCGCTTTTGCGCTCCGACCTGGACCGCTCCTGCACTCCGACCGACCGGCCGACGGTGCCTGCCTTCAATTGCCTGCACCTGCAACCCGCACTTCGCTTTCACCGGCACCTGCAGTCGCGCTTGCCCCGGAACGCCCCCTAAACGAGTGAAGAATGTCCCGTCCCTGGGCAGGATCACGGAGTAGTACGAGTACCGTTATCCCGGAGTACAGGCCTTTTCAGTTGTGCTGTTTCATTCGTAGGTACGGAGTACGGAGTAGAAACCCCGAGGAGAGTTCCTTCCGTTCGATGTGGAGAGGTGAAAGAAGGAAGAAAGACACATCCATGGCGCCTTCCCGAGAAGAATTGGAGTCCCCCCATTGGCCAGAAGGATACCACCCTCCCGTGGATCAGACCTTCCCTCCTTGTGAGGAGCTGGGGTTTTGGGAAGGAGCGCTGAACGGACGGCGCCTGGACGGTTTTCCAGCCTCCCCGAGTCTTGCCGACCGGGTTTCCCTTGCTTCAATGTTCTTTTGATCTCCCTTGGACGACTTGGACGACTCCAAGAGAAAGGGCGGGCCATGCGCAGACCCTGCAGTGGTGATCGCCTCTTCGGCCCAACGGAGGTGACGTGCTTCTCTGCCTCTTTCCACCTGCACCACCAGTTCCAACGCACATGGTGAGAAAGAGGGGCTGCCCAGCTCACGAACTCCGCACTCACACAGAGGACGGGTGACTCGCACGAGCTACATGTATCCAGCTCTTCTGCGTGCTCCATGCTGTCTGTCACTGCCGTCCCGGTCAGCCTAGCCCGCCGCCGTTCCACGACGATACTACAGGGCGTCGTCCCGTCTCCCTCTTCCAAATCACGCCTCTTTCGAAACGAGCAGAGTCATTCCATTGGCACATTACGGTTCGGTACGGTGCGGTGAAGGACGGAGTACCGTACGGTAAGACTGTCCCTCCTGCCAAGACGCCTCCGGACTTAAGCATTCCACTGATCCGCGCCGATAGTGTCTCTCTCTACGGAGTACGGAGTATGGAGTACTCCGTATCTCTCTGTCCTCTCTCTCTCCACGCGATGATGCGAGGGAAATTCATACATGCGGTGCTCCGTTCACCCATCCACCATACATACGATACGTACGAGGACGAGGACGAGGACGAGGACGAGGATCAGGACCAGGACGAGACGGTAGGGCAGCCCGAGCACTGTCCCCGTCATCCCGGCTACTGTACGGAGTACACACGATCACTGCACCACCAACCTCCCGCTAGAAGATTTCAGGAACGCGCATCGCCCGCCAGAGGTCATGCTGACGGCTCACAGAAGGAATATGCATCCGGCACTACTCCGTAAACTCTGCTGCAACAGTCCAAGCGCAGCAACACATCATCATGCATCGTCGATGGCCCAGGCGGACAGCCAGAAGCGCATCTTTGACAGGGTCGGGTCGGCCAGTGCGAGTGGGTGATGCGCTACCACTCAGGCCCACCACTCCCCATCGAGCCAGCCCATCCACCCATCCACCCATCCACCCATTCACCCATTCACCCATGGATCCATGCCTCTATCCATGCCTCCATCCAGTCTCCTTTGTTCCAGGGCAGCCCTCGACAGGTACTCGCACTCCCACGGATACAAGTCCAAGCGAGGCATGGTTTGTGCTCCGTACTCCGTACAAGTACTACTCGTACTCGTACGAGCACGAGCACGAGCACGAGTACCCCGTATCGTCCGTCTGCTCCGGAAGCCTGCGCCTGCAGCTGGCTGCATCGCGCACTTTCTGGCTGACCTTCCACTCATCACCGGCGCACCACTTCCCAGTCAAGTCACGGGTCAGCACGTCCCAGCTTTGGCCCGGGGGAGGGGAGCAGAGGAGGTGGGGGAAGAGAAGAGGGAGGGGGAAGAGGGACGGGGGGGGGGGGGGAAGGGATTCGAAAAGGGTTGCCCACACATACGGAGTACTTGTACGGAGTACTCGTACTCCGTACAGCATCTCGGCCACCCTCTCCATCTTCAGCCCGCACTTCCGCTTTTCCCCCCTTTATCCTCCTTCTGGCCCCCCTCCCTGTTACGAGTACGGAGTACGAAGTACTCCTTTTCTCTTTTACCCCCCTCACCTCGCCTCTCTTTCATCCCAAATCCTGTTTGCTTCTGCGTGGCAGGTCATCTACGCGAGCCTGGGCATCGGCATCTCGACCATATTCCTTTCGTTGGTGCATCGTTCTCTTCGCCTACCTCGCACCAGCTTCCCGATTTCAGATCCCGACTCGGCAATCAGGATCACCTCTCACGCTCTCTATCAGTCGAATGCACTCGATGTGCGAATGTCCGAAACGGCAAGGATAAGAATCGCTTGAGCGCTGGGTCTGCCTGACCGTCCCACGCTCCAAGCCTGAATCGCCACTGGGTTCGAATCATCCCATTCAGCATCGGGTCAGAAGGCATTGGGAACCACCCAATTGATCGTTATCGAATGGCCGCGGCTTGTTTACTTCATCGGCAAAAGTTCACATCAAGATGGCCGGCTCTGTCACCATCATTCTTTCGACAATCATTCCCTCGCTCTTTCTCATTTCCGTCGCCGCCTTCGCGGCGTACAGGATCATAAGGGGTCGGCGGGCCCGGTATCCGAATCGAGGCATCACGCCCATCTGCGACGAGGAGATCGAGTCCTGGAAGGTCGACCGGACGAGGTGCGACGAAGACGAAAAGCCGGCAGATCTACCCGCCTTCGCCTCCCAAAAGAGGCCGCATCACTCCAGCGCGTCGGTCACTTCCGTGCGCCACAAGCCCCAGAGCCTCATCATCTACCACAGCCATACGAACAGCGGGAGTCAGGGATCGGATCACCAGACGGCGCCTTGGTCGCCATCCATCGGCAAGAGCAGCATCGAGGGTCTTCAGACGCCGATCCTGGCTCGCGCCCCCAACTCCCGACCAGGGCTCACCGACGAGTCGATCAGGGGCGATGAGGCCTTCGTCACCCACTCCATCAAGCGACATTCGTCACGTCTGTCGAAGCTGTCGCCGACGACATCCCCGAGGCACCTCCGCACCAAGAGCGCCCGGAGCAGCCTGGGCGACTTCACGCGCCGGGATCTCTGGATATCGCAGGACTTCGCCCGTCCTTCGCTGGACAATCTGAGCGCCACGTCTTTGAAATTGCCAAGAGCGGGACGCAGGGCGACGGTCTCCACACCGACCAGGACGCGCCACGGCTCTTACGACGATGAAGTGCCCCTGAGCGGATTGACACCACGTCCCCCTTCGCTGATCATCGAGGTCGGTCATGCCATCGGATGATGGGCGGCCGCATCGCCTTCCCACGCCATTTGGTGCTCGATTTCATTGTCTATTTTTCTTGTCAATTCGCTGCTGAACTTTCGGCTCATGACGGATATACCCAGACCCAAGGTGGTTTATTTCTCATCTCTCTCTCTCTATCCATAGCTCTTTGTATTCTTTCCCTTCTTCCTTCTTCCTCTCTTTCACTATAAGCATTTGGGTTGTGCTTCTATTTTTGCATTTGGACCTTGCATTTGGTCGCATATACTGCATCGCACGCAACATAAAAAAGGGATCTGCTTCCAAAAGCAGATGGCGAGATGGGCAACGCGCCACACCGGACATGACAACGGACATTATACGAGACGGACATTGCGGAGTATGCGAGGCGGACACTACTCCGTGCAGGAGAAGGGCACTATCCGAGAGGGGCATCGCATGAAGGCGGGCACGATAGAGGGGACAGACATTCGTACACTCCGGACATGAGACGGACATCTCATGAGACGGGCATGATCCGAAAAGGGCATCATTTGAGACGGGCATAAGAAGGGCATCATATGGGGCAAACGTCATATGAGAAAAGCATCGCGGTCTGACCAGGGGCCGACCCGGCAGTCCATTGACCAAATGAAGAACAACAACAAGAATCGATGGGCTTCTCCTGCGTGTAATGGCCGCAATGCTCAATGCTTTCCCGGCGTGATCGTTGCCAGGAAGAGACCCGCATCGCGATCCCATGAAGGTGCAATAGACGACGGGTCAGACTGCTAATGAAAAGAAAAGAGGCGGTATATATGAGGGAGGACCATTCACTCCGCACTCGGTATCGGAAAGAATAGAGACTGAGAAAGGAAAGAAAAAGGGAAGAGGGGGACAAAAAAGCAAAAGAGATCGGAGAGCTGACATCTCAGGTCCCAGAGGGAGTCGAACCCTCGCTGGCGGAATCAGAATCCGCAGTCATGACCGTTAGACCATGGAACCGCCGAACGATGTGCACGAGAGCGCTCGCGCGCCTCATATCGGTGCGTCTCGCTGATTCTGCGATGCCGTCCATCGACGAGCATGCTGCAACGAATGCGTCTCGCGGCATCGCGCGAAGCAGATCTCAGAGAGTACGTAGTATTCCGTACATCTTCTAATGTCTACAGGATAAGCAAGGCCGCTAGGGCTCGTAAATCGTTGACGAGGTGGGATGTCGCCAACCCGTGATGATTGATGCTGGTCTCTGCAAGGCGTGATGAAAGCACGTGACCGAGCGCATGACCCGCGGGACGAGGCTGCGCGACGCGCGACGACGACGGTCGATGAGTTGGCGGCATCGTGCGAGGTTGTCTGGGCCATGCATACATCCGCATTCATCCATTCATTCATACATTCTTGATCCGCGCGTTACTTACCCCTGACGAGCACAGGTCGCATTTCCTGTCACGCCGAGGACGGTTCTTGTGTCGCTCAATTGCGTACTGTGAGACGAGCTGTGGGTTACGAGGGCGACTGGCGCAAGGTGGTGTTGAGGCTCGGGTCTTTGTGTGCAGGGTGAGCTTGGATACAGCTCGCACGCACACGCACACACAGGGAAAGGAGAAGCGAAGGGGCGAGGACGGGGAAGGGAGTCAGGCAGACGTCTCGTCGCCCTGCGGGATTGAAGCGAGGGAGGGTCAGAGGGAACCTGATCGCGGGGCACGGCCAACCAGGCTTTCGGGACAAAGAAGCGCCTCGCGAACCTCTTCGGGGACATCTTGTCAGGGGGAACCGAGAATTGATCAAAGCGCCGGAGGCGGGAAAGAAGGGAGAAAGAGCTCTCGGGTCCGACTGGGCGTTTGAAGAGGTCATTGCTCACACATCACAAACCCCTTTACTTCATTTTCACAGACAACACCCCGGGACAAAGCCAAGGCGCACCACCAGTCTAGGCCTTGGGGGATTCCCCGAGAAAGACAAGGAAAGGCGCGGAAGAGTGATAGAGGGCAACGCCGGGAATTGAGGAAAAGAGGAAGGACAATGCCGCGCAAGTCAGAGAGCGTGCCTCCTCCGGCGCCCCCGGCTCAAGTGCAGTCGGCCGATGAAGAGGAAGGCTCGCCTAGTGGGAAAGCAGGCGGACAGAAGGACAAGCTGGACAAGTTGGACAAGTTGGACAAGTCGGACAAAGAGCCGGCGTCCATTGAGGTACCGCCCATCCCATCCACCTCTCGCCCCCCTCCCCTCTTCCAACATCCTCTCTCTCGTCTTCCCCCATCCCATCCCATGTGATCCCCCTCATTTGCACTCTTCGTCCTTCCACTTCATTTGGTATCGCCGTGGCGGGGGCGTGGTCCAGTCAGCAGGATGGGGATATGGGTGCGGGACAGGCGGCTGATTGATCGCGCAGGACCTCAGTCTCCCGAGATCCATCATCACAAGGCTCGCGAAGGGCATACTGCCGCCCAACACGCAGATACAGGGGAATGCCATCCTCGCGCTGAGCAAGAGCGCGACGGTATTCATCAGCTACCTTGCTGCGCAGTACGTCCTGGCCCCTTCCCGTCGTTCTGACTCACATCTCTCTGCCACATTCTCCCCCCTCTTACCCCGTCTCAGCACTACGGTTGCCCTCCTACTTGTACTCCTCAACTCGTTCATACCACAAGGGTCTTGTTCTGACGGCCACAGCGCCAATGAGAACACCGTCGCGGCGGGCAAGAAGACCGTCTCTCCCACCGACGTCCTAAAAGCCCTCGATGACATCGAGTTCGGCTTCCTCAAAGAGCGCCTCGAGGCCGAGTTCAAGAGTACGCCCTGTCTCTACCCTTTACCTCTGAGTCCAGCCCTCCCCCTCCGCTCGACTCTCTGTCGAACATCCCCCTCCCCTCCTCCCCCTCCTCTGTTTTCTCCAGTCATGATGTCCTATGCCCCCGTGCAAGCCTAACACCACCGCAGAATTCAGCGCCATCCAGACAGAAAAACGCACCAATTACCGCCAAAAAGTCAAAGCCGCCAAACCATTCCCCGACGACACAGAAATGGCAGACGCCTCTGCCGCAGACCATGACGACTCCACGCTCTCCGGCCCCGGCTCCGGCTCGAGCAGCAGCAGAGCGGCCGCCTCTGGCCCGCGCGCCGCCAAGAAGCAGCGCCTCGACGACGACGTGGATGATGATGACGACCATGATGAGGATGTGGACGTGGATGAGGAGGAGCACAACGAGGAGGAGGAGGAGGAGGTGGAGGAGGGGAATGAGGAGGATGAGGAGGATGAGGAGGATGAGGAGGATGAGGAGGATGAGGAGGAGGAAGGGGGGGAAGATGAGGAGGATGAGGAGGAGGAGGATGAGGACGGGAGGAGAGAGATTTCGGATGAGACGCAGGATGCGTTGGAGGATAGGGAGCGGAGTGACGTGGATGAGGTGGATGAGGCGCTGGATGGGGACGAGAGTGATTGATGTGTGCGGTCTGGAAAAGTTGATGCGATTTTTACCTCCTTCATACGTGTTTTCGCATGAAGAACATGAAGAGCGCCACCGGCCATCACAGAGCGTGGCCTTGCACTCCGTCTCAAATCCTCCTCACCTCCCCTCTTCCCCTTCTTTCCCTTCTCCCCCCAGTTCCCCTCCCCCCCCCCCTCCCACCCCCTAAATTTCCAAAGAAAGAAGAAAAAAGGGGGACTTCAGATCACAGCCACATACTACTACCAGTCAGGAGGATCCAGTGCACACACCCCTCTTCCTCCCTGTTACCAGCCACGTGCGTGCAGTACTAAGGCCTGAGTACTACTACTCATCATCATCATCATCATCAATCATGAAAAGGAGCAGCCACAAGTCATGCTCTATGAATGGGGAAGACCAAGGCCATCGCCTCCATCATCAACATGAAGAACACCGTGAAAGCACATCGAAAACCAGCACATCAAAGACCAGCACACACGCAGCCACAGCGCCATGTCCACCGAACACAGCATGAGATGCAGCTTCTAGGCTAGGAGCAAGACCAAGGGCAAGGGCGAGAGCAAGTGCGAGGGCAAGAGGAGGAGCATACACACAGTATTCGAAACTGCCCGCAAATGAATCTCACAAGAAGCCGCCCAGGATATCTTTCGCCTTGCCCCTTTCCCCTTGCCCACTTCCCCTCTCCTCTACCTACTTTGCCTTTCCCCCATTCCTCTTCCCACGTTCCCTTTCCACTTTGCCTTCTCCCCCCTTCCCTTCCCTTCCCTTCCCTTCCCCCCCGTTCCTTTTCCGCCCTTCCGTTCACCACAGACATGTTCCACCCCCCCTCATCTCAATCTCAGTCCAGCCCTTGTGCAGAAGATCTCGCAACTCCCGTTCAGTCAACATGCCGCCCAGCCCAGGCTGATGTAGGCACACTCGCATACTTTTTGAGTTCACATGCCGCCCGGACTCGCGAATACTTGACAACATCCACTGCCGCCCAATCCGTCTGTACAGAGGGAAACTCGCCAATCCTTGACAACATACCGCCCAGCCCATCCGTACAAAAGAGGAAAAAAAAAAAAAAACCTCGCGTCTTCTCCAGTCAAAAAACCGCCCCGAACCCCCCTTTACAGAGGGGATTTCGCATTCTCTTGACAGCATGCCGCCCCGTCCAGCCATACATGGAAGGATATATCCCCGAGTCAAAATGCCACCGGCCCAGACACCCACCCCCGAGTCCTCCCACCAACAACAGGCACGCAGGAAAGCAGAATAAAAGGAACACACCGCCAAGACCACAAATGGATGGGCAGACGAGGGGGAATATATACGTAACGGACACATCATCAAAGATAGGAGAACACTACCGCCCCAAGCCGCACCGGCGCCAGGAAGAGAAAGAGACATGGAATCGTAGAGCACCTACCCTTAGACGCTCTCTCCCATCCTCACTCTCCCATCTCCCTCCCTTGTCACCCTCCTACTCCCCCTTTTTGTTTGTCGTCACCGAGAGTCAAGAAGGAACAAACAAAAAATGAATAAGAAGATCGCGACACACAAAAAATACGTGCATACATTTCCCCAGTCTCCAGCCTCTATGCCACAAAATCTACCTGCGCCCGCTAGGCATCCTCTTATTCGCGAGCTAGCGCGCGCGTTGTGACACTGCAGCAAAGGGGGAACGGACGACCGGGAGCCATGAATCCATATAGAACGACTTGATGAGACGAAGGGAAAAGAAATTCCACGTTGCGCACAGAAAGGAGATTTCGTTACAAAAGGCACCGCACCTCACAATACCGCACCGCGACCCCACGACCGGCCTCCAAATCACATACTCATGAAGCGATGCCCAAGTGAGATGTCGGCTGCCCGTGGTATCGTTTTTCTAAGGGTAAAGACAGGCATCTCTCAACCACCCCGCACAGTCGTAGAATGGGAAAGAAAACCGAGTGGTATCAAAAGTGAGGTCCCGAAAATAGAACATGCCTTGCGCCCAAACAAGGCATCGTGAAGCAAGCAAATATCAAGAGAATTGAAATTGATCAAGAGGTCCCGCGAGGAGATGCTGGGGGGTCCGCATCTCATGCGAAATGCTTCCACTCACTGTTCCGACAGACCATGAGCTCCTGCATCCGCAGCAGAAGAACCATGCCCAGCATTCCCTCGCAGGGAAAGAACTGCAGCAAATGAACAATCGATCGATCGAAATCGTGTCGAGCCACCCTATGGTATCCAAAACCTTCAAATGAGCAGGAAAGAATGAAAAGAGGAGGAGAAAGAAGAAGAAGAAGAAAATGGAGAGAAGAAAAGAAAAGGGGGGGCATCGTTGTGACCTCAGACTCCTCTATACCACCAGCAATCAAGGTCATCGCGAGAGTGATTCCGAAAGGACGACGAGTCCCTTCGCAGGACCCGTCGCATCAAAGCGAATGTTGAGAGAAAACAATGCACACAACAAGGCGCTCCAGAGGGCCACTCCAACTCAGTCCCTCATTGTTGCAATCTCATTGTTGCAATGAGTCACATCAAAAGTGTCGCAGAGAAGAAAGCGTTCCTTGGGGGGACCAAAAAAAAAATCATAAATGAGAAACAATGTCGTCGCAAGCATTCAAGGAGTTGTCAAACATGATCCGTGAGGTTCAACGTCGGCGTGCCAAAAAATCACTCTTTGCAGGGTGTTTCAACCCAATCCTCGATTGCGTTGAGGTGAGAAGAAGGAATTTCTAGGGCCCTGGCTGGTGGGGCCACCACTGCTGAGTCTGCTGGGCGTGCTGCTGCGCAGACCAGGTCTGCGAGCCCGACGGGGCGGTCGAGGGGTTCTGGGTCATATACTGACGAGGCGTCTGATCGGTTGAGTACATGCCCTGACCCGTGCCGTATTGCATGCTGCTCATTCCCGGGAATTGAAGGTTTGAGGGCAGCTGGCTGCTGCTTGGCTGACGAAGGTGAGAGACGGGAGATTGGGATGGGTGAGTCGGCTGTGCTTGCGTGGTGTAGCTGGCGTAGCTGTTATGGGCCGGCTGTTGACTCTGTGACCAGATGGCAGGATTCTGTTGATAGCTGTAGCTGGATGGCGCCGTGCTCATGCTTCCTGTGGATCCTGGCAAAGTTGGCATCGGCTTCTTGGTGCTCGGCTGAGGATGAGAAGGGGCCATACCTCTGATCGGAGCTTGACCGAGGGTGCTCTGGGCACTAATCGACTGCGAGTATGGGGGTCCAGTTATCATCATCTGGGGACTCTGAGACGAAACAACGCCCGGCTGGGGGATGCCGGCGGCGCTGGTGTGCGGGGAGCTTGAGGGGCGCGTCGCTGAGGGAAGCGTGGTGTCGCTAGAGCCGACGGGCTGCGTGAGGCTCGAGGAGGGGGGCTGCTCGTGCGGTCGTCGCCACATGGTCTGGACGTAATCACCGCGAATGTCGCGCTGCTGATTGACAGAACGATTGAAGTCCGCGGCGTGGTGCGCCTGCGAGTGGAGCTCCCCAATGGCCGTCGGCCGTGTCTGATCTTGGTAGGGGGGGCCCGTGATCTCCTGGCGAGGACCGCTCTTGACGATCCCGCCGTACTCCCTGGGCCTGTTGTCGTTGAGGTCAGGCCCGATGGATAAGGCGGGCATCCTGGTCGCGCTTCCGGGCGGGGCTGCGATAATGCCCGCGACGAGGTGGGCAGGGGCTCCGGGGTAGGGACCGGGTGTGCTACTGTAGACGATCTCGCTGTGACTGCTGCCCATCAGGGCAGTGGTCTGCGCGGCCTCCGCCGCTTCCCGGGCCTTGGCAGCGCCGGGTCGCTTCTCTCCAGCCGGATCCTCCTCCGTGAACCCCTGTTTGCGCGCTTTTATCTCCCAATAGTCATCGATACATCTGTGACCATTTTCAATGACCCGACTGCCGAACTGTCTGAACATGGAATGAGCTGTCACGATCGCGATCTGCCTTGATCGGTATGAGAAAGGCAAGATTTCTTGCGACACGAGATCATCCTTTTCGGCTTGGCTGGCGATGATCTTGAAGAGCGACCTGTTCTTGTTGAACAGGAGATACGAGTCGCGGTATCCCAGGAGCCTGGCGAGCTCGGTCGCTAGCATGAACAGTATATCCCCGCGATTGATGACCAAAAAGACTCGGCACCGATATTGGCGACCGCCCAAGAGCTGCCCATTTGGCTGGATCTTCTTCTCTCCGAGTTCGTCCGTCTCGCGGGGAATGTACTCGTCGCCGGCGGAGTTGAGCTGATCTGTGGTATGGTCTCGGACGGTCGGCAATGCCTTGAGGGTCGACTTGGTGGGGGTTGCCTTGGGGGGCATACGTGTGTGGGGCGCTGCATATGCAGGCGTCGGCTGGGTGGGGCGCGACGGATTGTGGGGCTGGTGCGCCTGAGGGGGCGGGACGGCCTGCGGGGGGAGGACGGGCCCAGGCGCGTGCCCTGGGGCCTCGGAAATGCTTCCTGATGATCGGGCCTTCATTGATCTGACTCGTTTCGTCGGATACTGGTCGAGAGGTTCGCCTATCAAATCGAAAGCATCAGTCAGCACGACAACGTTACTCTCACGACCCCGACTTTTGACATATTGTGTATGAAATCTGCGCGTGCTCGTCTGCCATTGAATGGAGGTCTCCCCCTCCTCTGTCCCGCTGCATCCGCGGTCTCCCTTGGCCGGTGTCGCACAGGGCGAGATAGCATGAGATGATATCCCGAGACACTGTGAAACTCTGCGCATGCGCCGGGCTACACAGAATCGTCCGGCGACGTACTATCATTGCCTGGCCGATGCGAGTCGTAGGTGTCCGGGGATCGACTGCGCTTCATGCCTCGCGACGACGGTTTGGTGAGATCTGTCATTGGTCACGAGGTCAGCGTCGCCACGCAACAAACGGAAGATGGCAGGTGCCTTCCAATCGCATGAAGAGGTAGAATCAATGTCGATAGCTAGCAGCTTGAAGGTGTCGCAGATGTCATGATGAAAAGAGGCGCCAAGAATGTGCATACACAAAAGATGAACGGGTGGGGTAAGGGGAGGGGGGAACAAGATGGACGGAGCGGAGAGGTTGCAATTATGCGGGATACATTCGCTCAAAAGACAAAAGGAAAGATGAGAAGGCAAGGGGAGTCGTGGTGGTGGGGGACTTGCGGACTCACCAGAATTGAGGGCAGCGGGATTGATGGTCGCACCATCGACACCAGAAGATTGGGCCGGGTACATGGTATGGGATCGGGTCCAGGACCAGCGTTGACGCGGCAGCAAAGCGGCGGCGGCGACAGCTTTGCGATGGCAGCTGCGACGGGGGCGACGACGACGACGACGATGACAGCAAGCGCTGGTGATGGCGACGGCAACGTGTCGTGAAATAGTTGGGTTGGCCAAGTCAAGGATGGAAGATGTGCATGGAGAGCAGGCTTGCCCATGCATGTGGTCTTCTTCTTCTTCCGAAGGCGGCATGGGAGGGTGGGTGTCGGCTGGGCCATCCCGACGCAGGCGGGTGGACGGAAACGCCAAAGCGTATCGTTGCAGCGGCGCGGTGCGCCGCAACGCAACGAAGCACAGGCTGCTCACAGACGAGAGACATGATAGAGGTAAGGGTCTGAGGGAGCGAAAACCTGTCGAGAGTATAGGCGGGTGGCCCCAAGATCCCACCAGAGACTGCAATATCGAGACTGACCGGCCAACCGATGGAGGACGGGAAGGGCCGTTGACGGCTGCCGAGTAAGAGGGCACACGGCATAGACTTTCTCGCGCCGATGCGGTCCGCGTCGAGATCCAAGGAACTTGGCGATGGCGTCTTTTCCTCTCGAGGTGGACGGCCGGGGAAAGACAGAGGGTGGCAGAGGATGGGAGGAAGGGATAGGGAAGAGAGTGAAAGGGGGGGGAAATTGTATCTGGGAAGTTGCTTTACCTTTTGGCTTCTTTGATCCGTCAAGTGCGAATCGAGGGGCGCGCAGGGAACGTGTGTGTCACGAACGATGAGCGACAAATGACGATGGCGACGATGGCGTGGTGAGATTGAGGCAACACAAGCGATCCGGGCGGACGTTGCCTAGAGCTCGTATCCCAGGACCTGTTTGCGCGTTCCTGCTAGAGGGACGGCCACGAAGCGACAGCGGGAAATGGTGGTGGTGGTCGAGCTGGTGGTGGTGGCGGGGATGCCAGCGGCAGGTGGAGTATGCGGCGCTGCGGCGGAGACGACGACGACGACGACGACGAGAAGGAAGACGACGGACGACGGCGGCGATGACGGCAATGACGATCAGGACGCGGACGACGCGGGAGGCAGGCGACCTTGGCGACGTCGGCGACGGGATGTGAGCGGCACGACCCGAAGGCTTGTTCCTGTGGAGACTGGCTCGGGATGGCAAAACAGGGACAGTGCTCGTCCTCGCACACGCGACGATCGATGCGAGCGAGCTTGTCCTCTCGGTGGGTTGCGCGATTGAATTGCCTGGGGATCGTGGCCAGGAAGGGGCGCGCGAAAGTATCGGCGGGATGATGTGTGTGGGAGGAGGAGAGGGATGAGGAGGGAGGAGGGAGGAGCAAGAGGAGGAGGGTGGTGGAGATGGAGATGGAGGTGGAGGTGGAGGAAAGATGTGGAGGCGGGG
>NIGD01000001.1:7348330-7359794 GCA_003055185.1 Escovopsis sp. TC
GGGGGGGTGAAAGCACGCCTTTCCCGAGGCCACTGGTGGCCGAGAGCGTGCGTCATCACGGACCTGTTGAGACCGTCGTGCACCCGTAATCGTGCTCGCAGCCTGCTGCGATTGCGGCAAGGTATTTGTCCGAGGAGATCGAGCATTCGAGCTCAGGCAAGGCTGTCCGACTGTCGACGAGGCAGTTCCACATCCACACATCATCCTCCTAGCACCACCTGCGCACTCAGTCAAATGCCCACGACCGCTCACACGGCGCACGCACACCTTTTCTTCCGCTCGAGTCAGGAAGGCTGCTTGCTCCCTGCTTGACAGGAGAGGGACGGTAGGCGGCTGCATTGATGGAGAGAAAGGCGATGCTGCCAGTGGTCCCTTTGCATCAACAAGCTCGAGGCCAGAGGAATCCCCCTTCTCCCCCCCCCTTCCCTTCACCCTCCTTCCCATGCTCCCCTGCCCCCGACCTCCCCTTGACTTGCTTGATTCATGGCTTTGCGCCGTCTGCGATGAACTCCCCGGGGGTGGCCCTTGCTACCCGCACATGCAGCGATTCATTTCCATCCGGCTAAAGATGGACTTTGGCCTCCCTTCATATTGATGAGGATCCCATGAATCTCGCCATCTATCGCCCCCGGTTTGTGCGACGACATTCCTCTTGCTTGTTCGGCGATTTGAGGGGAGAGATAAATCCGGGCCAGGGGCTGCGAGCCGAAAGGCTGTTTCGAGGTTCTCAAGCCTGATTGAGTAGATGCCCCAGAGATCAAGCCTCATATCGAGAGGCTAGTCAGACAAAGGGTTTAGCTCCAATGCGCTCGAAACATGTTGCGTCACAGCAAGGGTGCGCGCGATGGGCTGAGAAGGGGGAAGAACGAGGGGAAAACAAGGTCATCTGCTCCAGAATCGCCCACACGACTGTGATCCTTGCTGTTGACTCTCTCGCGATACGAGGGGGACGGCGACACGCCCTTCGTATTCTTGGCTCGTCATTTCATTGAACCTTCTATTTTCGTGCCTCTCCCCTCATGGCTGAGACAGAGATGCAATTTGCAGGAGTGCGTACTTGGCCGAAGGAACGGGGCCTGCTCGGAGCTTCAGACCGCATTCGGCGTGGGGCTTGGATCGCCCATGCTCCCCGAGCGGCACGCCCGTGTCAAGTGGCCCTGACTCTTTTGGCGTGCTGAATTCCGATGGCTCGGCACTGCACCCCTCCCATCGTGACTTTGAAAAGCGGGAGTGAGAGATGGAGGGAGGCAGGGAGGGACGGAGGGGATGGATGGGGTTTGAGAGTCTTTGCGATGTCGTACGCCGGAAGAGGAAGCGTGATGGGCTTCACAAGGGGCTATCGCCCAATAGGCTTGATTGCCTCGCCAGCTTCTTCTGCGAGAAGAGGGAGCCTGTGTTGAGTGGGTGGGGACAAGGGAAGCTGTGCTGCGGATGCAAGGCAGTGCGGTATGTAAGACCTGGCGAAAGAGCACCGCGCATGATGGTGCGTGTGAGGGCTCCGAGGAGTGGGATCAGTCGACCGGAACGTGCCATTTGCCGGTGAAACCTGCATTCATGCTTGCGCAGCAGCGGCAGCAGCAGCTCCGCAGAATTATGCGCAGCATCGAAGCGGTCGAATCGTTGGGGCGGGGACAGTCGGGGCGTCCTTCTCCGATTCTCCCCTCCCGCCCCCGCCCCTTTTGCCCTGCCTCCCCAACTCCCCTATACCAATGTTCCATCCGGCATCCTGATGAATACGGGGCCAAGATCCAATAAAGTCGTCCTGCAACAGCAGCAGCATATGCGCCACCGGACCTCACGAGGAAGAAATAGGCGCACCCGGGGAGCGTCCAGAGTGCAAGTCGTGATCGTACTGACACCTGTGCTGATACCCGTAGGGATCCAGACAAGGGGCCTCTCAATCAATCCATGAGAGCCAAAAGACTGAGAACGGTTTTCCTTTCCCAGCCAATCACTGCCCAGCGCCGGCTATTTCTGGGCGAGCGGAAGACGTTGCCAGACCCTCAAAGGCTCAGCTGACGTTGCCCGTGGGCATTCGAGGAAGTGAATCACCGCGGCCATTGGCAAGAGACTATGCGTGCCAGTCGATGATTGTGTGGGTCATTCGTGGAGGCTCTGGGAGAGACAGCCAAGGCCAGTGGCCACTGCCCTTCGAAACATGGCTTGCATGTTGCCTTTCACGTCAGCCTGGGAGATGCTGCAGGGCCATCTCAAGAGGAGGGGATGTCCATACCATACAGGCTCGAGTATGAGACGAGCCGTCTTCTTGGAGCTTGGTCCCTTCGACGTGTTGGCCATGATGTCTTCCGCGAGCATGGCGCATCCAGGAATCCAAGTCCGCGGACATCTTCAAGGGCCCATTATTGTTCGATATGTCGTCTGGTCCGCGGATTGTTGTGATGAGAAGACCTGGTGCTTCGCCGGAAATCGATGAGGGAGTCGAGGAGGCAAGTCACGTGTTGCGTCACGCACAGATGCACGTGATACGCGATATCTTGACCTCGCTCCCATCCAGACACTTGGAGCAGGGCAGAGGGAGGAGTCATTGCCAACAATGTCCACCTCATGTTTGAGAGTCTCAAACCATCCTGCGTCCAGTCGCTCTCTTGATTTGTTGGTCTTCTCGTCAATGTAGAGTGGTAATGCAGAGTCCTCCGTAGCGCGTCTAGCGATCTCACGAGCTCTCACTTCACCATTTCGAGGTCGTTGAAAGCTCGTCGCGTTATCGATAAGGCGCCCCACCGAGATTTCCAACGTCCACGCGAGTTCTTCATCGCCGCCTCGAGCAGCATCATCAACGCTTTTGCCTCCTCTTATTCCACCTTATTGCCATCGAGGGAACTGCCGCCAGTATGACGAGCCTCAAGAGAGCGAACGAGGCAGATCCTCTGGCGTCCAACTTTTCCAGCAAAACATACGTTCGTTCCACCCGAGCCGGCAAGGTCCAGAAGATCGTGCGAGAAGTCTACCTTAGGACAGACATCCCGTGCTCTTCCAAGTTATGTAGAGCTTGTCTGCAATCAGCTCCTCGCAATGCGGCGCAGCAAGGTGAGCTTGCAAGCCAAGGTCTTCATTTCCTCACCATCATACTGACAAGGCCTCCACTAGCCCTGCCATTTGTGCTTTCAGAGAAGCCGGCGGGGACCAGATCCTTCCCCCAAGGCCACTACCTGGTACCAGACACGAACGCCCTGCTGAACGCCATGGACCTCTTCGAGCAGAGCTCATCCTTCTACGACGTCATCATTCTGCAGACTGTGCTGGAGGAGCTCAAGAACCGGTCGCTACCGCTGTACAACCGCCTGATAGGTCTGACCAGGAGCGAGGAGAAGCGGTTCTACGTCTTCTTCAACGAGTTCCGGCTGGAGACGTACATCCAGCGCGAAGCAAGCGAGAGCGTAAACGACCGAAATGATCGAGCCGTCAGGGCTGCCGTCAAGTGGTATGGGGAACATCTGGCGCGCACCGGGGCCAAGAAGGTCCCGGCCGTGGTCATGCTGAGCGACGACCGCGACAACTTGAGAAAGGCGAGAGAACAGGGCCTCAGCGCATCGACGATGGCAGACTACGTTGGGGAGCTCGAAGACGGAACGAAATTGCTCGACATGATCGCCGAGTCGCAGGTCCAGGGCAGTGCAGGAGAATTCAGGAAATCATCCGAGCCCCTGTATCCCGAGCATTTCACGACGTCGCGGATGATGACGGGAGTCAAGGCCGGGCTCCTCCATCAGGGAATCTTCAACGTGTCCCCCTACAACTATCTCGAGGGCTCGATCAAGGTCCCTGCGTTCCCGAAGCCTCTTCTAATATTGGGCCGCGAGAAAATCAACCGATCGGTCGACGGCGACCTTGTGGTGGTCGAACTCTTACCCCAGGACCAATGGAGATCCCCCTCGACAAAGATTGTGGAGGAAGAGACGATCACGAAAGACGAGACCGCGGATACCGAGGAACGCCAAGACTTTGTGTCAGACAAGGAGCGAAAGGCGCTGCAGGAGGAGGTTAGGCGGACGCAGAGAGCAGCCGGCGAGGGAAGCCTCCAGCCGACGGCAAAGGTCGTGGGCGTCGTCAAGCGGAACTGGCGGCAGTACGTCGGTCACATTGATCCTTCGTCGGCCAGCAAGGCTGCCTCGTCCCAGGGCCGCCGGCTCGAGAGCGTCTTCGTTATCCCCATGGACAAGAAGATCCCCAAGATCAAGTTGCGCACGCGCCAGGTCTCCGAGCTACTGGGCAAGCGGCTGCTGATCAACATCGACGCGTGGCCCCGGGACTCGAGGCATCCCGTGGGCCACTTCGTGCGGTCGCTGGGAGAGGTCGAGACCAAGGCGGCCGAGACGGAGGCCCTGCTGCTCGAGTGGGACGTGCAGTACAGGCCCTTTCCCAAGACCGTGTTGGACTGCCTCCCCAAGGAGGGCCACGACTGGCGGGTGCCCGAGAGTAAGGAGGACCCCGGGTGGAGGGATCGCGAGGACCTGCGGCACCTCCTGATCTGCAGCATCGACCCCATCGGCTGCCAGGACATCGACGACGCGCTGCACGCGAGGGTCTTGCCGAATGGCAACTACGAGGTGGGCGTGCACATCGCCGACGTGTCGCACTTCGTCAAGCCGGCCAACGCCATGGACGCCGAGGCCAGCATCCGGGGCACGACGGTGTACCTCGTGGACAAGCGCATCGACATGCTGCCGATGCTGCTGGGGACGGACCTGTGCTCGCTGAAGCCGTACGTGGAGCGCTTCGCCTTCTCCGTGCTGTGGGAGCTCAACGGCGAGGCGGACATCGTCAACGTGCGCTTTACCAAGTCGGTCATCAAGTCGCGCGAGGCGTTCAGCTACGAACAGGCACAAATCCGCATCGACGACGTGTCGGAGCAGGACGAGCTGACGGCGGGCATGCGGCTGCTGCTGATGCTGTCGCGCAAGCTCAAGAAAAAGCGCATGGACGCCGGCGCGCTCAGCCTGTCGTCGCCCGAGGTCAAGATCCAGATGGAGTCGGAGACATCGGACCCGATCGATGTGAAGACGAAGAAGCTGCTCGACACGAACTCGCTAGTCGAAGAATTCATGCTCTTCGCCAACATCAGCGTCGCGGCCAAGATCTACGAGGCATTCCCGCAGACGGCCATCCTGCGGCGCCACGCCGCGCCGCCCAAGACCAACTTCGACGAGCTCACGGACCAACTGCGCATCAAGCGCGGGCTCGAGCTGCGCACCGACTCGAGCAAGGCGCTCGCCGACTCGCTCGACCGCTGCGTCGACCCCCGCGAGCCCTACTTCAACACGCTCGTGCGCATCATGGCCACGCGCTGCATGATGAGCGCCGAGTACTTCTGCTCCGGCACCCAGTCGTACCCGGACTTCCGCCACTACGGCCTCGCCTCCGAGATCTACACGCACTTCACGTCCCCGATCCGCCGGTACGCCGACCTCCTCGCCCACCGCCAGCTCGCCGCCGCCATCGACTACGAGGCCGTGCACCCGTCGGTGCGCAGCCGCGGCCGCCTCGAGGCCGTCTGCAAGAACATCAACGTACGCCACCGCAACGCCCAGATGGCCGGCCGCGCCAGCGTCGCCTACTACGTCGGCCAGGCGCTCCGCGGCAGCGCCGC
This sequence comes from Escovopsis sp. TC, assembly GCA_003055185.1. NCBI lineage: Eukaryota > Fungi > Ascomycota > Sordariomycetes > Hypocreales > Hypocreaceae > Escovopsis > Escovopsis sp. TC. The sequence goes on from NIGD01000001.1 coordinate 7,353,939, forward strand.
CGCCGTCGAGGAGGCCTTCGTCATGCGCATCTTCAGCAACGGATTCGTCGTCATGGTGCCCCGCTTCGGCATCGAGGGGCTCATCCGCCTGCGCGACCTCGCCGAGCCGGAGCCCGAGAGCGCCTACGACGCGGAGACGTACACGCTCACGACGAGCGGCAGCAGAGCGCTCAAGGTCGAGCTCTTCCAGAAGGTCAAGGTCAAGGTCCACGACGAGAAGGACGAGTGGACGGGCAAGCGCGGTGTCAAGATGGAGTTGGTGTCTGTGTGAAGCAAGAACTGCGATTCACATACATGTACATACTACTGGCATGTTTGCCCAGCCTGGCATTTGTCTGAAAAATCATCGAGATACCTTTGCTTTGACATCGTCCGCAATCTGCAAGTCGACCGAACGCAAACTACTATGCCTTGCATGTATCTGTGTCATCCAGAGATCTGTATTTCGAACATCCGTACTCCGTGCTTGTACAGGATATATGCAAACGTACAGAGCAGATGAGTACACATTCATGACCCTTTCGCATAAAGAACGAGGAACATCATATTGAGCAACCAGCCGTATGAACGCCAAACTACAAGATGAGAAACGATAGAAAGGCAGTAGAAGTGAGGGAAGGGCACAAATCAGTGACCCAAATAGCACACATCAACGCAAACAATCTTCAAGAACAAGAGGATGCCAGAAATCACTGCTCCATGGCGTCGCCATGCTCGGCCTGCGCCTTGCCGTCCTCGTCGCCCCACAAGCCCTCGAGCTTGAACTCGGCCGCCCACTCCGTCACGATCTCCTTCCTGTCCGGCATCGCGGCCTCCTCGCCGCCAGCGCGCTTGTTCGCAGCAGCAGAAGCACCAGCAGCACCAGCATCGGACGTCTCGACCGCCAGCACGGGTGCCTCGACCCAGCCCTGGATACGGCCGTCTCGCCAGTCCGTGATGACCGTCATGGCAGCGGCATTGATGTTCGGCACGCCGCCACGGCCGATCCTGCCCCTGCGCCGGGCGACCTGCACGAGGAAATCGGTCGTCACGTCCCCGCTGCTGGCGCCGGTCTCTGCGTCCCGGCTCGGCAGCAGGGCGGGGATGTCGTACACGCGGATCAGCTTCTCGAGCAGGTCCGGCGTGGCGGAGAGGCGGCGCAGCAGCAGCGAGACGGCCGGGATCGGGTCGTCGATCTGCTTGGGCGGCACCGCGTTCAGCAGCACGAGGTGGGCGTGCGCCTCGGTGGCAGACTTGATCGTGACGAGGCCGCCCGCCGCGGAGGACGCGTTGGAGGAGGGAAACACCACGCCGGGGGAGTCGAGCAGGGTGAGCTTGCTGTCGATCTTCACCTTGCGAATACTCGTCGTGACGCCCGCCTCAGCACCCGCAGGGCAGGCCTTCGCCCCACCACCGCTGCCGTGCCTGTCCCCTCCTTTGCCGCTCAGCCGGCCCAGCAGCGCATTGATCACGGAGCTCTTGCCCACGTTGGGGTAGCCGATGACGCCGACGGACACGGCGCGCTTGAGCTGCTTGCTCGCGGCGTAGCTCTTGAGCGCGCGGAAGAGCGTCGCGGCGGTGGACTGGACGGTGAGCTCGCGGTGGTGGAACTGGTGCGCGTTGGCGGCCGGGGAGGACGCGCGCAGGGGCAGGGTCGGGAAGTAGCGGCGCAGGTGGACGAGCCAGTCGCGCAGGACCTTGGGCGGGACGAGGTCGACCTTGTTGAGGATGAGGATGAGGCGCTTGCCCTCGGAGGCGGCGGCCATGACGCTGCGCTCGACGTCGCGCGAGCGGGTGCCCTCCGGGTCGCGTGCGTCGAGGACGTAGAGCACCACGTCGGACTCCTCGATGACCTGCTTGAAGACCTTGTCGTAGGCCCTCCTCGACGAGGCCTGGCCGATCGAGATCTCGTTGTCCGCGCCGTTCGCCTCGTCGCCGTCGCTGTCGTCGTCGTCCATGTCGTCGTCATCGTCGTCGTCGTCGTCGTCGTCGTTGCCCGCTCCAAGAGACTTGTCGTACTTCGCGGCGGCGGCACGAGCGCTGGCCAGCAGCGCGGCCATGGGATTCGACTCGTCCACGTCCTCGTCCATCTTGTCGTCCTCGGCATCGTCCACGTCCTCGGCATCGGCCTCATTCCCCACGGCGTCCCCGTCCATGTCGGCGGTGGCGTTACCTCCGGTCTTGGCGGCCTTGGCCATCTCCTTCTTCCTCTGGGCCTCCTCGGCCTTCTTTGCGCGCTTCTCCTCGATCTCGGCGAGCAGCCGCTCCTTGTAGGGAAAGAGGTTGGGGATGCCGGGGTCCTTCTTCAGCTTGGACCGCCATTCGGGGTTCTTCTTGGCGAGCTTGCGCTGCTTCCTCTGCTTGGCGGCGGATGCCTTCTCGATCTTGTTCCTCAGGCGGGTGTTTGTCCGCTTCGACTTTGGCTCTGGAGGTTTCTCGTTAGCACCGTCCCTCAGGAGTCATGTCCGTTCGCCATTGGACTCTGTCCACAGCAGTCTTGAAAAGGATTCGGGGCACAGAAGTCAAGATCCAAGGTTTGCCTCACTCTTTGGCCTGTTGATTGTGCCCGCCATTGCGTCCGAGTCTGATCGTTCTAAGAGTGCTTGTACTTGTTTGTAAACGATATTGTGCGCTCCTCTCCTCTGCTGAAGACCGTCGAGCTATCGTTAACACGGGTAGACAATCACAGTATGATGATGTCGTCGTGAACTGGATCCTCGTCGATGTTGCCAAATAATTCCTAAAAAAAAAAAAAAAAAAAAAAATACCGACTCGAGGCTCGATTCTGCCGCTTCTTTCGTCTCACCGCCAGCGATTACCTCATTCAAGACTTCATTTCGATGTCCATGTACAGAGACCTGTCTCTGGAGGACTTCCAGTCTGCCAGGATGCCTCAAGACGCCCGGAACAAGGAGAGGAAAAATCAGGAAAAATCATGATAGCACTTGCCAGTTGTCATTCATTTTCTTCCCCACCATCTTGATCAGCAGACCATCACTCCAAGTTGCAAATGTTGTCTATATCACCATCCACCTCTGCCGTCCTCCTGCCCACGTCAATGTACATGTACATATCAAGTCCAGCACTCACTGCCCGCCTCTGATTGGCCCAGAATCTCTTCTCTCTCTTCTCTTTCTTCGACTTCAATTTGTATCTTTTTCCAATCATCACGTCCTCCTTCTCCTCATCATCGTCCTCATCCTCTTTCCCCCCTCCGACAACCACCCACGCCTCCACTTCCAATCTCATCCCTCCTCTCCCATCACCTCAAGAAGAGATTCATTGCCATGGACTACCAAAACCGCGCAGGCTCCAAGTTCGGCGGCGGCGGCGTCGCCTCCCACTCCGCCACCAACGCCGACCGCCGCGAACGCCTCCGCAAACTCGCCCTCGAGACCATCGACCTCGACAAGGACCCCTACTTCTTCAAGAACCACGTCGGCTCCTTTGAGTGCCGCCTCTGCCTCACCGTCCACCAGAACGACGGCTCCTACCTAGCCCACACCCAGGGCAAGAAGCACCAGACGAACCTCGCCCGCCGCGCCGCCCGCGAGCAGCGCGAGGGCCGCCAGAACATCGACCCGGCCACAGGCCTCCCCGCCTCCGTCGCCGCCAACCTTTCCGCCCGCCGCAACATCGTCAAGATTGGCCGCCCGGGCTACAAGATCACAAAGATCCGCGACCCGGCTTCCAGGCAGCAGGGCTTGCTCTTCCAGCTCCAGTACCCGGACGCCACCCCGGACGTCAGCCCCAAGTGGCAGGTCATGAACGCCTTCTCCCAGACCATCGAGGAGCCGGACAGGAACTTCCAGTACCTCGTCGTCGCCGCAGAGCCGTACGAGACCGTCGGGTTCAAGATCCCCGCGAGGGAGCTCGACCGCAGGGAGGACAGGCAGTTCTGCTTCTGGGACCCGGACTCCAAGGAGTTCTGGATACAGGTCATGTTCATGACCGAGCGCGAGGAGAGGTTCAACGCCGCCCCGGGGTTGACCGCCAGGCGATGACCGCTCATTCCTGGACTTCTTCTCTCCAATATCTTCCACGGCCAGGCAAAAGAAGGGGGGAGGGGGAGGTCCTCCTCAAGAGAGGCCAGGATGATGGCTCAAGGGGTTCAAGGTCAAAGTCGCATGAAGCCCATCGCGTCGCATGGTTCAAATCTGGCTCACAAGGAGCCCTCCTGCCCAAGATACTGAGGAATACAACACGGCATACCACCACCACCACCACCAAATGCCGGCTCCGGGGCCCCGAAGTCGCAGGCGCCCCCGAACGCGAACACACAAGCGGTCCCCCATACCAATAGTCGCAACAAGGGGCCATCCAACCTCTCATCCTATGCCTCGCCCTCTGATGCCATCTCCGCGCCTACGACGCAAGTCGCGAACCTCCTGGTCGGTATGAACAACCACCCACCCAACACATCTCCCGCCAGCAACTCCTCCCGCACAACCTGAATCCCCATCTCCCGCAGAGGCTGTCTCCGAGCCCCAGTACCACCCCGCAGGCCACGCCGGCTGAACATGCTAGGACATTCGCGAGAAAAATATGAGCGAGACTTCCTCGAGGGAACGTCATCTCGCTCAACTCCATGCCTGTACATACAACAATACGGAGTAGCTAGCCCCAAGATCTCGAGAGTCCATGTCCCTGTCGTGGACCCAACACATGTAATACATATCCGTCAAATGACCTGAATAGATGTGATAGACACATCCGTCGAGCTGAGTGACACGTCCACTGATTTGCTCGCTATACCTTTCTTGATACCTGAACTCTCCTTTCGCAGCTCTGCCCCTGTCGCTCTTCATCGTCTTTCTATCCATTTCTATCCGTCAGGGGCACGTAAAGCAGCATCTCCCTCTCTACTTCCAGTGCTTAAATCGTCTACTCCCTACCGTCTGAACCCTGTCGCTCAACCCTCTCCCTCCGCACTCTTCCCCCTCCGCACTCTTCCCCCCTCTCTCTTTTCCTCTCTTCTCCCCTTGGCCCTTTTCTTTCCCTACTCTTTAATCCCAACATCTCTCTTACCCCCCCCTCCCTCTGCTCTCCCTACTCTCTCATTCCATCATGTTTCTAATCCCTCTCTCCCTCCACTCTCCCTCTACTCCTCCTTCTCTTTCTCTCCCGTCTACCCTCTTTTTCCTCTCTTAGCTCTCCATCCTCTCTCTTTACTCTTTCCCTCCTGATCTCCAACTCCTTTCTCTTTGCTTTGTCTGCCTGTGTCTGCCCCTACTATTCCCCACCACACGGCCCGTGTCACACAAGCAGAATCTCTTATAGAACAGAAGAACAAGTCAACGCGAGAAGCTACCGAAATGGCATGTCGTGACTTAGATCCAGTGCTCATGCCGAATGAGAAATTGTGAGAGTGACTGTCGGATGTGTGGAGGCAGAGGAGGACAAAGGTCAGAAGGGAAAGAAAACAGAAAGAGAGAAAAGACGGTGTTCATCAAGAAGGGACAAGAAAGGGGGCAAAAGAAAGACAAATCAGCAATGCGCTCTGCTGCATTGATGCATAGGTAGCTTGATTATACGATCGAATGCATTTGACTCTCCTGCTTTTTCCCTTCAATCTTCTCCCTTCCCCCTTTCCCACGTTCTCCCTTCTCCAATCCTTCCCCCATCCTCTTCCCCCCCTCTCTCCCCCCTCTTCTATCTTCTCTCTCCCTCTCTTCTATCTTTACTCTCTCCTGCTTCTATCTTCTCTCTCTCTCTTTCTCTCTCTCTCTCTCTCTCTCTCTCTCTCTCTCTCTCTTTCTCTCGCTCTTTTCTTCTTCCCTCTCTTTCTTCTTCCCTTCTTTTCCCCTTCTCTCTCTTGATCTTCCTCTCTCTTTCCCCATCCCTCTCGTCCAGCATCGACAGCCACACAGAGATGGC
>NIGD01000001.1:7368298-7434385 GCA_003055185.1 Escovopsis sp. TC
CCCCCTCCTCTCGAGCCCCCTCCCCTGCCCCTTCCCCACCATGGTCCCCCGGCCCTGCGGCCATGGTGCCCCCGGAGACGAAGCGTCCGGACATTGCGCGGTCCCAGCTCGTCAGGCGATGGGCTGAGCACGGTGATATACTCCCGCCGCGTCGTTCGAGCACGTCAGGCGATGAGCTGGCCGTTCTCTTTGAATCTCGTGATGCGCGTTCTTCAGCCCATCAAATTGTAGACTGCCCACGTCGGTGAGACCCCCGTGCTGCGCATGCAGCAGTCACAGTTTCCTCCCTGTGATCCCCTTGCGATCAACCCTCGATATCGACCTCGTACCGTACTCCAGGCGTCGTATCCCGAACGTCGTAACCATCTGCCCGCAACCCTCTTCATGCAGCCCTTTCGGCTCTCAATCGATAGAATCGCCAGCTATCGCCCTCAGGATACCTGTCCAGCGGCGTGAGAAGGAGTCTCCGCGCAAGCCGAACACGACGACTCGAACCAGAATGTATGGATCCTCCGTCGTGGGGCAGCGCGCGTGGAAGATCGCTCGCAGCAGGATTTGACGCAAAGAGGCGGCTTGAGATGAGATGAGTTCGTAAATGGTGCCTCGAGATGAGATGGTAATTCCAAGTGAGATGGTAATTCCAAGTGAGATGGTAATTCCAAGTGAGATGGTGCCTCAGATGAGATGGCGCCTCGAGATGAACGAAGCCTCCAGATGATGCAGAAGATGAACCTGAACTTGAACTTTCCATCCAGCCACTCCAATCAAAAAGTACCCCGACACGCAACTCTCGCGGTGAAGTACATCCACTCCTCCACACAACGAATCAACTCCATCCCAAGAACTTGAACTGCCAGAACGCCGACGCGCGCCCCTCGAGCTGTCCAATCAGATCGCCCTGTAAGCCCATGTCCCTCCTATCGCAGCCGCACACAAAGTGCGCATGGCGAAGATACGACTCTACATCTCCGCTGTGCTCCGTACTGTGTACGGAGTACAACCCCATCGTGGCAGACCTCAGACGGCTCCTTAGAATCATCACCGACTTCACTTCACTTCACTTCACTTCCCTACCCTCTCCAACAGCCAGGGTCCTTCCCCCCCCCAAAAAAAAACATTTCCGTTTTCCTTGCCCATCTCACCCATCTTTGACATCTCCTCTTCGACATCACCATAAAAACAGACTAGGATCCATCTCCATATTCGTCGTAGCATTGGATGATAATGTATTCTAACGCGTGGGGGTGCCACCACAACGGGCAGCAGGTATCTCCTCATACATGAAGTCTCTCATCAACCCAAAGCAACCGCCCCCCCTCCCTCCTCCCTTCTTTCCCGCCCCCACGTTTCACTCTCCAACAATCAACTCCTCATGCCTGCGCTGACCTCCTTTTAATACATGACATCCAGGGCTCTGAAAACCTACACCGTTCGACTACCATCGCTGTCACCACGATCGTCCACCGTGCCAAAAAGAGAAAAAAAAAATAGGAAAGGGCTCCCAAATAGAGGAAAGAATCATGGAGGAAGAAAAGCCGTCAAACATCAAAGACACCATGAAGAAAGAGGTATTGGAAGAATGAAAGAAGAAGAATGGTCAATAAGAAAGACCCGGTCCTTGTCTCATCATATCAATCCATCCGGCCCATGTGAACCCAGCCGCTGTCCTGAGAGAAACCCTGTGCGCAACGTGAAGGCGTCTGTTGACATGAATAAGACACGTCGAGCCCAATCCCTCATCCCAAGAGGAACCCTCATTAAGACCAGGCGCAGTGGCGTCAGATGGCGAGAAAAAAAAAACAAAGGCCCTTCCCGAGGAAATCCTCCATCTCCCACCTTCTACCAGTGCTAAGCCGTGAGCCAAAAAGAAGAGAAGAAAAACCGTCTAATGTCTCATGAAACAACGAAAAGGGGAATGAGGAAAAACGATAAGATAAAAAGGGGAAATACATGAATGAGTGGGTGGTGAAAAGGTGCCTTGGCAGACACCGGCCCGCTGGCTCGAGATTGAGGCACATCGGGAGTGCGCACACAATCTCGAGCAGAAGCCAGGCGCCGCATCCGCGGGAGAAAGGAAATGTCGTCGAAGTGTAAGAGGTCGGGAAATGTGGACAAGGAGAAAGAAGACAGAACAGGGGGGGGTAAGGCAAGAATGAACATGTCGAATAAGAAGAGAGAAGAAGAAACATGAACTGATCCCGGCCTCACCTTGGACCCCGCTGAGAAAGGAAGAGAAAGAAAACACGGGCAATGCAAAGAGTATCCGCAACGAGTCCCATTTTACTAACACCATCCCCGCCAACAAGCGACAAATGCCATATGTACGAGTCCCAAACTTTTGAGCCATTTTGTGGGTTTTTTCTTTTTTTCTTTTTCCCTTCTGACAAGTCCAGATGGCCGCCGAGTCTCCCGGTCCGCGATCGACATGCCTGCCGACCAACGCCCGGTTGGCAAGCCCGCTCCGAGCGTCCAGACAACAGTTGTGAGGCTCACAACACGGCCACAGCGAAAATAGGCTCGAAGCGCAAATATTCCGCGGGGGAGAGGGTGAGGAGAAGTCAAACATGACAAACAAACAAACAGAAGTGAAGAAGAGGACAATTGCCCAAACAGCTGGTTTCCAGATCTATGAGATACCAACGCGAGGTATCAACAATGCCAAATCTAATGCGCAATGCGGTAATGCAGGCGATCGCATCCAGGATCGCAAGAAACGAATATCAACGAATGTCGTTCGCCGTCTAGTGGATGTCGTGATCGCGTCCGGCGGTGGCGTTCGAAGAAAGGCTCCCAGGGCTGTTCGTCTTGATGCCTCAAGCCCGAGCCCTTCTTCTTCTGGCCGAGGGTCCACACATCGACCGTCCGGGAAACGATGGGTGTGAAATGGGGTATGAACAGGGAAAAAAAATTACCGATGCGCCGATCCTGCCCATTATGAACGTGTATCGTGGAATTTTGTGCCATCTCATCAAAATCAACCGAAAGAGGCCAAGCTGTCCAGATGCATGGCCGAGTCCGTGGGCCACGCTTTCAGATGGTGGCTGCAGAGATGCTGTTGAAAACTGATCGCGTGGTCGACTTTTTTTTCGTGTCGGGGGTATCTGAAAACACGCGTCCTGAGATAAGAAATCATTCAAAAAGAAAAACAAACAACTCAAGTCCCACACCGGTCTTTTTTGTGTCGAAGAAAGTATGAATCAAACAATGGACCCTTCAAAAAGCCAAGGACGCTTGGCTTCCCTGGGTGGAGGCGGGAGCGAAAGAGAGAGAAGAGGGGCGCGTCAACTCAGCCCATGACAGGCTGTCCGTAACCCTGGGCCATGAAGTAGGACGTCTGTTTCATCAGAGGTTCCGGGCAAGTCAGACAAGCACATTCGACGGGCTCCCATGTGTTCTGCTGGTAGTGCCAGTGGGAAGGATAAGTCGAGTGACGATGAGGGTAGAAGCTGTTGTGGGCCGGGGGCTGGGGGTATCGACTCGTATACTGCGCAGCAGCCTGAGCAAACCACTCGTTGTAGCGAGCGTTGCTGGATGTCGCTGACAAGCTGTACTCCGGCGTGCCGTACCCCGAATCTGGCGGTGTGAGCGGCGCGCTCCAGGGGTTGTTGGCCCATGTGCTGTCTCGGGAAGGTTGACAGAGCTGCTTGTGGGCTTTGGCGGCCTCGACTTGGCAGCGCTCGTACTCGGCGATCTGCGCCTGGATGTACCGGGAGTGAGGAGAGCATCGGTTGGTTCCGTATCTCGCGACATCGGTGTCGATCGCCGGGACGAGAGCCGCCAGGCGCTCCCTGCTGGCCTGGGCAGCCTGGCGCTTCTTCATCTGCTGCCAATCGCGCCAATTCTCGAGCCAGGCCTGGTAGTCCTTGCTGAGATCCAAGTTGACATAGAGCCTCCAGCCCATGGCCTGAACCCAGTCGAACTCCAACGTGTTCAGCTCCGTCACGGAAATCCCGCTCACCTCGGACCAGGAGCGATTCTGGAAGGTGTTGTCGTCCAAAAACTTGCTGCCGAGGAGAAGGGAGACGGTGAGGAACCGCCAGACCTGTCCCTCAGAGGCTTTGTACGGACCCTGACTCTTCATGGCGTTGATCCTTTTGGCGAGGTAGTTCATGCCGAGCAGGATCGTGGTGCTAGGCAGACGGGTCGACGTAAGGATTTGGGTCACAAACTTCCGAAACGGGGAAGTGACGCTGGCTTCGGGCGTGACGACGCGCGTCGCCATATCGGCAACGTATTCAGCCATCAACTCAACCTCGTAGTCGAGGACGGCACACACGCCTCCGGGCATTTTGAAGGATTTGGTCGGGGTCGGACGAAAGTCAAGAAGGTCTGTTCGAAGAGTTGGATCTCGTCTCGAGATGTGTAGCGAATGGGCGCGAACGTGCGTCGAAGGAGAACGTCTGACGAGAAGTGGCGGAGAAACGACGGGGCGTGAAGATGGCAAAAAGCCGATGTGGCAACGGCCGCAGTCGGAGTGGGAGAGGAGAGAGAGAGGAGAGGACAGGGAAGAGGGGAGAAAAATATCGACAAGGCTGTTACTGAGACGACGCGGCCATTTAACGAAGAATCCTTCTCGTCGAGCTGATTGAGCGTCACGGATCGTCAAGGGGCAGAAGAGAAGCCGCGCGAGGATGTAAGTGATGATTGAACGATTGGTGGAGGGAGAGCCGTCCAGGTGTCGGATATTCCGATTGGCGTAGGAACTCAGCTCGAGCGGGAGGGGATAGGAGAAATGAAGTCGTGAAAATGAAAGGCGTCGGGTGAGATGCAGCGCTGTGACTGGATTTTTGTTTCAACGTTAGAATAAAGATGACTCCAGGAGCAAGTAAGCGACACGAGCCCAGTCCTCCGGCCGCGAACCCGCAGCAGCGGTCGATCCTCGCGATCCCTGGTCCTCGCAAGATCCCGAGAGGCTGCGCAGGCTTTGACGGTTCCGCGCCTAAGGAACAACCCGGCTCGGCTCGGCCAACGCGTCGAGAGCGGAGAAGGTAGCGACCGCGAAGTCTTTTTGGGGGGTCATGAAATGAAGGACAGCGGCCTCCCCTCGATCCCGAAGCCTTCGCGCGGCTGGATTGAAGCAGCCGTAGTGGCAAATGTTGATGCAGATCGTCGTCGAGTGTCGCGCAGCGACGTGGTGATGTCGCAGATGAAAAGGCCGGCGTCGCTGTTTGCGAGGACGCAGGAGATCGGGATGGGAGGCTGGCTGGCTGGCTGGCTGGCTGGCTTGCAGGCTGGACAAACACAGAGAAAGGAGGGCGGGCGAACGGACGGACGACGATGCAGGATGCCAACGAAATCGGACCAAGAAAAAAAAAACCTTGGATGAACTCACCTCTTGAGAGAAAAGATGCCGTCGGAGGGGGGGGAGAGGGGAGGGGGAGGGAAGTGAGGAGGGATGGCGGCAAGATTCGACGGGATAAGGGGAACTCGTCGGATCGTGGAGGAGGAGAAAGAAGGAAGAAGTCAAGAAGGAAGAGAAAGAAAAAGGACCACCGCAATCCAATTCCGTGGGGACACAAGGAGCAGAGAAGCCTACACAGCAGAGAGTGACTGTGTGGGAGGCGGGCGTCGTCGGCTCACTCGAAGAACCTGAATCCAGACGTCGGCGAAGGAGACAACCACGAGCCAGGGGATTGGGTCGTAGTCGAAGGTCCGCGACGGAGCTTGTCGAGAGAATTGGCGGATTCGGAATGTGGGTAGCGGAGGGAGAGGAGAGAAGGGAGGTTGGAGGAGGAGCGTGAAGGATGGAGCAGGAAGAAGAGGTATCGACGAAGAGAAGAGGAGGAGGAGGAGGAAGAGGTGGAGGTGGAGAGAGAAGAGAGAAAAGAGAGGAGAGAAAAGAGAGGGAAGACGAGAAGGGAAGAATGTGCGTGGGTGTGGAAATCCACCTTAGCAGGGTGGATGGGTGAGCGGGCCCATGGAAGAGTGGTACCGGTACTTGACCAGGAGTTCTGGTACTCTTGGTGTGGGAGAGCCGACAGACGATACTAGGTACCGGTGGCGCTGGTTCCAACCGGTCCCTTCTCTCGGCGGTACTAGTGGCACGAGTACCGGTACTCAGTACGGAGTACGGAGTACTCGCGCCGCGACGAGTGTGGAGAGAGGGATACGAGAGCTTTTCTTCGTCGCAAGTTGTGCTCTGTGACCCCTACGAGTAGTACATGTATACTACTCCGTACTGTTCTCCGTACTGGTAGTACTGGGTACAGGTAGTATTTTGTAGAGCAATGCCCTTGGGATACCGCCGGCTCTGCCCTGTCCTCGTACCGATTTTGTTCCAAGACTTTCAAGCTGCTGCAAACCAATCTTGCCGTTGGGCGCCTTGTCCCCGAGTGGTCCGAGACAAGGGACTGAAAAGGACCAGAGAGAGAGAAGAAGAAAGAAGAAGGGGAGAAAAAAAAAAAAAAAAAAGACAAGGGAGCGAAAAAAGAGAGACAAGAAAAGAGAGAGAGAGAGAGAGAGAGAGAGAGAGAGAGGGAAACCAGAGAGAGAAAGAGGAAAGAAACAGCGTGGGAGGAGGGGACATGGCCATCCAGCTAGGGCAGTCCGCGGTGGATACGACAAGGAAGGCAGTGCCTTCCCTGTGGGTCGATGAAATCCGCACCCACCAACAAGTGAGAAAACTTCCAGTGGAGACGGAAAAAAGCATGGGTGGGAGCGAGAACGTCGATGAGGGTGTACTGGTACTCCGTACTCCGTACATGTTCCCACTACTACTAGGTATTCCGTAGTACTCCGTGCCTTCCAACCGCGGCCGTCTGCAAAGGTGAAAAGGGAAGGAAGAAGGGGGGGCGCGATTGGCGAGGGGGAAACGGGCGGATGGGGGGATGGGATGGGGATGGAGACGAGACGGAGATGGCCACCTGCCTGAGAAACTTGACCGTAGGCGGGAAAACGCCGTGGACTTGGAGGCAAGTGCAGCTCTGCATTCACCCGCACTTCCATTGGACCTCCAGTTCTTTCCTGGGGCTGGAGGTCCTCGTACCGATACATCAGGAGGGACTTGTCGCCCTCACTGCTGTCGACTCCCTGCGGCCAATCAGACGTCGCGCTTATTCAAGGCGCTCCGGCCTCCATCGTAGCGGTCCTTGTCATCACTCTTTTTTTTTTAAGTATTAATATTTGTACTGTTAGATATTACTATTTGTACTATTAGTCCTACTTTTTTTATTGCTTTTACCCTTAACCCTACTTCTTACGCTACCTTATACAATTTAGCTAGTACTAACTAGTATCCTTAGTAGTTATTAGAATCGCCTAGAGACCTATAACCCTTAGTGCTAAGGGCATAGCTATAGGCGCCCTGTGTAGCCTAGTATCGCGGATTATTATAACTTTTAACCCTTAGTGTTAAAGCTTAAAATTTAATTTAATTTAAATTTAATTGCTATATGTATATGCTTACGTTCTTGCCTATACCTACGCCTATGCCTATGCCTACGTTCTTGCCTATACCTACGCCTATAATAAACCTCTATTCCTACGTTACTAAGATAACTTCCTTATTAATCTAGATTAACTCTATTGCTGCTACTACTACTGCTGCTGCCTTTAGCTATAGCTAAGGCGTTAAGGAGATTGTGCCTTAGCCCTACGCCCCTTAGCTACGCCTACTGCCTTTAATCTTAAATTACAAAGGTATATAGTGTACGCTTAAAGTAAAAGGGTGCCTTAGGCCTTGCCTTTGCCTAAGACTGCCTTGTAAAGCTAATAATAGCAGTATATATATATTCTTAGCTTATAGCAACAGTAGTATCTTAAGTTTATTATTTTAAGCTACGTAAAGCTAGCTATAAGTCGTTGTTACTTGTTTAGGGTCTTAGATTTAAAGAAGAGGCTCGTTAAGGTCCTAAGTGGTAGGCGAACGTAGGTGTGAAACTCGGTGACGATGTTGCGACGTGGTTGGACTTGCGGCTTGAGGTAGGTAAACCGGTGGAGGAGAGTGATTTCGCTGTTGGACATGCTGCCGGTAGAAAAGGGGTAAAGGGTGCGTCGGAATCGGGAGATGTCTTAGGACAAAAGGATAAGGTCGTCAGAGACCGGTTCGATGTTAGAAGAAGGCATGTTAGGTATGTATTCGACAGGGGTTGTCGAGTATCGATAGGGGTAGGGATAGAAGCGGTGATAGGTCTGCTTAACAGTAGACTAGCAGTGGACGATCTCGCGCTTAGTCCTGCGGCATCGAAAGCGCACTTAACAGACTTGTTAAAGACAAGTTAGCAGTGTAACGATAAAGTTAAATATTGTTTTAGGATTGGAATAGGCTGTCTAGAGGACTAGGTGTTGCTACTATATAGTAGGCGAACGTAGGTGTAAAAGAGCTTGATTCCTCTAAGCTAGAATACAGGTCCTTTGTCTCGTTATATACCTTCATTAAGGTCCTCTGTCTGTTAGCCGGTTGACCGGTTGACCGGTTGGCTGGCTGACCGATTGATCCGGTACAGAGCCACCGGCTTGGACCTGTTGGTGATGCCGTAACACTAAGCCTTAGGTTAGTTATAATCTTAATACTAATTTATAAAGGACTTATAAGAAGCTTTTCTAGCTACTACCTTAGGTATAAGTCTTCTTTCTAAAGCGTTTCCTATACCTCTAGCCGCTAAACGATCTAATAGGTATATAGTATTACGAATTGCTAGCTAAAAGAGAGCGTATAAGGCTATAGCAGCTTTAGCAGCTGCCTTCCTATAGCTATAAGCAAGGAGAAAGTAAGGCGATGCTGCTGTATAAGGAGATCTACTGCTATATAGCTAGCTATTATTATAATGTTCCTTAGCTAGCCCTACTAGCTGTTATATTAAGAACAAAGCTACTGCTTTATCTTAGCTGCCTTCTAAACGTAGTTGCAATCCTTTTTTGCGATTATTTATAGTAAGGCGTTATAGAGGTATAGGAGGTTGCTTATGCTGTTAATAAGATAGGATTTTATATCCTTATAAGCAGTTTTTATAGGGCTATTAACTTTTATCCTAAAGTTGTAATAGTACTAGATAAAGTAAGCTGCTTACTGCTTATAATACAGTATATACTTTAAAGAGATATACTAAAGGATATAACTTTACTATAGATTATATACCTTCTTTATCTTATCTTATATCCTAAAGAAGTCTCCCTTGTCCTTAGCATAGACAACTTGCTTTTAGGCCTTAAACATACTATTATAAGTGTATTTAATCGCTAAGGCAGCTAAGGCGGCTAAGGCTACGCCTAAGGCTACGCTACTGCTCTTAGCCTTTTGCTAAGTAGCTTATAAGGCCTTGTACTTGTCTTAAGCTTTAATAAAGAAGTTAAGGTTATTATTGCTATGCTAACAGGCCTTAATCTTTGCTTTTATATTAGCATTAATGTAATAAATATAAAGCTACTGCTAAGCTATTAGGAAGACGCCTTAGAAGGTATTTTTTAAAGCTATCTTTTTATCTATAACTATAATAAAAGGGGGGGGGGCGCTAACGATAGCCCTAAGGGCATTTAGTGCTTTATATAGCTAATAAAAGCTGTCTTTTTTTTTAGAATTAATTAAGCTAAAGGTAAAGTTAGCTATAGACTTCTAATCTATAATGCTAGTAACCTAAAAAAAGAATATATTAAAGCAGTTAGTCTTATAGGTATTATTAAGGCTTAGTACCTTTAGGAACCTCTTCTATATTAGCTAGTACTAAGGATAGGTCTAAAGGACCCCCTTAACCTAGTTTATAGCTACGTTTAGCTTAATTTTATGCTAAAGATTATAATCTTAGAGGTATTTAATCTAAGCTTAGGTAGCTATAAGGCCCTTTAGGGCTATTTAGCAGATCTATTAGCGATTATTATATATATTTTAAAGGCAAAAAAACTAACGCTTAAGGGGGCTTGCTGTATATATAATGTTTCTTATCTTATAGGTAGGTAAGGCCTAATAGACTGCGAGTTGCTTACTGTAGCTCTGCTGCTTAGGTGTACGCTAGCAATGTACGTTGTAGGCTAAGGGATTAAGGGACTACGTATAGTTATGTATAAGATAAAGGACCTAGTAGCTTTATAGCTATCTTAATAACTTTAAGGCTAATGCTATAATCTAAAAGCTATAGTTAGTCCTTTAGAAGGAAGCTTGCTATAGCCTAGTACTTATAGACCTATAGACCCTTCTTTTATTATACCTAATAATATAGTAAGTATATATTCTCTTGCTATTAATAATGTAAGGGTTTAAGGCTTAAGTTTTAACGATAGCAGCGCTGTTAGTGTAAAAGAAGTTTTAAAGGAAGGAAAATAGCTTGTTAAAGGAAGCATATATAGATAAGGGCAGTAAGGGCAGTATACGAAGCTTTAGCTCTTTAGAAAAGTTATTAGTAGCCTCGTTAAGCTTAATTTTAGGGCTTTAGAAGGTTTAAGGCTTGTCTTTAGTTTCTTAGATCGTAAGATTAGCCTAAGACTTATCCTAAGCTTTATCTTATAACCTAAGCTGCAAAGGGCTAGCCTAGGACTACGTCTAAGGCTAGCTATAGAGGTAAAGAAACTAAGGGATTAAAGAGGCTGCTTAAGACTCTTAAGGCAGCTAAGTAGCTAAGGGGGCCTTATTAAGCAGTAGGATACTTAAAAGCTTTCTATTAAAGAGAGAATTAGTATATTTTAATTTTAAGGCGTTATAGAAGTTTATAGTAGCGTAGGGTAGGCGTTAAAGGGGGGGGGGGGCTGCTTATATATATAAGTGTTGTTGTAAATAGCTTTACAAAGATACGTTCTAAATAGCTTTATAAGATACATATAGGAGGGATAGGAGATCTAGCCTTTCTAGATGCCTTCTATATAGCAATACACCTACAGCTAATTTAGGTATAGGCCTATAGCCTAGCTAGGGGTGCCCTAAATAAAATTATAGGTCGATAGTATAAATAGTAATATCTAACAGTATAAATATTAATACTCTTTTTTTCTCTCTCTCTCTCTCTCGCCTATCATGGGTACTAAGGTAGATGGATGGATGGATGGATGGATGGATGGCCCACGGTGCGGAGCGCTTGGGGGAACTCTGCAGGCGCGCCGTCCGTCAGCACTAGGTACTCGCTCGAGTACTGTTCGTACGAGTACGAGCACGAGTACGGAGTACCAGCACATTGGATGTACGCTTCGTGTCTGCCCGGTTCCCTTTTCGGAGTAGCGACGTGACGAGGCAGGTGAGGGTGAGGGCGAGGACTCGTCGATATGAGGTGCTCCGTACTCCGCATGTACCAGGACTTATCTACTCGTACCAGTACCAGTACTAGGAAGGACGTGAGAGGGCGGAACGAGGAAAGAACGAGGAGAGACAAAGGGAGCAAGAGACGGACACAGAGAATACAGTCAGACAGCGGGATGTCTCCACAAGTCTTACTCCGTACATGAAGGTTGATCTATTTTCATTGTTCCAGAAGAGACCGTGGACAAGACGAGTACGGAGTACGGAGTACGGAGTAGAAGAATGTCAAAGAGAGAAAGACAACCGGCGAAGAGAGATGGGAATGGAACCGGCAAGACGTCAATGGACCAGGACCAGCAGAACCCGAGCCCGTTACGTACAGGTACTCCGTACTAGGTACTACTAGTACTAGTAGGTAGTACTAACTTGTACTCCGTACAAGTTGCGTACTCCGCATGTACATGTTCTCGTACCCGTCCTCGACTCTACCCTGCAAATCCACGATGCAGGCCACCGCGAGGCATCGATGGCTGGAGGGGGATGGATCATGGATGGATGGTGGATGGAAACGCGCTACGGACAACTCGCACCCAACCCCGTCTGCATGAAACAGAAAAGAAACACCAGGCAGCCCCCGCCGACGCGATGGAGCGCAGCACCAGGCCGTCCCGTGAAGCGTCGATCCAGCAGCGGCAGGCCGAATGCTTGCGGCCCTGCGCGGCAGAACCCAGGGAACGAACCACGACGAACGGGGGGTTGTACTCAATCCGTTAGTACGGAGTACTACTCATACGAGTACATACTATACTCCGTACAGGCAGTGCGAGTTCACTTGCGTACAGAGCCATCCCCGTGAATGCTTCCAGGGATGGAGATGACGAGGTAGCACCGGGGCCAGCCCGGATGGGGGAAGGTCCCCGAGGACTCCAACATGGACACATGGAAATCAAGGGCGTTGACCGGTGGCGTCTGTCTCGCGGCGAGCCATTGGCAGACACCACCTTCATCTTGGAAGCAAGAGGAGATCACGAATCCCCACGGAGTACGAGTGCGAGTACGAGTACGGAGTAGGAGGTACGAGTACGGAGTACGGAGTAGTACTATAGTGTTCCCTCTGGCCACGGATGGACTCGAGGGATTTGTCACAACAAGAGACAGACGCCCATCCCCCCGACGCAAGAGCGCCATGTGCGCCAGGAGAGCCGGCCATGCCCCTCTCAAGGCCGCGCCGTAAGAACTTAGTCGTGCTAGCCGGTCCATCGGCCGAGATGGGCGCAGGGAGACACCTGCGCTGGCACCGGCGTCGTCGAACCGGTCCGTGGGCCCGTTGAATGGGTGGACGGTGGATGGCTCGTACGAGTACGGAGTACTATTACAATGGAATTGATAGATAGATCCAATGAGCGCAATGAGGGAGGGGTGCTCTCACCATCACGATACTTGTGCTGCAGAAACAGGTCCTCGCTCGCTTCCAATCCCTCGACCCGAGTACGAGGACGAGTACAAATCACAAGGGGTCTTTCTGCCTTACGAGTGTGAGTTCAAATCACAAGGGGTCTTTCTGCCTGGTACGGAGTACGAGTACGAGTACGAGGACTCCGTACGGATAACCCAGTGACGCAGCAGACCGAGCAATGCCGCCCCTTGTGCTCCATACAGCCACTACTCCCAACTCCGTGCTCATCCTCACACGAGATCGACCGCGGGCCCGAACGCTCTCCAGCTTCTGCGGAGTTCCTCGTGGCGTGGCCGGTCCCCGGCCCTGGCGGTGGCAGTGACGGTGGCAAACGTCCACTCGGACGCGCACGGCGACAGATCGACGCGGGTGATGATGATGATGATGATGATGATGATGGGTGGGGATGATGATGGGTGGGGATGATGGGAGGGGGGGGATCGAGCCATGGATGATAGGGTGTCTCCCAGCTAGAATTGTTGCTCTCGCGCAGCAGGCAGCCCTCCGAGTACAAGAAGGTTGTTCTTGCATCCTTACCATCCAATGCTCGACGCCATCACCGAGATGCTCCGTACGAGTACGAGAACGAGGACGAGAACGAGAAGGCGTGCGGAAAAGTGTTTGACGACAACTCCATCCCGTTGATACCCTGTGCGAATTTCCGTCTGGAGGACGAGGCCAGGCGATTCTCACGCCTCGCGCCCGCGACACCGCGCCCACGCCGGATCCGGCATCGTGCGGGTGCGAACTTCCTCCTCTCTTGGTGCCCATTTTCCCAGCTCCAGCCCTTCTCCTCCAGCCCTCTGCCTCTGCCTCTGCCTCTGCCTCTGCCTCTGCCTCTGCCTCTGCCTCTGCCTACATGGACCAGTCCTCACCATCCTCGTACGAGTGCGCACCATCTTCGTTCCATACCAGTACTCGTACATGACACAATGGATCAGGGACCCATTCTCTGCTTCTCTTCCCGTCCGTGCTGGGCCCCCGTTCGCAATTTGCCAAGATCGATTCACCGCGCTGCCTCCCCTGCGATCTAGCGCGGTGGCTTGTGCTTGCAACTTCCCACTCTCGGGAACGTGCGAAAAGGATTCGAGCCCACGGAGGAGCAGGTCGTGGTATGCTCCTCGGCTGCATCTCCGCACGACTGCGAACCTCCTGCACCTGGTGCTCCGTACGAGTACGAGTACGAGTTACGAACGAGTCCCAGCCGCAGGTCGTCGGTCATCTCCCAGATACCTGACGCCGGTCCCTGCCCGGGGAGGTGACGAATCTCCGAGATGGACGAACCCGTGGGCGGCGACGAATCTCCCGCCCGCTTTCTAGAATCAGTAGAGGCTTCGAGAAGTGATCCAATTTCCCGGCCTCATCTATCCCGTACGAGCACGACATCCATGTCATGTCCTGGCCAGACGGCGGACGTTCTCGAACGGCTCCAGCGTCGGCCCCTGGGAGGCGAGGAGGGGATGCGAATGAAGGACCGCGAGGGGTCGGCTTCCATGGACATGGATGGATTGCGCGGATCCCATACTCCGTACGGAGTACTCCGTACAGGACCTGTGATCGCAGGATGGGCGCCATCCCTGCCACCGACGCCGGGTGCCTGTCCTCGGTGATGGGCGGCATCTCGGTGGTGAAGACGAGGCGCGGACCCTGCAGGAGGGTGTCCTCGCAGGCTGGGGGGACGCGAGCGGCGGCTTGACTCGTGCAAGGCGACATCCGTGGATGCCACTGGGGGTTCCTCTTGCGGACAGATCCGTACGAGGACGAGGACGAGACGAGACGAGACGAGACGGCTTGGAGCCTCGCACCGCAGGATCCCATCGTGTCGTCTTACGAGTACTCGTACATTCAATGTTCGTACCAGTACGGAGTACTCCGCACTCGAAGTCGTCATGCTCGCTAGCATCCCCAGCATACATGTTGATACTCGTGCTTCTCCGTAGAATCCACAGACACCCCCTCCCTCGCAAAGCCCGCGCAAGAATCTCGTGCCTCCCCTCCGCAATCCAAAGGATCCGAATTCTCACGAATCCAGCAGGTCAAAGTCCTGGCCCAGCCCGGCACGCCCATCGCCGTGCGTCCCACTGCCCACTGGGGTCGGGAAGAGGGCGGGCGCCGTTTCGGGGCTATTTTTAGGATGCCGTCCACAAGGATGATGATCGGCAGGTATCAACTCCAGACTGGATCTACCTTTTGCTCTACGCAGGTTGTGAGCGGTTGGGAGTAGTGAGTCGCGCAGAGTACATGCACGGCGCCCCCGCTCGCCGCTTCGATGGCATGGAGGGCATGAAGCCATGGAGGGCATGAAGCCATGGAGGGCATGAAGCCATGGAGGGCATGAAGCCATGGAGGGCATGAAGCCATGGAGGGCATGAAGCCATGGAGGCAGACTCCCCACGCAGCATCCGGTCCTCCCACGTTCCCCCGAGAGATGCCCCATCAGATCCATCCATCCATCCATTCGCACTCTCGTACGGAGTACAAAGAACTAGTACTCGTCCGAGCAATGTCCTCCCTCTCGCGCGCTCGTGTCTCAAACAGCTTCCGGGCGGCGACGTTGGTGCCGGGCCCCGCGAGGATCAGGAGTCTTCCGCTTCTTGACCGCTCGAGTGGACGGGTTTCCTGAGTACTCCGTAGTCGTGCCAGAACTCGTAGGCACTGAGGCACTGGCGCACTCCACCACACGGCTTGGGGGATGGAGAGCCAGCCCCTGGGAATGGGAATAGATATACGGAGTAGATTATTCCTGCAGGTGTCTCTCCCCCTGCCCAGGCCGAGCGAGGACTGTCTGCATACCTCTCCCACGCAGTCGGCCGTCTGGCCACGCCCCGGCCGCAGTCTGGACTCGGCGCTGCCATGTGCCAAGCAAGGACCCGGCCGAGCGCGCCCCCGAACACGCAGGATGATGGCACGTAGGACCTGACTGGTCGCCGTATGTATGTATATCGTCATGTACGAGTACTCGTACGAGTCCTCGCGCGGTCGAGGTGGATTCCGGGGGGGTGGCCGCTCACCGAGGAATGCCACAAGACTCGCCTTGACTCACCGAGGCGGCATCGCCATTGCACGCAGTCTAGGGTAGGCCCCTTCTCAGCACAATGACTATGTTCATGTTGTGAACAGCGTGTCGAGAGCGGCTCTCCTCGGGACGGCCTTTGCTCCTCTGTCTTCGTGCCCAACACCACCTCCTGACCTCCCGGTATCCCCCGCGAGACTCCCTCGGAGTATGGTTGTACGAGTACGAGTACGAGTACTCCGTACTATATGCAGCGAGGGGCACGCATGTGGTTGCCCCTCCTCTGTCTCCCAGCTCCCCCAAGGCCGCGGCCAGGCATGACGTCTTCCCGCAGGCGGATGCCCCGCGAGGCCATCCAGGACTTGTTGTACGAGTACGGATTATGCAGAGTACTCCGTAGGCCTGGTGCCAAAGTCTGATGGAATGGGTGCCCAGACGGTCCCTCCATCGATAGATCCATTGCAATCGATGCCCTCCGCTCGAGGCCATCGTCCAGCAGAGCTGCCTGCAGGCGTGAGTGATTAATCCCGCAGCTGTGCCTGCACCGCAAGCTGACCTGGACTGGACGATCTCGGACTGGACCGTGGATCGAGCTCGACTCCTCCTCCTCTGCGACCCCCTCCCTCGGTACTCGCACTCGTCCTCGTCCTCGTTCCGTCGATCCAGCAGATCCTCCAAGCCCGTGGATCATGTGCTCTCCCACGCATACCGAGGGCATCGTACGAGTACGAGTACGAGTATGAGCACGAGCACGAGCACGAGTATCCATGAGAGACAACCTGTGCTCCCTCGGATATCCACGGCCCTAACACCCCGTGCGCCCGAGGCACATCTCTCCTCCTCCTCCTCTCCTCTCGCATGGAGATGCCCCGCCACACCGAGCATTCCAGGCCTCCAGGCCATCGCCAGGGCAGACTCATGGCCAGTCCATCCCCCCATTCCCCATCTTCGCGCTTCGTACGGAGTACGCACATGCTCCCCACTCCATACCGCAGCATCATGTGGCCGTTTGCCCCTCCCCTCGTCTCCTCCCCCACGCCGCCGCTCCATACATGGATGTAATCCAGCACCATCCAGCATCCAGCCAGCACCAATCCAGCATGCTTGTCCTCATCCGTCCCGGACTTGCTTCTCCCGTAGGATTCTCCGTAGGGCCGCCATCCCGCTCATCAGGACGTCGTGGGGGGCCATACATACATGTACCTACTACTCCGTACTCCGTACTCCGTACTCGTACTCGTCCTCGTCCTCGTACGACATGGAGCATCGTCGACCATCGGCCCTCATGGGGACCCCTCCGCCCTCTGCCTGCATCCTCATGCACCATTCTCGCCGGCTGGACATGACTCATCCTCTAGCCCGTCCGCCTCGACCCTCGACCCCCCCCATCTCCATGCCCTGACTCCGCATCGTCCTCCACCTCTCGATGCTCTAATCGTATTCCCACTTCCTCCCCGTCTGCCTATCCCGTGATTCCTATCCATTCTCTGACTCTCGCCTCGTTCCCATGCGAATACGATGACACCTACGGAGAACATGTACGGAGTACTCCATACTCCGTACACCCCGCACTCGTCTCTCGCCGCGCCGTCCTGCCCGTCCCGATATGCACCCATCGTCCCATCCTGCGTCATCCCTCCTGCGCAGACGAAGTAGAGTTCGCGCCCTCTCCCGTCCAGGCAACCGATGACCTCGTCATTTTCGTAAGAATCACGGAGTACGGAGTACTTGTAGAGGTGCTATGTACGGAGTATGTACGGAGTACGGAGTACGAACACCAGCACGAGCACTCGTCTCCCCGTATCTACTACCATTCCACCGCCAACATCGTCAAATCCACGGACGAGTACGACATCCCTCCCCTATTCAGCAGTCAGGAAATCAATTCCTTGTACGGAGTACTCCGTACTCCTACATGTAGGAAATCTCGCCAGCCAGCCCCTAAGCCAACTCTTGATAAAAAGGGTCAAAAGGTAGGGACATCGCGATCGGGATAGCGTTCGTTGATTTAGAGCTAAGGCTATCTAGGCTAGAGGGAGTATTTGTATATAGGATACTATTAAGGTATAGCTAGCATAGCTAATTTAGCCTAATTTAGGCTATAAGTAGCGTTCCTATAGTGTTACCTTTATATAGCGTTAATGCCTTATTCCTATACCTATTTAGATTATATACCCTTTAGCTGTAATATCTATCTAGCTTCCTATTATAGCTAGGTTAGCTACGCGTTCTTACTAACATACCTCTTTAGATAAGCTTCTTTTATAAATCTAGTCTATTAAATAAAAAAAAAGGAATATAATAATGCTATTTATAATCTAATCTAAGCATCTTTAGCAAGCTTCTTTTAGTATTTATAGCTACCTTAGCTTTTAAATTAGGTTAAGGCAAGAAAGGAAGGAAAGACAATAAGAAATCCTACTAATCTTACGATATCTTAGGTTTAACGACCCTTAGTGTTTTCTACCTCTTTAAAGACCCTTTCTAGGCTTTATTTTCTTTATTTTAGAGACCTTTTCTAGGCTCTATTTTCTCTTCTAGCTCCTTCTCTTTTAGCTAGTCTTAGAGACTAAGCTTCTTTATAAAGTTAAGCTAGGCTTATAGCGTAAGTGCCTTTGTAAGCCCGTCTACTAAAGTCTCCTTCGTTAAGATCTATTTAAACAAGACAGTTCTGCTTTCTTTTACCTCTTATAGCTAGTACCTATAAATATTAATATGCTAAAGCTTTATCTATATCTTTTAATAGTTATTAATAATAAGCCTAAGCGTATTAAAGTTATTACACTAAAGCACTGCTAAGTTTTTAATCTTAATTCTTATTTCCTTAAGCTGCTAGCTAAGAGTAAGACGTTCTTTTGCTATAAGTAAAAGAGCTAATAATTTAGCTTCTATTAATAAAGTAGTTATAGTATCTTATTAAAAGGCTTTCTACTTAATTAGTCCTTTATATATTATAAAGACAAACCCTTAAGACGACCTCCTTGTCTCCTTGTTATCTACAAATAAAGCATTTAACGATAAGAATAAGGCATTTACCTTCTCCTCTGCTATATAATAGATCGATTAAGCTTATATATAGTATATATACTCTAGCACCCCTTTAGCTAAGTACGTATAGTATCTTAACAGATTCTTTATAAATTGTAAGGAGACGCGTAGGAAAGGAGACGTGCTGCGGGCCGCAATGACTAAATTAGGTAGATTAATAAAGGAAGTAAGGCGATTAATCTAATTAGCTTACAAGCTAAGGAGCTAGATTAAGCTAATTATATAACTTAGTTAAAGGAGAAACATTATTCCTTGCTAAACTAGATCTAAGCAACTACTAGATATACTAGATCTAAAAGGCTTAAATTAAGGAGATTACTTATATATATATAGCCTTACTCCCTTTAATACCTTAGATTAGTTAGTTAAGCTAACTTTCCTTAATTCCTATGCTCCTACCTTTACGATCTATAACTATATAATAGTTATAAGCCTATATAGCTTAAAATCTTTAAACTAGTAACTTTTATTAAATCTAACTAACGTTTTCTTTTTAAAGTTCCTAATTAAACTCCTTATTCTTATATTATTCTCTTAACTTTATAAACTTTACTTATGCTTTTTAGTTAAATTACTTATTTAAATCTTTTTTTCTTATAAAACTAAACACTTATCTTAAAATATCTTATAAAACTACTTTGTTTAACTTATAATGTTTTAACTAACTGTCTTAGGGGAACCTCCTTTTTAAACTACTAAAGATTAAGTTAACTAGTACTATATACTTAAAAACATAGGTACTAACTTAATAATTTAAAAGGAGATTAAACTAAATAAAGAATAAAAAAATAATATAGATTACTTAAAAGACTTAGAACCCTTTACCGCTAAAGGAATATAGTATAAAGTTATAAAACAATATAAGCAAAGCATATAAAACCCTTCTATTAATAGCAAACCCTTACTAAAAGTAGTACTAAGCTATAAGGAGATTATAACAATCCTATTTAATATAGTAAAAAGGGAATATAACATCTAGATAATTAATTTCTAACACAAAGAGACTTATTTTAACTAAAACAAAGCAGCTTATATTAAAATCTATAAGTAAATTATTTAAACTATCTCTTCTATAGTATATAATAATATATAACATTAAATGTCCTTAAACAAAGAAGCTTATATAATAAAAAATCTCGTTTAAAGATTAAAGCTTTACTTTGCTTTAACTAAATATAATTAAAAAGATATAGTTTAATAAGCTTACTAAAAGGTACTTAAGGATACTAAAAAGCTAAGAGTTAGATAGTAGATATAGATCTAAGACTATTTAATAGCGTATAATAATATTAAACTATATTAACTCCTTAAGGTAAACTAAAAGGTTATAGTCTTAAACTTCTTAAGGGTAGCTAAATAAAGACTTATAACCTTATAGGCTAAGGCAAAGATAATAAAACAAAAAGAAGTAATCTTTTATAAAAGGCTTTTCCTTAAAATTAAAGACTATGTTTATTACCTTTAAGTATATCTTAAATTATAAGCCTTATCTTACGCTTAAGTCTTTGCTAACTAAGCAGCTCGTTTAGAAAAAGGGGAGTTATCTTCCTTAAAAGTAGAATCCTTTTTTACGCTAAAGGAAAAAGCAACTACTTTTTAAAAGGAATTAATCTTTTTATATAAAAAAAAAAAAGGAAAAAAGCAAAGAAAAAAGCATAGCTAAAGTTATTTTAATAAAGATACTTAAGCTAAGTATCTATATAGATTAACTTATTACTAGCCGCTAAAGACCTATAAAGTACTTTAATACGCCTTTAAAGACCTCCCTTAAACTAAAAATTATAATAAGTTAAACTAAACTTTAATAGTTAAATAAATAAATAAAAAAGAATAAAAGTAGCTAAAACAAAAACTTTAAACCTTAAGATAAGATATAAGTATACTTAATAAAGTACTATAAAAAAAAAAAAGTAATACCTTAGATTACTTAATATAGTACTGCTTAACCTACAATTAGTACCTTAAGCAAAGAATGTTAGCCTTTTCTTTACTTAGTAAGTATATTTACTTTATTTCTTTTTAAAAAGTACTATATTTAATAGCTATAGTACGCTATACCTAGTAAACAACAAGAACCTACTCGTTCTAGGCACTTTTGTGCTTAGTAGCGTAAACAACTATATTAAGGTAAGATATAAACAATATTAAGTACTTAAACAAAGTAAACAACTAATCTTAAATATCTTAAACAAGGAAAGCAAAGAATAAACTAAATTACTTACTTTATTAAACGTTACTTTAGTAAAAGATTTTTATATAAATATTATTTTAAAAGCAAAGCTAGTAGAAACAAAAGCTTAGTATTATAGCTACGATCTTTCCCTTAGATTTAAAAAGCTTAAGTTAAGCATTAAGTTAGCTTAGCTAAAAAAGAAGTATAACTTAGTTTTCCTTAAATATAAGCCCTTTTCCTTTTACCTAAGCAATACATATATAACCCTTAACCTTTAAGCGATTTTTAAGATATATAACTTAAGTAAAACAAGCTTAATACGCTTAAGGAAGCTATTAAGGGACCTAAGGGTCTTATAAGAAGATAAAAAATATATATAGTACCTTTAATTAAAATACCTTAGCTTAAACGCTTTAAGGGCCTTAGTTTAAAACGCTAAAAACGTTGCTATTAAAGGAATAAAGCAGATTAATTATAAAGTATATATAAAGATATACTTAACCTAAGTTATTTCTTAAAGAACCTTTAAATACTAAAGCTTTAGACCGTTTTAGTAAATATACTAGGACCTTTAGGATTATAATAAGGGATTTAATTATTTAAAGTAGCTTTTAGTAATAAAAGAAGAATATAGTAGATAAATTTAAGTAATTCTATTAATAAATAAATCTTACTACTTTATCTTTAATATAATTTTAAACTTTAAACAATAAATAAAGAAATAATATAGATTAGCTATTTATAAAATATAGTAAGATAATAAGAAAGCTATTATTATAATCTAAGGACTTATAATGTTTTAATAATAAGCAGAAACTAAAGGAATTAACCTTAAACTATTACCTTTTTTTACTTATAAACTAAACAGCTTAGCTAAATAAGCTAAACAAGAGATAATAATAAAGCAAATTAAAATAAGAAAAGGGGTAGGCTTACTAGTAAAATTCTAGCCTAAGATAGTTTAAGCAGTAGCTTATTTATATAATATAAGTTTAAGGAAAGCTAATAATATAAGATCGCTAAACGAAAAACTAAAGCAATAGTTCTATAATAATGCTTATTTGCTAATTTAGTAAAGTTATAAGAACCTTTAGCTAAACTAAAGTAGGATCTATATATATAGATACTAAGCGTTTATATTAGACTATAATAAAAAGGCTAGAAAGAATAGGAAGGCTTTTAAAACAATACCTTATAGGATAACTAAATATCTTATTAAGTATATTACCTTTAACGTATATTAAATCTAGATCCTATAAGTAAATTATATAATAATAATATAAAACGTTTAGTTTAATAAAAAGAAATTCTTTATAGATTATAATATTAATAAAAAGCAACAAAGGATATTTAAATAACTTAACTAAAGGTCCTTTAACAAAAGGACTAATAGACTTATAGATTTCTAATATACTTTTACTTAAGTTACGTAAATAATACAATTTAAGATTCTAATACTATATATAAACTTTAAGGGTAGAGATAAGCATAAAAACATAGCTACTAACTTACTTAAAGAGAGTAAGGAAGAGTTTAAACGCTTAAAAATCTTTAAGGTTAAGTAAGTAGAATCTTATACTAATAGCAAAGGAAAAATTAAAGCAGCTAGTTTAAATATAAGACTTTAAACGCTATAATCTACCTTAACATAAGCATCTAATATTAAAGAAAGCGCTAAAATAACTTAAGGGCTTAACGCTAGCTAAGGCAGAAACCTAGAAAGAAAGATAGGTAGTGCTTAAATTAAGGAATTAAGTATATATATAATTCTTAGTAAGCCCCTTAATCTTATTTACTATTAAAGCTTAAGATAAGAGCAAACCTAGCATAGCATTAATAATAAAATACAGTTATAAGACTTATTATTAAAAGGAAGAAGGATACTTATTAACTAGTCCTAACTACCTTATTAAACAAAAACTAAAATAAACCTTACTTAACTAAGATAAAGCAATTATATCTATAAAAAGAATAAGCGCTTAAAAAGGATTTATTTTATAGTTATTAGTAGCTTTAAAGTTAGTATATTTTATTACTTAAAGGGACTTAAGAGACCCTTTAACGTAGAAATATAAAGCTATACTACCTTTTTTATTACTTTACTTATAGCACTTTAACTAAAACAACTTACTTAAGTAGAAAAAAGAAGTTAAAAACGTTACTTTAATACGCTACTATAACCTTTAAACAGATAAAAAGCTATAATTAGCTACCTACTTAAGGATAAATTTATAAAAGTAGCTTAAATAAAGTTTAACTTTATTTAATAGAAATAAACGTAGCGTATTATAAATAAGTTAAAGGCAAAGTTAAAGCTTCTCTTACTTCGTTAAGTGTTTATATATAAGTTTAATAAAAAAGGAGATCTTAAACAATGTAAAGCGTAGCTAGTAGTAAAAGGAAACCTTTAATACTAAGATACTATTAATAGTATATACGCTATAATACTTATAGTAAGATTATTTAAAGTAATAGTAGCTTTTATAGCTTACTTTAATATAAAGCTAAAGAAGTTTAACGTTAAGAATACGTTCTTAAACGCTTATAAGGATAATAAAACGATACTCCTTGTAACGTATAGCTTCCTTAAAGGATTCTATAAACTAAGGAAATACCTTAAGCTAATTAAAGCATTGTATAGCTTAAAGGACTTACTAAAGCTATAGTTTAAGGAATTCTTAAACATACTTATATAGCTTAAACTTACTTTAAGTAATAAGGAACTATGCTTCTTTTTTACTTAAGACTATAAGATCTTTATTGTCTTCTACGTAGATAATATTATTATTACGTTTTATAAGAACAATAAGGCTTAAGCAATAAAAATTATTAAGAAGCTTTATTTAAAATATAAAATATATAACAAAGGTAACGTAAACTAGTTCCTTAGAATTAGACTATAACAAGATTAACTAAGCTAAAGGATATACCTTTCTTTTAATATATATCTAAAGAAGGTAGCTTAACGCTTTAGACTAACTAAAAGAAATTAGTAGCCTTTAATTCTAGTACTTTTAACCTCCTTTAATAAGAATTAAAGCTAAGCTATAAAGGAATTAATTAAAAGCTATTAAGAAAAGATTAGCTTAATACTCTATACAGTAGTTATTATAAGACTAAACATAGCATATAAAGCCTTTTTCTTCTCTTGCTTTCTTTTAAATCTAAGTAATTAATATTACTACGTATCTAATTAAATAATTAAATATCTTTATATAAAAAGGTTCTTTGTAATTAGCTATAAAAGGACTACTAAAATAAATATCTTAACTATATTAAGCAATGCTTTGTTTATAGATAATAAAAATACTTAACGCTTTTTATAAGGATATATTATAATACTATTTAGCGGACTAATACTATAGAACGCTATAAGATAAGATACAGTAACTATATTAAGCACTAAAGCTAAGCTCTTTACCTTAAATTAACTAGCTTATAAGACCTATACCTTAATAAGACTTTTTAAAGAGATATAGTTTAATCTAAGCATATGCTTTACTCTTAGATATAATAACCTTTAGACAATATAACTTATAATAAAAAGAAATAAGAAGATTTATACTAAACTATGCTATATTAATATATAAGGCATATAGGCGTAGTAAGAATATTAACGTAATACTATTAACGTTAAATTTATCCCTTTAGCTAAAATGCTAGCTAATAAGCTTATAAAAGTACTACTAAGACAAAGGTTTAAGCACTTTTAAGCTTTCTTTAACTTATTATAGTTACTAGACTTAATTCTACTTAACGGTTTTAAAGAAAATAAAGAAAAGAAGCAAAGCAACGCTACGCTAAATAAAGCAAAATAACTACCTTTATTCTCTTAAATAAACTTAAATTATTCTATTTGTTTTATTATTATTATATTCTATTATTATACTAATTAAATTTCCTCTCTTAAACTATAAACAAAAACTATTAAAATACCTTCCTTATAAAAGCTACTTTATCTTTCTCCTCCCTTAAAACAAAACGCTTATCTTACTACTAGCCTAAAGCCTAATAATTAGCCTTTTTAGCAGCTATTTAGTTAACTAGTAAGTAATATGCCTTTACTACCTTAAGGTTAGTTAGAACAGTTAAGGTAAGCGCTAGCAGCAGCAGCAGTAGAGCTAGCTATAGCTACTATACTTACTACTGCTATACTTATTACTGCTACTACTACTATACCTATTGCTACTGCTGCTGCTATACCTATTGCTGCTGCTGCTGCTAAGCTAACTAGATCTATTAAGCTAACTACTATACCTACTATTACTACTAAACCTACTACTAAACTACTTACTACTATTAAGCTGCTTATTGCTATTATAGCGCCTACTACTACTATAACTACTAGTTTATATGCTATAGTACTAAAGTATATAAAAAGATACTATAAAGGTAGAGCAAGATAGTGCTAAGGTACTTTAGCTCTTCCTTTTACTTTTAAGTAAGCTTATAAGCTTTAAGCTTTATATTTTACTAAAAGGTTAGCTTAAGCAACTTAAAGGAAAGCAAAGCAAAACAAAGAACTTACTTTAAGGCTAGCAAGGCCTTAGGCTAAATTAGCTAATATAGCATTACTCTTAGTAAGCTAAATAAGAAGGCTATTTACTTAAATTAGCAAACTATAATAATATTATTATTTAAAAGAAATAACTTATACGTTAGTGTACTAAGTACTAAAAGCATAGTTCTTATAGCGTATAGTATTCTCCTTTAGCTTAATATAGTAAAAGAAATTAGTTATAGTTATAATAAAAGAAAACTTTATAATATAGTTTATATAAAGATTCTAAAGAAAGGTATTCTTAACCTACTAACTTTTATTATAACGCTAATTAAAGTACTATCCCCTTTAAGTGCTTAAATTTAGCCCTTTATTAATAAAGGTAGTTATAATAACGTTTTTACTTAAAGGTATTAAAGTAACTAAGCTAAATAAAAGAGTTAAAGCAACTAAACTAATATAAAGAAAAAGAGTTAAAAGGGTAAGTATAGATACTAAAGCAATAACGCTAAACATAAAGTTTAAAACAATAGTAAAAGGATTAACTAACGTAAAAGTCGTAGAACGTAGCTAAAGCGTTATAAAGCAAAGGCAAAGGATACTACTATAAGTTAAAGCAGTTAAACTAATCTTAGACTTTAAAATCTTAATAATAACGTTACTAAAGCTAAGAAAACAATAAAGAGTTACTTCTTTAAGTATAGCATTAATAGCAGATAACTCGCTAACCTTAAGGGTAAGACTTTTATAAACCTTACGCTTTTGCCTATAAGCTTTACCTTAAGAGATACTATAAGCTCTACTACTATAAGCATAAGGATTTACTTAACTAACCTTACGCGTTAAAACAATAGTATTCTTTTAAGTGTAAGTAGCTAAAGCTAAGAAAAAGATAAGAGTAAAAGAGCTATAGAAGTTAATAACCTTAATAATTTTTAAGCTAGTAAATATAGCGTAAAGCAAACCCTTAAGCATAAGGACTAGCTTAGTAACTTCTTTTTTATAAAGATTTTAAATAACGCTAAAAAGGGAAAGAGTTAAGCAGCTAGTAAGGTAGGCAATTAAAAAATTATAGATCTAAGTAAGATAAAGCTTATAGTTTAATAAGACCTTAAAGGAAAACAAATTAGTAATAGAGTTATATAAAGAAGAAATATTAACTTACTTTAATAGGTAGGCGCTAAGGAATAGATCTATATTTATAAGAATAGGCTATAATAAACGACGTAAGCAAAGACTAAACGCTATAACGCTCTTTAGCTAAAATATTAAAAAATAAATAAGTCTTAGATAGGACTTAAACAACTCTATTGTTAAGAACAAAAGGAAGCTCTTAAGGCTAGGAATTTATCTTATTTATCTACTTAAATCTATAGTTAGCTTAATTAGTTAAATTATAAAAGACTAAGCTCTTAGCTGCCTTATTCTTTCCTTCCTAAAGCAAATAACGCTATTTCCTAAACAAAAAAAACTTAACGCGCCTTATATAACGCGCCTTATATAATACGCTCTACTAAAAAGGGTATAAACTACTTACCTATATAGATTAGATCTAAGGAATTAAGAAGTTTACTAAACGTATATATATAGTTAGTTAAAGACAAAGAAGCTAAATTAATAAGATAATAGTATTAAGGAAGGAAAAGGAAGGGTTATAAAAGGGATTAAGATCTAAAAAAGAAAGACTTAAGGGACAACTTAAGTACCTACTAAAGTAAAAGAAAAGTAAAAAAACGTTTTATTTATTTTAATTAACTATAACAATAAGACCTTACTTAATTACTTTATTTACCTTAAGCACTTAAGCTAATTAGATTAACGCTATCGATCTATTAAATAGCTATAATTAAACAAGAAGCTTTAATAGAAATTATTAACAATAATTGTATATACCTAAAGGCATTTACTAACGCTATAAATAGCTTTATTAAATAAGAGGTATATAAGGAGACGCGTAAGAAAGGAGACGTACTATAGGCTATAATAACTAAATTAAGTAGATTAATAAAGGAAGTAAGGCGATTAATCTAATTAGCTTATAAGCTAAAGAGCTAGATTAAGCTAATTATATAACTTAGTTAAAGAAGAAACATTGTTCTTTGCTAAACTAGATCTAAGTAACTACTAGATACACTAGATCTAAAAGGCTTAAATTAAGGAGATTACTTGTGTATATATAGCCTTACTCCCTTTAATACCTTAGATTAGTCGGTTAAGCTAACCTTCCTTAATTCCTATGCTCCTACCCTCGCGATCCGTAACTGTATAACATAAATTAAGCTAATTTAGCTACTACGAACGCAATGTTAATTCTTATAAGGCATAATAGGTAAAGGATAGTGCTAACGAGTAACGCGTAGTAGTATATCTCTACCTCTGTTGCTTTCCCTTTATATAGGTAGAGGGCTTCCTTTAGCAGTAGTACTTTTAGCAATTATCTTCCTTTCTCTAAGCAGCTTAAAACAAATTTCTAAGCTGCTGCAGAGATATATAACTCCTACGAAAGCTATATCTCCTTCGTCTCTCTATTTCTAATAATTTTAAGACTAAGGAACTACTTTAACTTACCTAGATCCTTTACCTTAAAGCTAGCCTTAAGCGTCTAGTCTAGCTTCTTAAAGGTATACTAGTTCTTCTTATTATATATTATAACGATATTATTAACAAAGAAAAAGATTAAAATTCTCTTTTTCTAAAAAATATAACTATCCTCTTAGCATTAGTTATAGCCTTAAGATTAGAAGAAGGTTAAGATAGTCTTAAACTAGAGCTTTAAGGCTTAGCAGAAACTATATAGAGCCTTAAGGACCTTAAGGTAGGTACTAAGCTTAAGGAATCCTAAAGGCATTGTATAGTATACCTCCTTATCTAGGTTAAGGTTTATATTTAGGAATGCATTAACAACGTTATACTAATATATCTTTTAGTTTATCTTATAGTAAAGGGCGTAGAAAAGTTAGAAAGAGCTTATAGCAAGAGTTGCTACGTATATCTCTTAAAAACCTTCTTCTTAGAAGTCTCCTCTTGCTATAAGCTACGCTTTAAATTAAGAAATAAAGCTTTTCTTGTTAAGCTTATAGGTATATACTTATTTAAAGGGAATTAATCGTTTAGTAATTAAGATCTCTTAGATTAGCTTCTTAGTAAAGGTTCTTATAGCTATTTATCTATTAATCTTAATTCTTATTGCTTTAAGCTACTTAGAGGCGAATTAGCTTTAACGTGCCTTAACGAAATGCTTTAAGGGGCTTAGGAGACTGTTAATGTAAAGCTTATAGCTTAAGGCTATTATAAGAGCTATTAAGAAAGCTTAGAAACGCTTAGCTTTGCTAATTTTACTAGCTAGATCTTTACTCCTTCTCTTTCTAAGTAAGTACTCTTTAAGGTATTCTATTAGATTAGGGATTTCCGCTAAATTAAAGGGCTCCTTAGCTTCTTAAACGACGTTAACAAAGTACTAGTTTTGTGTAGCTTTTTGCCTTCTTTTGCCTTAACCTTTACGAGCCCTGTAAAGACAAGGACTTTGTAGTTAGAAGCTAAAGTCGATAGGGCTGTATACTAGGCTAGGGTTAACGGGAATGCCGCTTTTAAGGCTCTCCCTGCTTATTAGGCCGTAATCCCTTTCCCTATAATAGAGAAAAGGAACTTAGCCTTAGTTATTTTCTTGTTCTTTAGGTTCTTTAAGTTCTTTAAGTTAATCGTTATCTTGTCTAATTTAATTATGCCTTTCGATTTAATTAAGCTAGTAAGGGTTAAGATTAATTATCTTAGCTAATTCGAATAGCAGTGCTTATAGCCTTAGGGGCAGCGGAGTAAGCGATCTAAGGCCTTAAATATCGTCTTCTTCAGCTTCTCTTAGCGTTGCTTAATGCCCTAAGGGGCCTCTAGGCGTTAAAGCTTCTAATAAAGATAATAAAGAAGCTAGGTTCTTAAGATCGCTCTAAGTATAGGAGAAATCTAATAAGGACCCTCCCTTCGAGATAGCTTTATAAGTTACACCTACAGGGGCTCTAGGGGCTCTAGAAGCTTCTATAGCAGCCTCGCCGTAACTTATAGTAGCCTCCTAAGGCACGTGATCTAAGCTTAGGCTATCTCTTTCTTCTCTCTTTAGCTAGGCTTCTTAATTTCTCTTCTTTTTATTATTATTAAGAGCCTTAATTAAGCTATTTAAGCTTCTTAATCTAGCTAGGCTATTTAAATTAATTTGCTTATTTAAGCTATTCGTACTAGTTAAGCTATTCAAGCTAGCCGGGCTAGGGACCATCTAGTCTAGGCTATTGCCTATAGATTAGGCTCTTCCTAGGCCTTAGAGATCGTAACAAAGGTCTTCTTAGCCTAAGAGATCGAAATAAGTGCTTCCCTTAAAGCTTTTAACGAATTTAAGCTAACTAATTAGTATCTTAGCTCCTTAATTAACCTTATACTGCTTAAGCAGCTCTGCTAAGCCTATTAAGGCGTTAAAGATATTATAAGCTTTTATTGTTTTTAGAGTTTAGTAGGCGTACTCCTTAAAGCTTTCTGCCTTTTATTCTTAATCTAGATAATAGACAACTAACTTATTAAACTATATATTAGCTAATTTAATAACCTTCTTTATATAAAGAGAGGGCACTTAGATTATATACTAAGTAGACAATTTGTATCCTATAAGGTAGCTAATATAAGCTTTAGGTTAAAAAGAAGAGAATTTATAGGAATTCTTAAGGGCTTTAAGGGCTTTTGTCCTTATAAGGTATGCTATATATCTAAAGACTTATAAATAGCTAACTTTAAGCTTTAGGGCTTCTAGAAGGTATAAGAAGCTTAGATTTACTTTCCTTATCTAGGACTACTAACGCTTATACAGCGTAATCTATTAGCTCTTGCCTTAATCCTAGGTTAGTATATAATTAAGAAGGTATACCGCAGCATAGAAGACGTTTAGCTAAAGCTTTTTAAGTAAGTTAACATTAAGCATTATAACCCTTGCTCTTTCCTTTATAATAAAAGCTAATCGCTTAGCGTAGCTGTTTTACTAAAGAGTTAATAGAAAGGATAATTATATAATAGTACCTTCCTTTATAATCCCTTTAATTTCTTAGTATAAGAAGAAGGCCTACTTGTTATTTAACTATAAGACCTTTATCTGCTAATTAAAATAGGTCTATATTAGGTTTTAGAGTCTTGCCTTTACTGCCTTAATCTTAAGCTTTTTTATAAAAGCATAAAAAAATTAGAATCTTATATTTATATAAGTAAAGATAACTTAGTACTAATCTCTAGAGTATACTAGTACTTCGTAGTATTAAAGATCTACGCTTATAGCTTCTCTTGCTCTTTGTAAAAGCACTTAAAGAGCTTAGCGAGATATCTAGTAGTAAGCTTTCCTAGTTACGTATACCTTATATTCGTAGGTTATAGGGCTAGTTATCTTAAGCCTTAAAAGCAATCCTATAGCTTCCTTAAAAGCTTTTTAACTAATATGCCTTAGCTAACGGTACTAAAGATCTTTAGCGTTATAAGCTAGGTACCGTAGGCCTTAAGATTCGATTTCCTTGCCTATAGCTGCTAACGAAAACACTAGGCTAGACTGCTTTTCTAACTCTATCGTAGCTTCTAAATCTATTAAGTAAGACAACTTTATTAAGAAAAGGATTATACTTACCTCTATAGCTCTTACTGCTTTAATCTAGTTTACTAACTTTAGTATACAGTAAGCGATAATATACTACTTATAGTTATAATTAAGAATAAGCTTAGTAAGCACCTTCTATAACTCCTTATGCTTAATCTAGCTGTTTAAAGTATCCTAATAAAAGCTGTTTTTCTTAAATAGATATATTAAAACAATGTTAATATATATACTAGGTATATAGTATGCCTCTAAGACTACTACTAACTAACTAGAATTAACCTTAATAATAGCCTCTCCTTAGCTAAGTAGCTTAAAGGACAAGTTGCTAGCTTTAACGATATCTCTATATCCTTAGACAAAGGACTTAAGTAAGAAGAAGTTAAGGTTATTAAAGATATTAGTATTAGATCTAAAATTAAAGATTATAGCATTTCTTATCGTAAAATTATCCTTTTTTTCTTCTTTTGCTACTATATTAAGAACATAGATAGCAACGTTACTAACCTTAGCAAGGCCTTAGCTCTTAATTTAAACGATTTCTTTGTCTTTAGCTGTCTTAGCTGCCTTAAACTTAGTGCTATTAGCGCCTTTCTTCTTTAGCTTCTTTTTCTTTGTTAAAGGATCTAAGGATACTAGCTAGGTTAAAGGGGCTGCTTCTACTAGCTTCTCCTTCTTAATCTTGTTTAGCTATGCCTTTATAGCTATAGCTTCTTCTTTATAAGTCTTAAGTCTCTTCTTTAGAGCTTCTTTCTTATTCTTTTAGAGCCTAAAGGTTATAAGTAGTACTTTATACCTATTAATAATAAGTATACTTTAGCATGTCTTTTACTACTTATCTAGCTAGCTTCTATATAAGGTACTATACTTAAGGTACTTAAGCATCTTCTAAAAGCAAAATAAAGTTTCTTTATTGCTCTTGTCTTTACTATTGCTACTCTTATAAGTAGCTACATTTATATAAGCTCTTAGAGTGTTTCTATTAATCTATTAATAGTAAGCAACGTACTAATAAAAGTTAGCAATAATCTTAATAATCTTAGGCATTTAAGCTATGCCTTACTTTGCTTCTTTAATCTTATTACTTATCTTCTCCTTTTAGAGGGGAAAGTTAGCTTTTATAGATTAAAGAAAGAAGTTAATTATAATTTCTTTGTTAATAGTTTTAACCTTATACTAAAAATAGTTATACTAAGCTTACTTAAATTAAATAAACTATACTAACTAGTTTCTTTAACTAAAAGTTTATTAAGCTAAACGCTAAAAGGTTTAAGATGCTTCTTTATAATCGTAGCTATTAAAAGGGATAACCTTTGCCTTTACTTAGTTAATAAAATCGCTTAGATAAAGATTCTAGTCTTCTTTTTTTTAGTATTGCTTTATAATAAAGGCCTTTATTATACTAAAGATATTAATTATAAGATCTTTTATTTAGTAGTATTAGACTTCCTTTATACGCTAAAGGTTATATTGCTTATTATACTCTATAAGCTAACCTTCTTTTTCTACTCTTTTAGTATTATATTTAAGCTTATATACTTAAAGGGCACTCTTATACGTATTTGCGTTAAAGATTAAGGTATTCCTTTTTATAGTAAAGCTTTTATAGGTTAAAATAAGCTTGTTATTATACTAAAGAAGATCTTTTAGTAGGTCTTTAAGAAAGAGGTTTATAATAATATTAAGTTTAATATATTCTTATATACTATAAGGTTTTATGTATTCTTAGATTACTAATAGCTATTTAGACTACTTAGTATAAGATTTTAATTTAAGAAGGGCTAGAGGCTTTAGCGTTAGCATTTTCTCTATAGAGATAGTATAGTAGAGTAGATAAAGAGGTAATGCTATATAAAATGTATATAAAGCGTATAAAAGAGAATTTGCTAATACCTTTATTAAAAGACAATTCCTAGGAAACCTCCTTAGCTTAGACGATAGCTTTAGAGCAAGATAATTAAGTTTAGCGAGATTTGCCTTCTTTAAATTAGATAAAACAATTAAGATAAACGAAACAGATTAATTAAAATAATTAAGAATAAGCTTTCTTTTAGCTATATATAGCGATTAAGAAAGATTAAGAACAAGGCTTAGAATAAACAATAAGCTAGGTATAAGTTAGATAGAAACACTTTCTTTTAGTGCTTTATAATACTAAAACACTAAAAACAAAGATTATAATATCTTTTTAGTATATAGCAATAAAGCCCTTTTAGTAAAAGATATAAGCCTATAAGGATTAAGACCTTATAAGCTTATAACTCTTAATAAAAAGGGTTAAAAGGTAAGGACATTGCGATTAAGATAGCGTTTATTAATTTAAAGCTAAGGCTATCTAGGCTAAAGGAAGTATTTATATATAAGATACTATTAAAGTATAGCTAGTATAGCTAATTTAGCCTAATTTAAGCTATAAGTAGCGTTCCTATAGTATTACCCTTATATAGCGTTAATGCCTTATTCCTATACCTATTCGGATTATATACCCTCTAGCCGCAATATCTATCTAGCTTCCTATTGTAGCCGGGTCGGCTGCGCGTTCCCACCGACACCAACGCCCCCCCCCGTGAAAGGAAAAGCATCTAAATCGAAAATAGAAATAGAAAAATTATATATTAAAAAAACTATCCCGTATGATCAGAGTGGGATTCGAACCCACGAGGATTGCTCCACCAGGAATCACTGCTAAGGTAACCTTAACCTGGCGCCATAACCGCTCGGCCATCTGACCCGTGCTGATTGATGGTCTCTGCTGCCTTCTCTGCCTCTATACGCTCAACGCCGCCCTCCACTCCCCATCTCGCGATCCCTTCACTTCCGGATGCGCGCCACCACAAAGCGCAGCCCCCTACATACTCCGTACAGTAGACCGACCGCCCACGTCCCACATCCCGCACCAACGATGAATATGATACTCCGTAGTCCCAGTACAAGTTCAGATCCGTGGCCTTGCCATTCGTCCATATGTGAATGGCCCATCCTGGCATACGCCATCCCCACGCAATGCAACCCCGCGTGTTGCCATCCTGGGAGATACGCGTCCTATCATGGCATTCTGCGATGGCATCCTACATAGTACTCCGTACTTGTATATGCTGCCATCCTGGCCAGCCGCTTTTGGCCTCCACCCTCCATCGTCATCCTCTTTCACCATCTTACGTTGCCGTAGTCTCCATACGTTGCCATTCTCAGCTGCCATCAGATATTGCCACCCTCTTTGGCTACCTACTGTCTTCCATAAATACGTGTGTGTATATTGCCATCCTTGGATGCCATCCCCTGTTGCCATCCCCTGTTGCCATCCTTGGATGCCATCCCCTGTTGCCATCCCACCAGGAAACCCAAAAAGACCGCCCCATAATGGAAATCCATTCATCCGCCATCACCACCTCATCGCGGACCACACCCCTTTCCCCTTCCCCTCCCCCTCCCTCCCCCCCGCGCATCATCTTCCTCATCTTTTTCATTCTCAATCTTTCCCATCTCGCCCTTCACCCCCCTTTCCTGCATTGATTTCGCACAGGCGCGATTTCTCCTACGAGTACGGAGTACTCCGCACGTGCACGGAGTACTCTTCCCCCTATTGACTCCTCGCAGATGAAACCGAAACCCTTCATCCCTTGGCCTCCCCTCAGTCCATGCTCCTCCAATCCCTGAAAAAAAAAACACAAAGGAAGCCGGCTCCCAACATGAACCCCTTCCCCCATCGCTGCCCTCAGATCACCCAGCAGCGCCGTCTAGAAGGATGGATGGCCTCCGGAAGACCCCGAGCAGTGCCCCTGTCGTAAACCTCCGCAAGCCTGACTCTGCAGACCCGACCCTGAAATCCTGACTGCACCTGCTCATGATATGCGCGCGAGCCTGTCTTTGATTCTGTGTTTGTTGTCTGTTTCCCGAAATCCCTTGGTAGTATCGTACACTGCAGCATCTCGTGCCCCCCCCC
Source organism: Escovopsis sp. TC (assembly GCA_003055185.1). NCBI lineage: Eukaryota > Fungi > Ascomycota > Sordariomycetes > Hypocreales > Hypocreaceae > Escovopsis > Escovopsis sp. TC. The sequence goes on from NIGD01000001.1 coordinate 7,403,202, forward strand.
CCTCGCGCCGAAAACACAGGAAAAAAGTTATCAAGCCCCCGCCATACACACCTTCTCCTTCTCCATAAGAGGCGCAGAATCCCCTTTTCGAGAAGGCTGGCCCTTTCTTATGCTGATGTTTTCAATCCGGTTGCCTTTTGTCGGCAGTGATCGATCTTCCTCGCAAAGATGCCATGCCAATTTCCTCGTACTCGTAGGCAGTAACCACGCCGTTTTCGAGGCTGATGCCCGTCCTCGGAAGTGAAGCCCCTTTTTTGACCGTCATGGCCCTTCCCAATACTGATGCCTCCTTCGACGGTCACAGCCCTTTTTCAATGCCTCCTGACGCCCCCTTCCCAGCGCTGATGTGGTCCTCACCCCGTCATATTGAACGGCACAATGGCCTTATCAATGATGGGATTCCTTCTCGCCATATGCGTCCTCTCCGCGCCCCACCGCGCCCGCCACTCCGTCTCCCGCCGCAGCGCCTCGTCGAACGCCTCCCGACACTCCGGCGGCAGCAGATCCTTCACCTCGTCCGACACCGCCCCGAGCCCCTTGAACGGCGCCAGCAGGTCCGACGGATGCGCCAGGCTCGCCGCCGTTGGCGCGCCCCCGGCCGCGGGCGTCTCGAGGTACGTGTCCGCGATGTAGAAGCTGCGCGCGAGCTTTGGCGGGACTGGCGGGAGCATGGTGCTCCCTCTGGTCTCCCCCGCGGCGGCGGCGGCGTCCTCGACCTCTCCAGGCGCGACCTGCTCAATTCGCGCGAGCGTGGGCTGCATGATGGCCGGGTATTGGATGATGTTGGTGTGGACATCGTAGACGCCCTGGTTGTTGTATTTCCTGATGGCGTTGATGCCGGCATTGAAGGCGCTGGGGTGATGCACTGTCAGTAGCTGTCGCGACAAACCCTGGAAAAGGGTTCCAACTCTTGAGAGCGTCAAGGCATTGGGGGAAACTTGACATACCTCGCCTCGCGCGCGTGCTCAAAGATCCAGTTAACATCGTTGACGTGCACCCTCCGCTTCTTCATCTCCACCTTGCTCATCGGCACCGGCGCCGAGGGCGCATTGGTATGGTACACGGCGCTCGCCCCGTGCCACGCCACGTACTGGTTCTTGTTGTACGGCTCCGCCGGGTTATACCGGTCCTCCGGGTCCGCGACCTGGCCCTCGGCCACGCCCTCCGCGCGCGCCTGGGCCACCGCGTAGTCGTCCACGATCCGCCGCCCGCCGACGACGATGCGCGCGCCGAACTCCCGAAACACGGACCGCGCCGTGACGATCCCTATCGACCGGCCCTTGTACGAGTGCGGGATGATCTGCCGCTCGATCATGTCGCGCTTCGCCTCGTCGTCGACGATGATCTTGAACAGCTTGCGGTGCCTCGTGAAGAAGAGGTAGCTGTCCCGAAAGCCGACGCACCGCGCCGGCTCCGTCGACAGCATGTACAGCCGCTCCCCGCGCCCGTGCACCTTGAACGTCCGGCACCGATATTCGCGCCCGCCCTGCAGCCGGCCCATCTTGTCCACCTTGGTCTCGCCCTCCTCGTCCTCGGGGAGCACGCACTCGTCCTCGGCGATCTCCGCCACGGTGCCGTCCGCGTCGATCACCTGCTCCGCCTTGGGCGGCGGCGGCCCGCCCTTGCGGCCCCCACGGCCTCTCCACCCTCCACGGCCCCTGCGCCGTGGGGTGTCCGCCTCCCTCTCTGACACGGACACCGCCACCGTGTTGTCCCAGTCCGGCGGCCTGTTCTTGGGTGGGCGGCCCAGCCGTTTCCTGCGGATCACGGGCTGCTGCGGCGGCGGTGTGGGTTCCTTGGCCGAGGCCTCTGACATATCAACGCCCCCCTCCTCTGCTTCTCCCTCTCCTTCTCCTTCCTCCTCACCCTCACCCTCTCCCTCTCCCTCAACCTCACCCTCCACCACCTCCTCCTCACCTTCGCCCTCCTCCTCCTCCTCCTCCTCTTCTTCTCCCTCCTCTCCCTCCTCCTCCTCTCCTCCTCCTCCTCCTCCTCCTCCTCGCGCTCTTCTCCCTCCGCATCATTCTTGACCTCGCCGTCGCCATTCATATTCATCTTCTTCTCCCCCTCCTCCTCCTCTTGGTCCTCGTTGGTATCCACGTCCTCGATAGCTCCTCTCTTCCCGCGTCTGGCGTCGTCGTCCGAGGCATTGGCGCCGGTATCTGCATCAGGCATGGGCTCATCCTCAAGATCAGTGTACCCCCTCGGGGTGCTCTCTGTAGATGCGGAACCTCTCGTCAGCCTCAATCGAATGCGCGATCCGCGCGATGTCGTCGCCATGGTTTCTTCTTCTTGCGCTTCTGGCTTAGGAATCCCAGACACTAGAGACGAGAAAGAAACATTTAGAGAGAGAAGAGAATAGTAGACGACGCGTGGGCAACGAAGGGAAGAGAGAGGGAGAGAGAGAGAGAGAGTCGGGAGAGGAAAGAGGTAAGGGAAATGAAGCAGATCGCATCCATCTCAAGCAGAGAGGCTCGAGTCGCGCGTCAACGAAGCAGCAGCAGCAACGACGACCCACGGCATCCATCCACGAGTCAATCCATGGCTCCCATCCATCAATCCTGCCATGAACCTCTCCGTGAATCCTGCCGTGGGCTCGCCCATCCACAAGATCCTCCTACCCACCTAAAGCAGCAGCAGCCTTCTTGGCCGCCGCGCGACCTGATCTCCGACCCGGCGCCATTCGATTCTCCCTCCCGTCTGTCCCCAGACGAACGCCCAGCTCGGCAAGGAACGCGAAGATGCCAGTGTCGAGCGGCGGATCGCAAGCGCGGGGTCTGCGCGTCGTTTGCGCTGCGGCGTCGAGGGCGCCTCGGATCGACAAAAGTGTGAAGTCGAATTACAGGCACAGGAAGTTGGAAGGAACTTGCGAGTACGAAGAGGTACGAGCACGAGCACGAGCACGAAGGACGAGCAGCCGCGCAGGAGCGACTGGCCTATGCCGGTCCGCGCCTGCCTCGACCTGGATTCCCAGCCACATTGTGATGACTCAGCAGCAGATTGAGCCACAGAGCACGCGCCAAAGAGGCTGAGAGGCGTCTCGTCCGCTGATTGGCTGTTGCCCTTTCGGAGTACGCTACTCCGTACATGTACTCCGTACAGGGGAAAGGGGGGGGGGCGCCGGCGACCTCTGCCTTGAGTCGCAGCGGCAGCTCTCGCGGCGAGGATTCCTCTCGCACCTCTCTCTCTCACAGCACAAGGCACGAGGCACGAGAAATGGTACAAGAGAAAGAAACAAGGGAAAGGCAAGAAAGAAAGACAAGAAAAGGCACAAACCCAACTCCCGCAGGGCACCTTTCGCAGCACAGCACAGCACGGCACAGCACAGCACAAGGCACAAGGCACAAGGCACAAGGCACAAGGCACAAGGCACAAGGCACGAGAGAAGGCACGAATAGGTAAAGCCAAAGGCATGAAAAAAGGGCCCTTTGTACAAGCTTTCTCCTATAGGAAAATGTGCTTTGCTTGCGACTTTTGCCGCGCTGTATGGCATGGCAATCTCCTGTATTGCGAGTGCAAGGCAGCTCCCCCTTTTTCCTGAGATTCATTCGACCATTGTTGCGATGGCCCTTCGCAGATCGACTTGATTTGGCTCTCATCCTCGACAGACGTAGACGACAAGGGCCGACACGAGAAAAGGGCTTTTACCGATGGCACAGGTCTCACGATGCCCATTGATCACTTCAAGGGGTTTCAGCATGCTGTCGAGGGCTTCCCTGCCCCTCATCGGGACATGTTCGTTAGAGCTACATACATACCATTCGGGCTTCGACTTCTCACGAGGGGGCATCTCGACCTCTTCTTCCAAACATCAAAAGATCCATTCCCCTTCCACCGAACTCTCGACGTCAGAATATCCATGCATCGTCGTTTCTCTATCCTCCCCCGGCGACTTCCATGCTACCGTACAGCCATGTCCCCCGCACACACGATGTACTACTACTAGTAGTAGTACTAGTAGTAGTCTTCGACAAATCCCCCAACCAAACTTCCGACGTTTGCTTGACTCCAGACCAGGCCCGACCCCTTTCTTGAAGCACCGTGCCAGGAGCAATCAAACAGCAGAGAAAAGAGAAGCCAAAGAAACTAAATGAAGGAGGGGATGGATGTCAGATGCAACTCCTCGTTGTGAAAACTGCCAAGTCTCCAATTCCAAAGACCCCAGTCTCCGTGCGCCTTTCTCACGTATCGCTTTTTCTCCTCCTGCTCTCCTCGTGACCTCTTCCCTCGCCTCGAGTGAAGACCCTGTGTATTCCGACGTCCAATGCGAATCCTCCGCTCCTCTCGAAAACCCCAAACCTCCCATGCGTTTCCGTTCCTCGGATGGAGGAATATGTCTCCCAAGAGTAGTCTTTCCCCCCAACTTCCAATGCTGCCTATCGCGGAGGAATACTCTCCCAGCAAACAATCCCGGCAACTCCACACATCATTCGTGAGACACTCCTCTCAGATGCCGCTCCGCTCCTTCGAATGAAGAATGGCAAGTAGGCGTGCATTGCCTGCGCCCCTACAGAGTATCCCACCCCCCATTATTGATCTCCGCCTCCAACTTCCTACTGATCAAACTCGGCACCCCATGGCTCAGCACCAGATTGCGAATCATCGAGTCGTACCGCTTCTGGCTCAGGAACAGCTGCCGCCCGTGCCGTAGGAGGTGGTCCGTCTCGCCGTACCGGTCGATGTACGGGACCGCCGAGTACGAGCCCGACCGGTGGAAGAGGTAGACGATGGCGCATTTGCGGATGTTGAGGAATATGCCGATGTTCTTTTGGCATCTAGATAGCGGCACGTTAGCATCATAATCCTTTTCATCGTCACCCTCATCATCATCACCATTGTCGTCGTCATCACCATCATCACCACCAACACCAACATCACCCTCACCATGGTGGGCATCGCCAAGGGGCAGGTGTCTTACCGCTTCATATGTTGCTGAGCCCCCCCAATCGGCGCAAACGCAAGCGACTCATCCGCATCCTGCTTCAGACAGCATGCGCTCTGACTGCACAGCAGCTCCCCGCAGAACAAGCAAATCACCGGATCCGCCAGATCATTCCCCGTCGTCGGGCACTTCCGCCGCGCCGCCTCCTCAATCAGCGTGTCGTACGTGTTCGGCAGCCCCAGCAGCTCAAAGATCCCCGGGTGGCTCACCATGCTCGCCGACCCCTGCGCCGGGTCCCGCCCGCTCTGCGCCCACACGACCTGGTGCCGGATCCACCCCGCCACCACCGCGTGCGTCGTGCCCCTGGCGCCGGCCATCGGCCACCCGCACGCCGCGCCGTGCTCCGTCAGCGCCGCGCACATCTCGTCAAAGGTCGGCAGCCGCAGCGCCTCCGTCAGCCGCTCCAGCTCGTCCGCGCCGGGGTCGGGGGACACGTGGCTGCCGAAGTCGACGCCGCGGTTCACGTGCAGCCACACGACGCACTTGCGCAGGAACGTCAGCGCGTACTTCTTCGCGAAGGTGTACCACCCTTCGAGCGTGTCGACGCCGGGCTGCCGGAAGCCGATGTTGTCGCCCAGGGCGGGGCCGCCCCGCGTCGACGACATCACCTCGCAGTCGAGCCGCTGCTTCGTCACCGCGAGGGCGAAGTCGGCGAAATTGAGGATGGCCGAGTCCCGCGTCTCCCGGTTGGACAGCTTCGCGAGCCACACCGCCGCGGGCATGCTCTCGCCCATGTGATACACCACCTTGACGAGCTCCGCCAGGTAGCACAGCCGCAGGACGTGCATGATCTCCAGGTTCCGGGCCGCCACGACCCCGTATGTGCTCTCCACGAGGAACACGAAGGCGTCGGAGCTGAGCAGGGCAGGGTACTCGTTAAGGGGCTGCAGCGATCCCTGGGCCTCCGCCTCAAAGTACCTCGAGATGAACAGCTGGTGGTGCTGCCGCTCGACCTGCTGGTGGAACTCGCCCTCGATGCGAGTCCCCGCTTTGGGGTGGTTCGCCCCAAACGTGATGTAAGACGAGACCGTCTCCGACAAGATTCGCAAAAAGGTCAGAGACTGCTCCGGGATCTTGTCCAGCAGGGTCATGCCGGGCTGAGCCTCGACGCCTCGCTGTTGGATCTCCACCGCGGACACGGAAAACGCGGCCGCCCGCACGAGCACGTCGCTCGAGTGCAGCTCGTCCCGGAATACGCCAGCAGCCGTCGTCAGCTTGTTCACCGTGATCGTGTCCTTCAGTCGCCGGTAAGCCGCCATCAGCTCGTCGACAACCTGCTGGCTGGGGCCGGTCGCGGCAGACGATGAAGCAGGGGCTGCTGCGGCGGGAAGAGGCGCTTCGGCGGTTTCGGCACCCGGCGTCGAGGGGATCGCCACGGTCTCCAGGAGCAACGTCCGGACCTCGGCGGCATATGCTCCCCGGATAGCCTCCGCCAGAAGATCGGACTTGGTCATGGCCTCCATTAGGCTCCCAGGGAGGCTCGGCGAAGACATGTTAGGGAGGCTCGGCTCATCCCCCTCGCGGGCCTTGCTGCCCCTGAACCAGTAGGCCTGCCCCATCTGCTTCTCCATGAACTCCACGAAATCGGCCTTTGGCTGCAGCAGTCCCGGGTATGACTCCTCGAATCCCTTCCAGATGATCGGCAAGAAGGCGTTCCCCAGCGCCTTACAGAGCGGGCACACAAATTCGTTGTGGAGCGTGTTCTCCGGATGATGGCGGGCGATCTGATGGTTGTGGCGACGGTTGATGGCCTCGAAGTACTGCTCGAAGCAGCGGTAGTGCATCATGTGCCCGCAGCTGCTGGCCACGGGGCCCGGCCTCGAGAGGTGCGACTTGAAACCCTTGCCGATGGTCTGGCGCTCGGCAAGAACGATCTCGCCTCGCGCGTTGAACTTCTCCACCATCTTCCTGTTCTCGCCCGCGATGCCAAAGGGCCGAATATCTTCTGCGGACCGATCCAGGTTGCACGGCGTCTGGGAAGCCTCGCGGACGAGATCCGGGTCCTGGAAGTCCGTCTGGCGAAGGATGCGGCTCTCGCTCAGGAGGGCAAAAGTGCCGTAAAGGCGGCGGTCGTCTGCTTCCTCCTGACACAGGATGCAGGTCCCCGTGGGGAACTTCCAGTTGTGCTTGCGGTCCTCCACGTTCTCGGTCTCCTGGTCCTCGTCGAGGTCGGAGCCCCAGTCGATCTCCCCCTGGTTCTCCAAGAACGTCTTCTGCTGCTGCTGGAACTGGGCCATGACTTTCGCCTGTCGGCTCAGGGCCGCCTGCTTCTTCCTCTCGCGCTCCTCCTCGGCAGAGTTGTGAGAAGGAGACGCGGTGCTGATGCGGTCGACCGGGATGCCCAAGCTGGTCAGGGCCGCCTCGAAGCCCTGTGGCCTCTTCTGCTTGAGACGTTTCAAGACCACCGCGATCTTGGGATGGACCGCCTTGAACCTCTCCTGATTGGACATGAGGTGCAGTAACGAGACGATCGTCCGATAGTTGCTGGCGTCGCTCATGGAGTTGCCCCGGGCTTTCTTGTTCAAAGCTATCTGAACGAACGAGGGCTCATCCTGCTCGCTTTTTGCCGCACTTCCCTCGGATGTCTGGTCCTCCTGGATGGCGATGAGAACGAGGTGGAGCACGACCTGCAAGAAAGTCTCGAGCCGGGTAAAGGGAACGGTGGGCGTGTATTTGCCCGCCAAGAAGGGATAGAGGAGCGAGTAGAAGATGACCTGGGCGAACACGCCGGTGCTCGCGACGGCTGCAAGGTCCTGGAAGAGCCCGGACGGGATCGGACGAGGCTTCGGCTCGAATACGATGGACTGCGCCGACTGGCCGGTCTTCTTTGCCATCTTCTTCCGATAGGCGTTTTCCGACTCTTCTCGCTGGTTCCTGTTGTAATGGGCGATGTAGGGATCGATGTCCTCGATAAAGTCCTGGCGCAGCTCGAAAGTGCCCACGTCGGAGATGCCCTCTGGCGGCTTGAACGTGGCCATCTCGTTGAGGACGCGATGGAAGTCCTCCTGCTCCTGGTACTTCTCGGGCAGCTTGAGGCAGATCTCGTTGAAGGAAAGCGGCTTGAAGCAGAGGACGTGCGTGATGTCCCGGCGCATGGCGAGGATGCGCGAGCCCTCGCCGTCCTCGGAGTCGATGAGGGACGTCCGGTCGGTCAGGAGGACGATGAGCAGGTGGATCATGTCCTCCACGACGTCGAGGTGCTGCGCGTCGTCCTGGGCCTCCGACTTGAGCTCGAAGAGGCCCTTGACCCAGCCATCCATGCCGAAGCGGTCGATGATGGAGGCCAGCATGCGGGCGGGATCGCAGACGACGAGAGCGACCTGCAGGAGGAAGATGTCGCGATGGTGCGAGACGTCTCTCTGCCCGACGCCGCGGTAGGTGCTCGCCTGGTGGCGGAGGCTGATGCCGTTCCTCACCCACATGTTGGCCTTGATCTGGGCGAGCCAGGCGCAGACCCTGAGCGGGTAGTCGAACGCGGCGATAAGGAGGTCCTGGGCGGAGTAGTGCTTCTTTGGCAGCTGCGGCCGACCCATGAGGCTCGGCTTCGCCTTGAGCTCCTGAGTCGTGAAGCTCAGGAGGTTGCGCACCGTGGCGGCGGGGAGCGAGCGTCCGCACTCGATGAGCCACGAGAGGGTGTAGTGCAGCGCGTGGTGGAAGCTGATGGAATCCTTCTCGACCACGAACTTAACCACGTCGTAGGACGCGCCCTGGACGTCGAACTCGAAGTCGCTGAGCGTCTTGAACCGCACCTCGTCCTTGATCTCGGCCGTCTTGAATCGGTGGCGTTCCGCGCCGATGGAGTTGATGATGACGGCCTTGGCCGTGGTCCGGATGGCTCGCTGCAGGTAGTGGATCTCATCTGCCGGGCAGTCCCGGAAGGCCTCGGCCAGGTTGCGGGCCTGCAGGTTGATCTGTCGCGTGACCAGGGATGCCGTGATCCACGAATCGGCCTCGTACTCGACGTGCTCGATGACGGCGCGCACGTTCGGACCGATGCACTGGTGGAGCTTGACGAGATCGAGGAACTGCAGCAGGTATCGAGGCTCGCTCCGGACCCGCTCCTGGACATGTTGAGATCCGAAGAGATACTTAAGGTCTTGGTAGAAGTGATACATGCGCCGATTCGTAACGGATCCGCTGTCGAACGCGAGGACGGCATCCGGCGAAACGTCCCAGGGGTGGCCGACCTGCCGCGTCGTCAAGAAGGTGTAGAGGATGGCGAAGAGGCTGCTGAGGAAGTTGCCCCTCTCTACGACCTCGGCCGTGACTGAGGGCGTCGTCAGTATCTGGAGGGAGAGGTTGATGATGGAGTGGTCCGGCTCCCGGTCGCCGACGAGGTACAGCTGGGCCAGGACGGTGTAGAGGCTGGCGAATCGAAGGGCTAGCACGCGCTTGAACTCGGGGACGGAGACGACGGTGGAGATGTAGAGCGATCGCAAGTCGTTCCTGACCTTCTTCCACATCCTCAGGTCGAAGAGGAGAAGCCAGTCGAGCCGGACCCTCTGGAAGACGTCCTCGGACCGCGAGACGTTTTCTCGTCGGGTGTAGGCGGCCGGCGTCTCGACCCAATATCTCTTTGGCCTCGGAGCCATCTTCTCCGTTTTGCCTGGCGTCTTGGGGATGTAGCTGTTGGCCTTGCGGCGGATGCTCTGGGCGATCAGGGGCTCGGCGGCGTCGGAGTCGGACGGCGTTCCGTCCCGCTCACGGGTTGTGGCCGGCCGAGATTGGGTTGTCGGCGGCGGCGGCGGCGGCGGGGGAGGCGGGGGAGGGTACCCAGCCATGGTCGCCTCGTCCTCCTCCAGGGACTCGGAGACGACCCAGCTCATCCCGAGGTCGGGGGGTGGATCGCTTCTGGCGTCGACCATGAGCACGTCGTCGTCTCCGTCTCCGTCTCCCGAGGCGGATCCCGATTCGTTGCCGTTTTCCTGATCGTCCATCTCGGCATCCTCATCTCCGTTGTCTTCCTCTCCATCCTCTCCCTCATCCTCTCCGTCGCCGTCGTCGTTGTCGCCGTCGTCATCGTCGCCGTCGTCTCCGAGGCCGAAACCTATTTCGGCAGTAACGTCGTTCGTAGCGGCCTGGAGAGCCAGGAAGAACCGGGCGTTAGCGTCTTGCAACCTGAAGCGCGACTCGAGGGCCTGGTCGTCCTCCTCCTCGTCGTCGATGAGGACGGAGGTGTGGGTCGCGGAGCTGCCCTGCCGCCAGGGCTTCATGATCTCCTCGCATATCATCTGGCGGAGGATGCGGTTGTCGTGGCCGACGGAGCAGCCGGCGATGTCGCTGAGCCACTCGACGAGCGTGCCGCACATCTGCTCGCGGAAGGTGTCCCTGGCGGATCGGATGGTGACGGTGACCCTAATCGCCTCCATCGTCTGCGCCATGCGGAGCAGCCTGTCGACGTCCTGGAGCGAGATGAGGAGGCTGCGGCCGACGGCGTCCGTCTCCCAGGCGTTCTTCGACGCGGCCTGGGGGCTCTTCCTGCAAGCCCGGGCAACCTGGTCCTGAACCTCGTTGACGGTGTGCTTCTCGTCGTTCCACAGTACGAGGTCGAAGCGGGTGCAGGGCTCGGCGGTGGAGGCGGAGCCGTAGTAGGCGGACGAGAGGCGGGAGGAGACCTCGTCCTTGAGGATGGACTGCTTCGTCTTGTTCTCGCGCAGCTGCTCGGGGGAGCAGGAGATGACGTCGCACATGTAGTCGAAGACGCGGCCGATGGTCATCTGGATGCTGGCGACGAGGTCGTCCGGCAGCGAGGGGCCGACCTTGCCCTTGCCCTTGCCCTTGCCCTTGTTCTCGGCGGCGGTGCAGGGGTGCTGGTCGGAGTGGATGGTGCAGAAGAGGGGGTCCTTCCAGGCCTCGTCGTCGCCGCAGTCGCAGCAGCCGCTGTTGCCGACGGAGATGGAGATGCGGACCATGTGGCCGGTGTGGTCGGTCGCCTCGAAGCAGCGGCTGCAGAGGGCGCACGTGTCGTCGGTGCTGCAGGTCCTGCACATGTAGGAGGCCTCGCCGGCCCTGAAGATGTGGCCGCAGCGCTTGCCGCGCGCGGCCTCGGTGTACTCTGCGCCGCCGACGGCGCCCTGGGCGCTGGAGAGCTTGAGGGCCTCGGAGGGCCTGCCATCGGCGAAGAGCAGGCGCATGTAGTCCTCGTTGCCGCCGGCGAGGGACCAGAAGAGGCTACTGAGGAGCTCGCGCGTGGCCTCGGGGGTGTACTTGTAGTTGAATCGGGAGGGCAGCTCCGCCAGAAGCTGGCAGAGCTGCAGCTCTTGGGTCGAAAGTTGGCCGTCCATTGCGGTTCATGTCATGGTGGTGTTGTCGGCGACCACTCACGCGAGCCGGGCCCGGGGCCGAGGAGGGCAGCGAGGAGAAGATTTAGAGAAGGAAAAAAGGGGCCCAAGGGGTTCGTCGTTTCGATGTCTGGATGTTGCCGGCGAATGGCAGGGGAAACTCCTGCAGGATGTGGATGTGCGGCGGGGCTCAGAAGCTTGCAAGCATGGAAGCTCTGCACGAAGGAAGCGATCGATGGCGGGGGGGTTTTGCGGGTTCTGACGTGGTGAGCTGTTTGCAAAATGGTCGGGCGCGCGCTGGCAAAGAGTCAGTGACGAGAGCCAGGCGATGAGCAGAGCAAGAGGGGACCATATGATACGAGGAGATTGCTGGACGAAGTCCTTGGCACCTACAGAAAACGTATAGAGAGTTGCCGGTGTCCAGAGCGTGAACTTGGAAGTGGGAGGCGGGAGTTGGAGGAGAGCGTTGGGGAGATGATGATGGTGGGTTGTCGTGACGTCGGAGGTCGAGGCGAGAATCTACATGTACCTGACTCTGCGGGGAGCCTCAGCGCGAGTGCATGTACTCCGTAGTAGGTAGTAGTACTCGTACTTCGCCTGTCGCCTGTCGCCTGTCGCCTGTCGCCTGTCGCCTGTCGTCTGGCGTCTCCAGGTTGAGTCAAAGCTCGCATGCGGCAACTGCAGGCCTTCGAACTAAAGATGCCCTAGCAGGCGCATGGATGGCATGGATGGTGGATGGATCTATGGGTGCATGTGGATGGGTTGGATGAATCTAGCTCGAGGTCTCAATCCCGACGCTTGCGACCCCAACGTGGCATCAGACATGAGACAGCGGGAGACTCTAGACTTCCAGCTTCAATACATACCTACTAGGTACAATGGATCATACGAGTACATGTATGCACAAGGACCAAGCGGAAAGCGACGCTCAAAGCCAGACCGACGTCACTCGAGCTCGAGGTCACCTCGTCGAGTGATTCGTTCGACTGACTCAATTCATGTTAATGGACTCAAACATCATGAATTCCACAACTTCAATACAACTTCAAGTTCAAATACATACATGCACTACATACATGTATTGAAGCCGCACGCGCAGGCTGGCTCCGACCCCTTCCAGGGTAGGCACCAGAGGGCGTGATGGGATGTGACGAGAACTTCAAGGTTGTTGAGGCTCAATTGAATGTTCCTGTTCTCGTCCTCCCATTCACATCATGCCTTACGGTGCATATGCGACTTGCAACTCCTGCTTCCATTCACGTGCGCACATTCACATGTCCCGACCCGGAAGGCCATGACCGACTACTACAACAGGTAGTATGTTGAGCACATTCTCGTGTAGGTATATCCATCTCAGGCCGCCCTTCGTCCGCCTGTCTGTCTCTCCCACAACATCCGTCACCACGCCGCTCCATCGTGCTTCACCCTATGTCTCCTACATGGATGTAGACAACTCACCCATTGCCTGCCTGCCTGTAGGACCAACCGCGCAGTACTGTCGTATCACTTCCGGCAGCATCCCGCCTCGTGGCACGCTCGAAGCCAAGTCTATTTTCTCCAGGACCTCATGCCTACATGCAGTAACAATGTTCTTCAGGTCCCATCTCGACCTGCCCATCTGGAGCTGCCCATGGGGAGCAGCTCCATCTACTCATCGTCCTCCTCTTCCCCAGCCTCAATATACTTGTGTCGGATGTCCTTCCATTGCCGCTGCAGCATTCACCCAGTCAGCCATCGGTCCCATTTCGTTCGTTCGTTCGTCCGTCCAACTCTACGTCCCTATTCTCCCTTCTCGTTTGGGTCCTGAGTGGTCCACTTACGCCGCGGTTCATGTTGTCCCAGAGCCTGTTCATGCCGTTGTTGAAGCCCCTGCAGCCAATGCGTTAGCCTGACCCGACCTTGCCAGTCTGCCCATCCTTCTCACTCGACCTCCTCGACCTCCTCCCCTCCCCTCTTCCCTGTCTTCCCCCCCCATGATATTTCCCCTCGTATTCCCCCCCCCCCCCCCTCCGTTTTGAAACCCTCCTCACCCCGGAAAGAAGCCCACTTACACTTCAAATGCGAAACCCGCCCCAAAGACGGTCGCCAGCATGGCGAAGTTCCTCTTGAAGAGGGAGCTGCAGAAGCACCCCATCGTCAGCACTCGCGCTCATCCCGATCGCATCGCATCGCATCGTCCTGAATCCATCTTCGTCCCCCTCGTCCCCCCCGCCCCCCTCGTCCGCCTTCGTTCCCTTCGCCCCACTTCGATCCCTTCGTGCCCCTTGGTCCCCAGTCGTCCTTCTTCGTCCAACCCTCGTCCCCCATCGTATCGCTTCGCATGACATCGCATTGCATCGCATCGTATCGAAATGCCGCGGCCCCCATTGCCGCGCCCTTCAAGCCCGCCCACCAGCGACTTGCCTGTAAATAGTGTTGATAAGAGCCTACACCAACAGACCGCGCATTAGTTCATCGCCCGCCCAAAGCATCAAAGGGCAAAGGAAGAGCAGAAGAGGGGGGGGGGGGTGTTCGAGAACTGGAAGACCACCAGATGGGCCCTCTCAGATCCATTGCGTACCATGACGTCGGCTGCGCGCTGCCTTGCTCTGCAAGCAGACAATTGAGGGAAAGAAGAGAAAGAGAGACTCGATCGGACGGTGACAGACCGTTGGCGAGAGGACGTCGTGAGTTCAAAGGTTTGGCTGGCGGTTCATTCCATCCACGGAGAAGGGCCGGGAGTGGAAATCCATGAACCTCGATTGTTCAATGCAGATGCGTTCATAGGTAAGCAGTTTTGATTGGCTGGCGGTTCGCGGCTCGCGGCTCTGGCAGCCCCGCAATTTTTTCGGAAGTCTTGTGGCTGACTAATCAAACTGCACATGCGGACTACTAGGTAGGGTTAGGGTCATCAGGGCAAGGGGCTCTTGCTCCCCAAGCATCACCAGCACTGAGTGACCCCTATTTTCAGACCTTGGAAGAAGTCTCAAGTCTCTTGCGATGATAAAGCTCGAATTCTTCTTCAAATTATATCTCCGAAACGAACGTCTTCCAAAGGGTCAGCAACACAATGAATACCACACCTCCTCAACAAATAGCGGGCTTCAACATCCGTTGGAAGTTGACCCCCTATTCCTCTGTGCAGACCTTCCAGACTCGTCATGAGGTACTGGCTGTATCTGTGCCGATTGGCTGCATCTGCATTCTATTCACACCAATTCCGAGCTTCGGCCCTGCTCTGGCCCATCTTGGGGCAACCTGCTCAATGGGATGACCGAAACATTTGCCGGGTCGACGGGCTCTTCTCCCTCCTCCCCGGCTGGACCAAGCCGTGAGTCATTGGTCCCCCGCTCCACCTCGGACGAGTCGGGCCGAGCCTCTGCCCCGGACGGTGCCCGCCTTGTGCGCATCCATCTCGCAATCCGGGCGGACAGCCGGGGGCCGTTCAGAAACAACCTGGTCAGCGCCCCGTAAAGTATGCTCGTGGCCCCCAAGGCAACCGAGGAAGCCTATTCCACTATGTCCAGGGGCGTGGTATTGAAGACCGACCCGCCAAAGTTGACCGCAACACACTGCAAAAGCATCATCGATGAGATGGCGAAGATGAAGACATAGTTCCGGTGGAGGGACTCAAAGACGTTGGCCGTAGTATCACCGCGGCGGTTGCTGAAAAAAAGGAGCCATGTTAGCCACGCGCCAGTCCTTCTGACGACGGGTAACGGTCTTGACTGACTTGATGCAATTGAAGCATTGGAGCCACACAAATGTGTTGAACACGAGCGTCCTCAGCCGCTTCACTTCGTATCCGGAGTTCCCGTATCCGAGGAACGGCTGTCCGCCATAGTTGATGGAGAGCGTGACAGCCAGCTGCCAGATGACCTGACTGATGATCATCACGGTCATCCGTTCCGTAATGAGGGGCGTTGACTTGCCCCGCGGCTTCGACTCAAGGGTCGCCGACTTGGTCACCTCGGTAGCGAGTGCGATTTCTGCCAGGACGTCGACCACGAAGCCCGTCCAGAGGAGCCCCACTGCCCCCAAGGCCGGCTCTCCTTTGTTATGACCTGCGGCGGTGGCAAACGTCAATGCAAAGACCGCCACCATGGCTGTAATCTCGAACTGAAGGATCCTCCCCGTAGCTTCATCGACGGCTCGTCCCCATTTCAAACCCTCAAGGATCGAGTGGGGTCCCCCGCCAGACAGGACAATGGCCGACCCCTCTTTGACCGTTTCCGAGGCTGTGGCACTCACGCATATCCCCACGTCGGCCGATTTCAGGACACTTAATTCGTCTTGGACAATCCCCGTCACAGCAACGGTCTCTTCCAGACGTTGCAAGGCCCCGACCAGTATTTGTGTGTCCCCGGGTTCCGCCCGCGCCAGGACCTGGAGCTGCTTCACCGTCGGTCCAAGCTGCGCCGCAGAGAGCCTTCTGAAATCGGGGCCTTCCATTGCGATCCCACCCTCATCTGGCTTGTATATGCCACATGTGGTGGCGGCTGCCTTTGCCGGCTCAAGGCTTCTCCTTGTTATCACCTTCACCATGACACCTGCTCGTTGGAACTGTTTGATGAGGTCGGTGGTCGACGGGACCAGGGGATCTCGGAACCCGTATATCGCAATAAGGACCATTTCATGATGAATCTTTTCGAAGTCGGCGAGCGTCGGATTATCATGGGAAGCAGCACCTTCTGGAGGCCAGCTTGAGCATTCAATTTCTCGGTAAGACGAGATTACAGAATGCAAACCTATTTTGTCATGAGCATCGAGGATGGACTGGATCCTCTCATGGTCGGCCCTTGACATTGGAGCTGGAGGGAGGCCGTCTTCGGAGCTGTTTTGCAGCACGCACCCGCATCTCTCGAGCGCTTGTCCTGGGACGTGGCCGTGGACGAACACCGAAAACCTGCTCTCTCCAGATCGAATCACAACGGCCCGACACCGGTGCTGACTGTTGTATGGGACGATTTGCACAATTGTGGACGAGGCTTTGATCTCTTCAACGGAACGAAGGCCCAGGAGGTCTCTGCAAAAAGTGAGCCTTGCCACTTCTAGCATGGGGCCTGAGAAATCGATTTTCTCACCCCTCTCGAGTTCAAAGCATGTCGAAGTCAGCGCATTGGAGGCCACCAACAAGCCTCGAGTACGCGAGCTGATGGATGAGGCAAGCTCGGCAATGTCCCTTGTCTCAATCGCGGCTGCACCGTCCTGGCTGGTCTCGCGGCGTTTCAGGATTGACGACGAATTTCCAAAGCAGAGCTGACTGCCTACGGCGATGCTCTTCACTGTCGCCGTGCCCCGCGTCAGGAGCCCCGATAATTCGCAACATATCGTTGTGACCCTCCCCATGTCCTCACAAGCCCTCAGGGCCCGAACTAAGCATTTGTCGCCCAGCATCTTGTCGGCCGCAAAGGTCAACGCCTGAAGCGCGGCACTTCGCAGGCCATCCAATTGTGCAATGGTGGTGACTGTCATGGTCACGAGGGAGAAGTCGAGGTATTTCTGTGCCTGCCCCAATCGTGTTGGCTTGTCGACGGGTTGCCAAGAATCACCAATGCGGTATCTGACCACAAGCATGGCAGCCAGTATCCCGATGAGAAGGCATCTTGGTATCCTCGTCCTTTTCTCGGCCCTGGACAGCTCCGTCGCTGACGGCGTTGGTTCGTCTCTGAGACATTTGGTGGCGTGGCCGAGGGTCGAGTCCTCGCCCACGGCCGTGACAAGGAACTCCCCAAAGCCTGAGAGGACTCGGGTGCCAGATATGATGAATGGATCCCAATCCCCCAGATCGTCGAGAGAGGCCATACCCTCAAGCGCTACGAGGACCGCGGCGGCAGGCATCTTGCGCACTGGCTCGGAAACTTGGGGATCCAATGATTCGTCGCACTGCACGTCGAAGCCTCTGACGAAGATGCCGTCGACGGGAATGATGTCGCCTTGTTGGAATAGAAGCAAATCCCCAACCAAAAGCTCCCCCGCCGGAATTTTGAAAAGGCGACCGTTTCTGATCACCACCACCTCGAGGTCCATATTGAGTCTATCGAGCCGTTTCAGAATGCGAAGCGCGTACCGCTGACGAATAGTTCTGACGACAACGCCGATGCTGAAGGGCAGATCATAGCGGTCAGCGGAGACAGCAACACTGCGCAGGCTCAGGGCAAGGCGATGGGGAAGGGGGGAGGGAAAGGGGGAAGGGAAAAGGGGGAGGGGGGGGGGGGTCCCAGGTCCTCGCCGTACTCACGCAAAGATGACGAGCATCGCAGTCCCCTTCTGCCACTCCCATCCCGATCCCCGAGGCTCGTTGTCCGCGCTGGGAGCCTGGAGCAGCCCAAGGAGCAGAGAGATAGTAGACAGGACGGTGAGGGTACCCGTGCTGTACTTGAGATATTGCGCCCAAGCGGTCTCCAGGAATGGCTGGGTCTTCTTCTGCGAGATATGATTGTTGCCAAAGACTCTCTGGCGGTCGCAAAATTTCCCCCCTAACTTCTAGCCTCTTGGGGGCGGCCTGGGGATGGCAGGTTCGTGGTAATCATCGGGAAGAACGTCCCCGAGAGTTCCGAACTGGGGTATGCGGGGCGAGACGATATCGTGGAAGAGGACTGAGCCAGGCAGGTGAGTCTCCTCGCCACGCAGCCCGGCTCTCAAGTTCGTTCGGAGTCCCCTTTCCAAACCCTGGAGACCACCAAGAGCGCGGAGAGCAGGCAGGCTCTTGGGTCTCAAAAGATTTCTTAGATGCCCCGGGGTGAAGGCGAAAGGGTTGTTCTGCACGATGAACGAGTCTTCGATCCCCGGGTCAGGCGTCATGGACTGCAAGACGGCGCCCTCGAAGCCATCGTCCCGTGCACTATGTTGATCCTGAATGTAGGGAGCAGGAGGTTCTTGAAAGCCCCAACCACCGTTTCGTAAGAGCCAAGACATGCTTGTCGACTGATACCGATGCAAAGATGGGAAGAGTTGGCTGCCTGCGTCCGGCGGTCTTCGAAGATGTTGATCGTCCGCTGGCTGAAGGATATCAGTGCCAAGTGACTATAGTTATTATTGCGATGATGGGGGTTCTGAGGTTTTGAATACCGGATACGAAGGTCGTGCCCACCAAACTACTACTAGTAGTAGTAGTATTCACCACCGTGGTAGTACTCCGTAATGCTGTCGTAAATTAGCATTCCAATCTATCCAGACGTCACTTGTCTTTAAGATCTTGACGGTGCCGCGTGCTCGAGGCGTGCCTTGTCTGAAGATCGTCGGCCAGTGAAGCAACGGGAAGATGAAGGTGGCCCGACACAAGGCAGGAGCTCAGGGGCATCTTACATGTAGCTGGACCTGCCGGGAGAAATTGTGCGCCATCTTACCTGTACATGTACATGTAGTCATGCGCATATTGAGGTTGCGACATCTCCCGCGATGCTCTGCCTTGACGAGGGTCAGTATTCTGATAATTCCACCCAAGGAAATTTCGTTGGCTCGACAGGATGTTGGAGGAGCCGGTCGAGGAGGATGCTGACCGGACGAGGAGCTGCAGGAGTATGAGAGGAGGGCCGCGGAGAATCTGGACTCAGCATCAAGGGGGAGCCATGATCATGACATTGTTGATACGCACTCCGTACACCAAGTTGCTTCCGACGATGCTCTAAGTGGCCGTCAATGGACTTGAGAGCCACAAGGAGCGATCCAGAGGCCAGTTGTCCATTAGACACTTGAGCTGGGTCTTCTCGAGTTGAAGCATCAGGATCCATGAACGTAGATGGACAGAATCTCCCGGTCCAGCTGGATGAGGTGCGATTCACCATTCAATGGTTGATTGATCGATCTTGACTCGCCCTGCGATGCTATTATCATGTACATCTCCCAGGCCTGGTAGATGGGTGTGTTTGAAAGTTCCCTGTGGTAGTACTCCGTAGTAGTGCGGCCTTTAGAACCATGGATGCGAGCCACCCAGGCCCTAGCACGAGATGCCCCCGAAGGACGGATCCATTCAATCAACATTTTAGTGGGAACGGCGCCCGAGGAACCCCGAAATCGCCCGAAGCCCCAGTGGGATGGATCAAATTTCAGGGCGATTGCCGAGCCCAAGGTCCAGTCTCCAGGGCTGGTCGATCCACCGGGCCGCCATTGATTCTGGGAATGGTGGATTGGAATAGCCGTGCTGGAGAACACCATCCTCCAGCCCGCTTCAGCATTTCGCCTCTACAATCTCGCGACCATTTGACCCTCATACTGTCATTGTCGGTAGGGGTTGTGCTGGCACAGCCAAGTCGACTACATTCTCGTTCGTTTGTTTGGCACCTCTCTTTTATCACCCTGACTCTGGCTCCCTCTGCTTCTTTGCGCCTGCAGCCACCGAAGCATCTTCATATCCCAGTGTACGGAGTACCTACGGAGTACATCAGATGTATCCTCGACACTGAGTCGACGACCAAACGCCCATCAATCCAGTCCCCACGATCCGAAGCGGCTCTGCCCCTCCCCCACGTTCCACCGTCATCTCAGCGATCCAAGTATTCTCTCTCGAGTCCAAACACAAGGGTCGAGAAACAATAGAAAACACAATACACAGTCGCCAAGAATGGCGGCATCATCCTCAACAACGAGATCCGGCATCATCACAGACGAGACGAGCGGCGAGCGCCACATCCCCGAGTCCGTCCGCGCCGACGGCAGCACGCGCAGGGCCATCAAGATCAGACCCGGGTACCAGCCGCCCGAGGATGTCGAGGTGTACAAAAATCGGACGGCCGAGGCGTTTCGCGAGCGCGGCAAGCGGGTAGGCGTCCCCGGCGCCGCGGGCCTCGAGGACGACAACGAGCAGGACCAGGCCTCGGGCACGGCCGCGAGCAACAAGAATGCGAAGCGGCGCGAGGCTCGGAAGAAGGCCAAGGCGGCTGCCTCGGAGGGCGACGAGAACAAGAACGACACATCCAAGGCTGCGCCCGCCAAGCAGCAGCAGCAGCAGCAGCAGGACCGGGCCCTGGCAGACGCCCCCGAGACGACCGTCGACCCCGAGGTCGATCGCGAGAAGAAGGCCCGGAATCTGAGGAAGAAGCTGAAACAGGCCAAGGAGCTCAAGATGAAGAAGGAAGGGGGCGAGGGTCTGCTGCCGGAGCAGATTGCCAAGGTGATCAAGATCTACGAGCTCACCCGCGAGCTGGAGGCCCTGGGGTTCGGTCCGGATGGGGAGCCTGTGGACACAGCCGCGGTAGAGGTGACGTCAAATGAGAATGGGGACTCCAAGAAATGATGCGGGAACGCTCTGCCAGCTTCGTCTCATGACGACACCTTGGGGTGTTTTCCTTTCGGCGCACACCCACCGTGGCCCTCAGGTCGAGACACGGCCGATTGCTCGATTCAGGGGATGGGGCTGCCCTTCTTCATCCGAGCCTCGAGGCAGCATTTTTGATAGTGGAAGACAATGTTGGAGAAACAAGGATCCTCGGCAGCACGACGTCTTTGGGATATGGACAGGATGGGGGCCGGCTGGGGTGGGAGAAGCTGCCGGAGTTGGCTGCACGGCGTTGGCCATTTTTTGCGTGTACAAATTTGTGTACAATATTTTGACGTTACCTCGCAAGCGAACGATCTGCCACCGATCTCGGGCGCGAGCGTTTCCTTCGCATCTTCATGCATTCCAGCTGTGACAAGAGACTCTTTTTCTACGGAGTAGGAAATCCTGAATATTCCCATTGATGTATATCAACTTTCACCTCACGATACAAAAGGAACCTCTTCCCGACCAAGAGAGACATGACGCAGACACGCACTTCTGGATCAAGATGTACCCCTGTAGCCACAGAGGCTGTGCGGCGAAGGAGGTACTCCGATATCCCCGACTTTCTGCCGCGAGTCCTGTGATTGCGCCTGGACCATGTACCTTCTGGTCAGCGCCTCGCAGTACCAGGTACTACTAGTACTCCGTAGTATGAGTACGGTTCGTAGCTCAAGGCTTCAGTTGCGTGAGGTAAGCCTTTCGAGATCGGATCCATCCGTCGATCCAACGATCCATCCACGACCAGGACAGCTACTGGCGAACAAACGCACGACACAACCCCGGAGCAGCATCAACCATCGCCTCTTCGAATCGCGGCCGACCTTACGGAGTACCCCGTACCTCGTGCCAACGCTCTCCTCGCAAACTCGACGCCGACAACGGGACCAATTCGAGCAGACGGCGTCAACGACCACCACCTACCGCTGACCTGTAGCACCGACCGAGCCACGAAGACACAAGAGGCACCGCCGTCAGCCTCGCCGACTACCATCCATACATACCTCCTACATCCAATACCTCCTGCACGCAGCCATGACGCCCGATGAAGAGCGCCAGGCTGCCCTCAACTCCTACAGGGCCAAGCTCATCGAGTCCCGCGAGTGGGAGGCAAAGCTCAAGAACCTGCGATTAGAGATCAAGGACCTGCAGAAGGAGTACGACCGGACCGAGGACAACATCAAGGCGCTGCAGAGCGTGGGACAGATCATTGGTGAAGTGCTCAAGCAGCTGGACGACGAGAGATGTAAGGACACCATCATTCCCCGGCGCGCTGGACAACCCCCCCCCCCCCTCTCCCCCAACCCCACCTCCTCTCCACGGATCGAAAGCTCTCCGAAGCTTCATATGGCGGAGGAGGTGGACAGGATGGAGTGCTGATCGAGCGTGTTTCCCCGCTGTCTAGTCATTGTCAAGGCGTCGTCAGGTCCCCGATATGTCGTCGGCTGCAGATCCAAGGTCGACAAGACGAAGCTCAAGCAGGGCACCCGCGTCGCCCTCGACATGACGACCCTCACGATCATGCGCATGCTGCCGCGCGAGGTCGACCCCCTCGTGTACAACATGTCGCTCGAGGACCCCGGGCAGGTCAGCTTCGCGGGGATCGGCGGCCTGAACGACCAGATCCGCGAGCTCAGGGAGGTCATCGAGCTGCCCCTCAAGAACCCGGAGCTGTTCATCAGGGTGGGCATCAAGCCGCCCAAGGGCGTCCTGCTCTACGGCCCTCCCGGAACGGGGAAGACCCTTCTGGCCAGGGCGGTGGCGAGCAGTCTAGAGACGAACTTCCTCAAAGGTGAGGCCGAAGACCCATCACAACCGAGATCCAGGGGAAGAAGAAATCCATTCTCCCTCCCCCGAGGAGGGAGAACAAGGGAGCCAGACAAGGGCACCGTGGAAAACAATGGATTGCTGACACTCGCTCCCTACCCACCATCTAGTCGTCTCGTCCGCCATCGTCGACAAGTACATAGGAGAGTCGGCGCGTCTCATTCGCGAGATGTTCGGGTACGCCAAGGAGCACGAGCCCTGCATCATCTTCATGGACGAGATCGACGCCATCGGCGGGCGGCGCTTCTCCGAGGGCACCAGCGCCGACCGCGAGATCCAGCGCACGCTCATGGAGCTGCTCAACCAGCTCGACGGCTTCGACTACCTCGGCAAGACCAAGATCATCATGGCCACCAACCGGCCCGACACGCTCGACCCGGCCCTGCTGCGCGCGGGCCGCCTCGACCGCAAGATCGAGATTCCGCTGCCCAACGAGGTCGGCCGCCTTGAGATCCTCAAGATCCACGCCGCGAGCGTCGTCACCGACGGGGACATCGACTTCGAGAGCGTCGTCAAGATGAGCGACGGGCTGAACGGTGCCGATTTGAGGAACGTGGTGACGGAGGCGTAAGTCATGGCCCCGGCCCCGGCCCCGGCTCCCCCTTTTCTTCCCCCTCATGTTTCCGCAAACCCATTCCCTACCCCATCCCTTGTCTAGTACTCATTTCGTTGGTAAATGATTCACTGACATGATCGTTTTGGTAGTGGCCTGTCTGCGATCAAGGATTACAGAGATTCTGTCAATCAGGACGATTTCAACAGGGCGGTGCGCAAGGTGATGGAGGCGAAGAAGCTGGAGGGCAAGCTCGAGTACCAGAAGCTGTGATCTCGAAGAGGAACGTAGCAGTACCCCGTTCCCGGAAGATGATGCGGCGATCCTCTCCTCGCCTCAATCACGAAATCATCCCTTAATGCGCTGCTGCGTCTGTACCACTACCTCTCCAACTCACGGAAGCGAATGACGGAATGGTGGCTGTGATCAATGTCGCCCGCGGCGAACGGTAGCCCCGATCCTCCCCAGATGAAAACGCGTGCGCAGACAGGCCTCTCCTGGGTGTGCAAACGTGAGGTCATCCCCGGTAGACCTTTCCGGTGATTTTGTGCATGAGCCAAGTACTCCAAGTCGTGCCCCTTATGTACTACCTACCTACGTAGTAGTCCTTGGTCGACTGACGGCTCCAACGCCCTTTTCCCCTCTCGCCCCGCGCAACTTTCGGGTCGCTCCTCAGGCGTAAAAATAGCACTCGATCTCCGGGGGGCGTGGGGTCATCACAGGCATCTTCTAGTAGTGGCCATTTCCCAGACTCATATCACCAGGAGCCGAGTCAAAAGCCCGTCGAGGGAATAAATCCCAAGGCTGTGATCAGGATGAAATCTGGCCAAGCCGACCGAGATGACCCCGGCACGTGGGCGTGCGAAGAGTCTGATTCATGTTACTCGTATTGGACTTAGCAGTTAGGTAGTAGTAGTATTGAACCAGGGAGGAGCAATCGCTATCGCATTGTACTCCGTAGCGGTGTACGGAATACTAACGCATGATCATCTTCCGAATCGTTGCGCTGTCATGTCATGTTTTTCTCCTGCTCGTCGCCATCCGTCTGCCAGATTTGAGCGTCGAGCGGGGTCGCGAGCACGAGATTGATCAAAAGCTCGGTGTCCCCGGTCGTTTTGTCCGTACGCACGTACGGAGTACTCGTACTGGTAGAATTGAGCGTGTTCAACAACATGATGAAGCCCCCCTTTGGATTGAAGAGAACTCGTAGACTGACCGGTGTGGTGTGTCGCCTGTCGCTATTCTTAGAAAATCGCACCATCGTAGCGCAAGGGGCGATATGAGGCTGTGTCAATTGACAGAGGATCCCAAGCAATGACCGTGATCCCGATGACGAAGGGACAAGGCTGCACTCCGCACAGAGTAAGGAGTACCTGTATGCTCTCCTTCACGGCGAGCTAGAGACTGCTCGTAAACCGACAGCATCGGGCAAAGAGGATTCTTCAGCGTCTCCTGGATGACGAGAGACTGGGCAATGCCTTGGACCGAAATACGAGGACCACCCTTTCTTCCCCCTCCAGAAGGCAAGGGAGAATCTAGTCGTAGGCTTACTCTTCACGGATCAAGTCTATTCTTTGGGAAGCGGCCAGACCTGGTCGCAACTGGTGTCGCTGTCAGCTCCAGGGAATGTGCGGAGTAGTACTCCGTACTCGTACTCCGTAGACCGTCTCGCGATTTTAGCACTGGTTTCGGTCGGACTGGGGGCGCGAGAATGAGCGAATCGACAAGACGGGACGTGTGATGTTGGGGTGCGACAGCCGCCGCAAGGCTGATCAAGTTGCTCCGCATTCTTCGCGCCATCGAGGTTTCACGCGCCACAATCTGATCTGCGACGAAAACGTCCCCCGACGGTGCAGACCAGAGTGTCCTGAATCGTCCATTGATCTTGGCTCGATCGCCTCTGAACTTCCGCTTTCGATCATCATGGCCAAATTGGTGGAAAGGAGGGCCAGTCATCCCCTCGATCTCGGTGTGCGCAGTACCGTACTCGTGCCCGTACTCGTACCGACTCAGCAGTATAGAAGTACCAAGTACTCCGTGCATCTGCTGCGGGATCGTCAGATGGGCAACGCAAGACGAGGAGGAACGGGAGAGACAGCCATTAGGCTTGCATGAAAGCGAGCTTTCGATGCCCAAGCGGCGAAGCGCTTGCTTGCACGGTCAGCTGCTTGAACTGGCGGCCACCTTTTGGCTGTTCCCGTAGGCGATCCCTTCCGATCGATCGAGAAAGGGTTCGTGATCCCCGTCCGGTGGAAACGGCAACAGGCGACGGTTCTTTCTGCCGATCAGACAGGCATGAGGCAAGTCTCAGGAAGGCCAAGCCTTGGGAGGTGGGTTGGGAAGCCAGTCGCGGCTCGCCGGAAAGTCGATCTTGTTCTTCGAATCAAGCTGGAGATGCCAGTGGATGCCTTGATCCTCGAAGTAGTAGGTAGGGAGTAGGAGTAGCGGCTCCCGGACAGAGAAGGGGGAGGCGTTGATCAATCCATCCATGGATCCATCTTGTTGAAGAGGCCACAAATCCAGGAACGAGAATGTCGAGTCGAGGGTCGGACAGCGCCGGGCCAGGCCCATCAGGCCCACCAGGCCCACCAGGCCCATCGCAGGGGTGCCTGTGCAGGGAGTCGCGACCCTCCATCCCCGCCGCCCCTCCTGCCGATCCAGGGATCACGGTACATACTCGTACGGGCCCAGCCAGCCAGGGCAGGGGCGGCCGGGGGCAGCCAGACTTGAGAGAATCGCCTCCAGTGCTGTTCCATAGCGAGTGCGAGGCAAGCACGGAGTAGGTAGAATGTACTCCGTACTCGTCCCTTGCTCCCATCATCAGTACGGAGTACGGAAAAGGGACTTGCAAGCTGTCCGGCCGAAACGGTACGCGCAAAGATAAGACCTGCACCAAAGACGAGAAGGCACGACCGCCTGCGGTGACGCCACATGTCGTGAGCGACTGCCAGTTGCTGATTTCCATGCCCTCGCCCCCCCCCCCCACCAGCAGCCCCTTGCCCCTTCTTCAGGCTGAAGGTCGTGTTCCGAGAGCTACTACCTCCTAGTACATGTACCAGCCTTTTGTTCTCCATTATGTACCTGACCTACAGAATCCTCAGGCTGTTCGTGATGGCGGGCACTCGAGCCATTGTAGAAGCCTCACGATGGGTCTCTCGAAGCCCTCATCTGGCAATGGGAAAGGGGCATACGGAGAACCGTCATGGGTCTGCGATGGCAAAGCGCCCTTGCAAGTACCGGTCACGCGGCCGGAACCCAAAGACTCCATCGCCGACGCGGAGGGAGTCCAGTCCACGGGTCCCAGCCCGCCGCGCAGGCCCTCGTCGTCGTTGCCTGCACTCCACCTGAGGAATGCCAGGACTTCGTCCTCGTACTCCGTGAAAGCTGAAGGCTCTAAGCCTCACTGGGCTTATCTCCAGCTGTCTCCTCTCCCGTAGGACCTCCTTTTGATGCATCCCTTTCCATTGCCCTTCAACAGGTATGATGGGACAAACGAGACAGCTAAGCGACTCCCGAACGAATACTCCGAGGTACCTGTACGAGAACAATACTCGGAGTGCTGGAGGAGGTCGGGATCAGGGCCTCGGTTCGCGCCTGCCCCTCGACTCAGGCCCGTCCACTATCCCCAAGGCATCAGAGGAAGGAAGCCAGAGGCCCATGAATCCATACATGGATGTACTCCTTACGTCCTTTGATGTACCGAACGATTCGTCAAGCAGTGACTGCTTTGCCTCTTGGTGACTGCAGTGGGCCACGCACACGATGGAATGTGGATGCGGCCAAGGTCGGTGCATCCATACCTGTACCTCCTCCTTCTGCCGTCCGATCCCTTCTTCGGCCCTCGTACTCGCAATGACAGCCCCCCTGATGGCTTTAGCAACATCAGTCAAGTCGGGGGCAAGATCGTGCGGGACGGAGTACGAAAGGTCCTGAGTACTTGCATCACACGGGGTGGCAGGGGCTCGCTGGCGCCTGCTTCTGCGCCTCGCCCGCCTCCCGAGCCCTGTCTCGCCCAACATTCTAGGTAGTAGCGGCTACTTTGCAGTACTTCCAGACGCCTCGTACCTACTACGGAGTACTCCGTACTACCTATAGTATACCTCCGGTCGTGCAAGCGCCAGGTACATCCAGTACTTCAAGGCGCGCCTCCCCTCCCTCATCATCCCTCCTGATCATCACTCCCTCCCTCCCATTCATTCATTTTCTCCTTCTTCCTCCTCCTCCTCCTTCTCCTCCTCCCCCTCTCCTCGCTTTCGGAGACCATTCTTTGCTTTCTCTCCTGGCCCCTCGGTCATCTTCTCCTTGCTTCATCACCACTCTTTTTGGATTGCAACCTTTCAGCATTGCTTCTCCCGCACACTACATTGTTGGAATACGCTGAGAGCAAGACACCATGTGGTATGTGGTCCAACCCTGCAGTCACCGCCCAGTGCCCCTCCTCTCCCTCGCCCGACTCCACGCCCTGCTGCCCGCGGCCAAGCGCCATCACGACTTTGTGGCAGTTGCCCAGGATGATGCCTCATTGGGGCCCATTGAGCTCTGGACTGACTGTGTCGTGATGCCAGTGGAATCTTCGGTTATGTCAACTACCTGGTGGAGAAGGACCGCTGGTTCATTCTCCAGACCTTGATCAACGGTGAGCCTCTCTCTCCAATACTCTGCCTCACGCACCTCTGGGGGACCAGCCGCCAAGGTGTCGGATCTCGCTGCATTTGCTGACACGGAATCAACCGTTCTACAGGTCTTTCTCGCCTCGAGTACAGAGGATACGACTCCGCCGGTCTTGCCATCGATGGCGATAAAAAGAAGGAGACCCTTGCCTTCAAGGAGGTGGGCAAGGTCGCCAAGCTGAAGAAGCTCATCGAAGAGTCTTCGGTGGACTTCGAAAAGACTTTCGACTCTCACGCCGGCATCGCCCACACTCGATGGGCTACCCACGGTCCCCCCTCCACCATCAACTGCCATCCTCATCGGTGAGTTGTCGTCATCCCGCCTCCCCACCTCCACCGGTTACCCCTGTATTGCAGCCCCCCCGCCAAACCTCCCGGTAGCCTCATGAGTAGCCATATCTAGCCGACCTTTGAGACTGACACTATTCCTCCTGGCAGATCTGACCCCAACTCCGAATTCGTCGTCGTCCACAACGGTATCATCACCAACTACAAGGAGCTCAAGACCCTTTTGACCAGCAAGGGCTTCAAGTTCGAGACGGAGACCGACACCGAGTGCATTGCCAAGCTTACCAAGTACATCCACGACCAGCAGCCTCAGGTCAGCTTTACCGACCTCGTCAAGCTCGTCATCCAGGAGCTCGAGGGTGCCTACGGTCTCTTGATCAAGTCCTATCACTACCCCCACGAGGTCGTGGCTGCCCGCAAGGGTTCTCCGCTCGTCATTGGTGTCAAGACCCAGCGACGCCTGAAGGTCGACTTTGTCGATGTTGAGTACAGTGACGAGCACTCGGCCCTCCCTGCCGAGGCCGCTTCTCAGACAGTTGCCCTCAAGAAGGATGGCGATTTCTTGGCTCCGTCCAACGCCCTGGGCGCTCCCGACAAGTCTCTTCTCCATCGCTCTCAGTCGCGTGCCTTCATGACTGAGGATGGCACGCCCATGCCTGCCGAGTTCTTCCTCTCTTCCGACCCCTCGGCCATTGTCGAGCATACCAAGAAGGTCTTGTACCTCGAGGATGACGACATTGCCTCGATTTGCGAGGGTTCCCTCAACATCCACCGCCTGAAGAGAGGCGACGGCAGCTCCAACATTCGAGCTATTCAGACGCTGGAGCTTGAGCTTCAGGAGATCATGAAGGGCAAGTTCGACCACTTCATGCAGAAGGAAATCTTCGAGCAGCCCGAGTCTGTCGTCAACACCATGCGTGGTCGTCTTGACATTGCCAACAAGACCGTCACTCTCGGAGGTCTCCGATCCTACATCTCCACCATCCGTCGATGCCGGAGAATTATTTTCATCGCTTGTGGCACCAGTTACCACTCTTGCATGGCCGTGCGTGGTATCTTTGAGGAACTCGCCGAGATTCCCATCGCTGTGGAGCTGGCATCCGATTTCCTCGACAGAGAGGCTCCCATCTTCCGCGATGACACCTGTGTCTTCGTCTCCCAGTCTGGTGAGACCGCGGACTCTCTGATGGCCCTCCGCTACTGTTTGGAGCGCGGTGCCTTGACCGTCGGTATCGTCAACGTGGTCGGATCGTCCATT
The DNA here is from genome assembly GCA_003055185.1 of Escovopsis sp. TC. Taxonomy (NCBI): domain Eukaryota; kingdom Fungi; phylum Ascomycota; class Sordariomycetes; order Hypocreales; family Hypocreaceae; genus Escovopsis; species Escovopsis sp. TC. The sequence continues at coordinate 7,432,259 of NIGD01000001.1, forward strand.
TCCCTCCTAACCCACTGCGGTGTCCACGTCAACGCTGGCCCGGAAATCGGTGTTGCCTCCACCAAGGCCTACACTTCTCAGTTCATCGCCATGGTCATGTTCGCTCTTTCTTTGAGCGAGGACCGTGCTTCTAAGAAGGCGCGCCGAGAGGAGATCATGGAGGGTCTCGCCAAGGTCTCGGATCAGATCAAGCAGATTCTTGAGCTTGACAAGCCCATCAAGGAGCTTTGCCAGAAGGTTTTCAAGTACCAGAAGTCCTTGCTACTGCTTGGCCGAGGCAGCCAATTCTCCACTGCTCTGGAGGGGGCCTTGAAGATCAAGGAAATTTCCTACCTTCACTGCGAGGCTGTCATGTCTGGTGAGCTCAAGCACGGTGTCCTCGCCTTGGTTGACGAGAACCTGCCGATCATCATGATCCTCACCCGCGACGCGATCTTCAAGAAGTCCCTCAACGCCTACCAGCAAGGTTCGTCCTCCCTCTTCCACTTCTTTGCCTACCTAGTGTCTTCCCCCCCGTCCCTCTCTGTCACCAGTGACATTCGTCTTTCCCTCCAAATTCGGTTTCAGAAAGTTGCTAACCTGATTTCAACAGTCATCGCCCGTGGCGGCAAGCCCATCATCATCTGCAACCCCGAGGACGAGGAGTTCAGGTCTTCTGAGGCGCTCAAGATCGAGATTCCCAGCACCGTCGACTGTCTCCAGGGCATTCTCAATGTCATTCCCCTGCAGCTCATTGCCTACTGGCTGGCCGTTCTCGAGGGTCTCAATGTTGACTTCCCTCGCAACCTCGCCAAGTCCGTCACGGTCGAGTAAGCTGGAATGGGCACTCAATCTATTTGACATAGGCTTGAGCGTGGTCCCATCCGCGGCAGGGGTGCTGGCGAACCTTGCCAGGGAGGGCCCTCTTTCAGAAGCTCGTGAGGAGGTCTTTAATGCATTGGCTGAAAAATGGCTATGATTACGCAATATTGTAATGAGTATTCCTGGGCAACGAAAAGCTAGTCTTGGTCCACGGAAGAATACCTACTACCTAGTCTGGGCGGGTGTTTGGTCCAGGGGCCGCATCTGGCAAAGGTGCGGAGGAACAGGAAATGGAGGAAGGGGAGTTGCCGGTAGCATCGTCTCGAGCGATTGCTGGTATCCATTGAATCACGCACAGAGACTTCATACAAGAAAGAAGACAAATAGTAGGACTGTAGGACTTTCCATCGCGATTTCCATTGCCTCTTGAGACGTCGCCGTTTTGGAGTTGCCGTTTTGGAAATGAGTTCACGGAGTGGCCCCGCAAGGTACCAGGACGGGATAAGGTGGGTTGCCAGGCCGTGCAGGTTTGAAGGCTTTTGTGATACGGGTCCCCTTGCTCGCTGGGCTTTTCTGGAAGGCACTGACATGCTTGCAAAGTCTGGTATATCGTTTGCCCTCTTTCTGATGCGATACAGAAATATGGAGTAGTACTAGCCAGGGAGAAATTGTCTGCATTCCATCGTCTATCTCGCCCCCTCTACACGGTCTGCGTACCGTATCCCTTGATCCTCTCCGCGAACGCCCAGCTCTGGTTCTCTAGCTTCTCGTTCTCCTTGAGGTCGATGCCGTCCTTTGTGACGACGGCGATGGAGTAGGAGTCGAGGCTCCTGGCGTCGCGGTAGAAGAGCACCTTCATGCACTGCTTTATGATGTCGACGGCCTGCTCGCGATCGAGCTTCTTGGCGTCGTCGTCGGACTCGACGTGCCTGCGCATGATGGGCTGTGCGAGCATGGCGCCGAATCCCGTGGCGAGGCTGGGGGCGGAGAAGGTGGTGCCGAGGAGGTCAGCGGAGGCGAGGAAGGGCTCGCCCTGGTCGTCGAGCCCGGCGACGAGGATGTGGTTCCAGAGGGGATCGAACTTGGAACGGCGGTGGTAGAGGAGCTTGGCGAGGTAGCGGTGGAGGTTGGCGGCGGAGAGGCGGGGCTTGTCGGGGGACTCGTAGGCTTCGGAGAGGGCGAGGTCGATGAGGTGGCGGTCGAGGTATTGCATGTCGGAGATGTCGCCGGAGAAGCCGATGAGGCAGCAATCGGCGAAGGTGCGGATGCGTTTGACGTCGGTGAAACGGGCGAGGGAGCCGTAGGAGGCTGTGGGTTTTGGGGGGG
>NIGD01000001.1:7439634-7451431 GCA_003055185.1 Escovopsis sp. TC
GGGGGCGAGTGAGGTGAGGGTTGTGTGGGAAGGGGGCGGGGTGGTGGGGGGCAAGGGAGACGTGGGTGTGGGTGTGGGGGATGAGGTGATTATGGGGTGGGGGGGGGGGGGGGTGCGAGGCCCAAGCAGGGGCGATGGCGACGACGATGACGGCTTTGGTTGAGTTCATGGCACTACTTTCTGCGTGTCAGACGTGAGATCATGATGGCTATAATGGGGGACGGAGTTCGGGGTTGAGGGAGAAAGGAAAAGTACTCCGTAGTATGTGATCGAACATGGAACTGAAGATCCTGGGCGGGGCCGTCGACGCCGTCAGGTCTGACGAGAGATGCGTGAAGCCATCGCCAGTACGGAGAACGAGGACGAGCACCAGTACCAGTACCTACTACTACCTATATGTGCTTGTACTCGTACGAGCCGTTCCTTGAACAAATGGATGCCAGTCCTGCTTGTTGAAGGCAAGTTGCCCGGGCCACAGGCAGCCTCGCACTCAAAGTTCGGAGAATCCTCGGAGTGGCCTTGGGAGCGACAAGCTCCATGTGTACCAGTACCTGTAGTACTTGTACTCTCGGAATGCCTTGGTTCGCGGAGCCGGCACCTTTCGCGCCTTCCTGGCTTCATGTCCTCGTACTTGGAGGTAGCGAATACGTGAGACCGGCTCGGGTGCGGATGCGAGTTGCGGATGCGAGTTGCGGATGCGAGTTGCGGATGCGAGTGCGGATGCGAGTTGCGGATGCGAGTACGAGACGTGCAGTGGGAGCCTCTGGACAGCCTCATCACAGCATGGCCGTCCACGTACCTTCGACCTCTCACATACATGTACGAGTACTCCGTACTCCGTACAAGGGGACCGATCCACTCCAGAACATTGAAAAGTCCACGGCCAAGCCCGTCCACGAGAACGACTTCCACTCTTGGGATCCGTATCCTCTCCTCCTCCTCCTCCTCCTCCTCCTCCTCTCCCCACTGAGTAGTACTACTACTATAGCAAACACTCTCCACGACCAGCAACCCCCCCTCCCTCTCCCCGCGCAATGGCCGTCGACACCGACACAAAACGAGGCCACCTCGGCCACGTCGTCGTCATCGGCGGCAACGGCTTCCTCGGATCCCACATCGTCAACCTCGCCCTCACCATGTGGACCTGCGACGCCGTCTCCTCCGTCGACCTCCGCTGCGCCCGCAACCGACACGACGGCGCCAGCTACCACGAGTGCGACATCACCGACGAGGCCCGCATCGCCGCCCTCCTCGACGACATCCGCCCCGACGTCGTCATCAACACGGCCTCCCCCACCGTCAGCTCCGCCGTCTACCAGGCCCACGAGCTCTTCTACAAGGTCAACGTCGACGGCACCCGCGCCGTCGTAAACGCCTGCCAGAAGGCCGGCGTCAAGGCCTTCATCTACACCTCCAGCGCCAGCGTCCTCAGCGACGGCCGGTCCGACATACCCAACGCCGACGAGACCTGGCCCACCATCAGCGGCGCCGCCCAGAATGATTATTACACAAATACAAAGGTGAGCGCGACGAGCCTTTTCTCCTTCCTCCCCCCTCCTCTCGTTCATACCGGCACTCTGCCCATCACGTCACCCCATATCGCAATGGCGGCAATCCAACAGAGGCATCCCCCGAGCGTCCAAGACATGAAAAAGAGAAGAAAAAGAAAGAAAAGGAAAAAAAAAAAAGATCTAACGAATTGCTTCGGAATCAAGGTCCAAGCCGAGGAAATCGCCATCCAAGCCAACCGCACCGGACCCTCCAACCTCCTCACCCTCTCCATCCGCCCCTCCGGCATCTTCGGCGAGTACGACGTCCAGACCCTCGCCGCCATGGTCCACGCCGGCCGCATGGGCCGCACCACCGTCCAGGTCGGCGACAACAACAACGTCTTCGACTTCACCTACGTCGGCAACGTCGCCCACGCCCACCTCCTCGCCGCCCACGCCCTCCTCGCCACCGCCGCCCGCGGGCCCAACGCCCCGCCCCCGCTCGACCACGAGCGCGTCGACGGCGAGGCCTTCCTCATCACCAACGACTCCCCCTGCTACTTCTGGGACTTCGCCCGCACCGTCTGGCACGCCGTCGGCGCCTGCAAGCGCGGCACCGCAGACGTATGGGTCCTCCCCAAGGGCCTCGGCTACACCGCCGGCTTCCTCTCCGAGATGCTCTTCAACTACGTCCTCCGCAGGGAACCCACCTTCACAAGGCAGCGCCTCGTCCTCACCACCATGACGAGGTACTACAACATCAGCAAGGCCAAGCGCCTTCTCCACTACCAGCCGCTCTGGACCCTGTCCGAGGGCCTCGCCAGGGGCGTCGCCTCCTTCGTGGACCCGGACGACACGCACAACTTGCCGGCCTACCTGAGAACCTCAAAGGGCAGATCGCCTTAAAGGAAAAGGAACAACAAAGCACAGCGAACCACATCAAGAAAAAGTGTAAAAAAAGGGGGGGCCCAATCATCATCATCATCATCATGCGATATCTTTCCTGGAACGAGGCGGGACAATATGGGATGACGCGCAATGGGCCAGGATACCTCGAGGATGGAAGCCAAAAAAAAATAGTGCGACGCGAAACAGGGACGAGAGATGGCATCATGACGACGGACCGATTTTTCCCTCTGGTGTCAAAAACAAGACCACGGATGCGGCCCAGCACAGCAACAGCGGCTTGACTTTATGCGGCGTATAGATCACTCTTCTTTTTCTTCTTTTCTTCTTCTTCTCGGTCAAATCTTCATCAAAGCTTCTCTCCTTAATCTACAATACATTTTCAGAAAAGAAATGTAGAACGTCAAATCCAGAGTGCAGAATTCCACACACGCAGTGACTCCACGAGTCTCCATGAGGTTTTCCGAGATACTCGTACCATCCTCATCATTCAGGTAACAGATCAACTCCATCACATGAGCCACCGGTCTCTGACGAAATCGCTCAAGTTCAAGTCTCTTCCCCCCTTGTCGCTTTTCTACATGGTCATCCATCCCTCCTACTCCGTACATACATACACGCACACAGAGCGATCCCAGTGCTCTTCTCCGTCGCTTTTCTTCTTCCCCCCTCTCCTTTCTCTCTTTCCTTTCTCTCTCTTTTCCTTTCTCTTTGCCCCCCCTTCTCCGTTCCCCCTCTCGGCCGAACCCCATCCCCTCGCTACAGATATGCATCAACAGAAGAACCCAAAAGCTAAAACATCTCTCGCTATGTCTGGCGTCGCGTGTGTATCGGTGCTTATGTATCTGCGAGCTTGCGCGCGCACGCGCGGGCGTCATACATCCGACGTCTTCCCCGGCAATAGCTCCCTTTGTGTAGTATTGCTCTCTCCTATGTTTCTTTCTGAGTTCCCACAGCTCTTCATCCACTTTCGATTACTCCATCCAACTCAGGTATATGTCAAAAATCTCGGGGGGGTTTAGGTTTCTGAGAGAGAGAGAAGGTGAAAAGGGGGGGGGGGGGGGGTTGAAAGGAAGTAGGGAGGATGGGATAGGACGAGCATCGGCACACCGAGGACGGCAGTGGTTAATGACTCGAGATCGTCATGGATAAAGGGGGAACGAGGGGTTTGAGGACTGCACTGATGACCGTGACAGCCAGGCTTCTTGTGTCAAATAATGCCTGGTGAATGCTCACGCATTCGCAGCCAATCCCCTTGCAAGATGAGATATGTGAGGAGCGACCACGACGACCGTGAGTACGGTCAAGAGATGAGAGGAGGACGTGAAGAGTTTCAGGGAGGCAAGTATAATGTGGATGAAACGCCAGGGTAAAATGCATCATCGGCAACCCCAATTCGGGGGTTTGAATTTCCCCTCCAAAAAGGGAGTCGGAGAAGGGAAGGAAGAAAAAAAGACGAAACAACTCCTCCGAGAAGAGGGGCGCGAGAACGAAACGCATGATAGTATAAAAAAAAGATATAGTGTCACCATGAACTTCGCCCCCATTGGACATTAGAAATGGTAAAACGAACCCACAAGGCTTTCGAACAACATCATCAGAAATTGTCGCCAACGCCGAGCCCCCCCGGGTGGCGACCCATCCCGGAATTTCGCCAGTCGGGCCGCTGGTTCGGGTCGGACGCGTCCAGCAGGCTCTCGGATTGGGTGAGCTGGCTCTGGCTCGTGGTGTACGGCGACGGCTGCTCCTCCGGGGGTTTGAACCTCGCCGGAGGCGTGGCCTGGCCGGACACGCTGGAGTAGGGGCCGGGGGGATCCTGCATCGGCCGGACCGACCTCTCGCCCTGCCAGACAGAGGGGTCCGTCTCGCCGCGCTTCGGTAGCGATTGTGTGGAGCTGTCCAGGCGTCTGTAGATTTCGGCCACATCCTGCGCCGACGACTGGCCCCGCCGATCTTGATACCGCTTGAGGATCTCCTTGGTGGATGTATCGCCCTGGCTGTTGCAGAGGTTTGGATCTGTGAGAAGCGTGACGATCTCCTCGGGAACCTGATGATTGCGTGTCAGTGCCTGCGCTTGCTGTCTCTATCCAACTCGCCCTTCTTGTCTCTCCCTCTGTCTCTCCAAGCTAGCCTCAAGCGGATTGTTTGCACTCACTCGACACATCTCTTCAATGTTCTCAATAAGCATCTCCACGGCGTCAATCACGTACATGGCCTCGCCGTCCAGAGCGGGCGCCTTGTTCATGTTGGTCAAGATGTTGGGCGCAATGACCGTGGCCAGATTCCGCACGTCCATCTTGGATCCGACCTCCTCATCAAGCTGGTGAAACGAGCCGGCCCATTTCAAGAACGTCAGGAGAATCTCCAAGCAGTCGCGGTGGCTTTTGGGAAGGAGACAGCACGTCATGTGCAGGCACTGCAGCCTCTTGCCGGGATCCGAAATCTTGGCGCAGGCGATCCAGAGCCTGTACAGCTTGTGCGTCATCAGGGGCTCGGGCAGGTCTCGCAGGTATCGCTTCAGCACGGCGGCAAGCTGGACTACCGGCTGCTCCATGAAGTCGATGGTGTCGCAGCCCTCGGCGTTGATCTGGTCCACCATGGCCTGCTGCTTCTTGATGTTGCCGCTCTTTCGGAAGACTCCCTCGACGGAGAGGTCCATCTTGCGCATGGAGGCAATGATGTCGTCGACCACGGCTGGAATGCGCAGAGTGCCAGGACCCACTCCATCTGTCGAGTCGGCTCCGTCACGTTCGAGGATGACCTCCAGGGGCACTCCGAAGACACCCTTTTTCTTCACGTGCTTGCTCTTGTCGTTCTTGAAGGCCTTCCCGAGGTTCTTCCAGAACGTCTGTTTCCTCGATTCGATGAAGCTCAGCAGCTCCTCCAGAGTGAACTCCTGTTCGACCACGGGATGCATGATGAGGACAGCAAGATGGCGGACGTTGAAGTATTCGAGACCAGACAGCTCGGGAAAAAACTTTCTGCCCACGCGAGCCGAGAGCCCGTCTCCGGATCGCAAGTCCTGATCTCTGCTGGCAGAGTGTGTTCTGCTGTGGGCCGTCCCCAGACCACGGTCAGCAGTGGGATTTCGGAAGGGATCATGATGGGGCAATCGGTCCCGTTGGTGCTGCTGCTCGCGACTTTGCTCGACAGCAACGATGCGGGAAATATCATCTAGCGTGATGGCATCGTTCTGTCCAAACATTTGGTCAGTCGATCCTTGTGTTCCAAAGGTGTCCTCTCCCCCAGAAGAAGCTGGCCTAGGAGCACCAATGTCCGCGTCGAGGACGCGAGATGTTCGAGCTTGCCTGACGCTTGATGACAGATGACGATCGAGGCGTGTGCTTCGCAGTCTCCGGACTTCGTTGAGTGTGTTTTCATAGGATGACTCGCGCCGGTATTCTCTATCGCTGAAAAGAAGCATGAGAGTCAGCCGCCGGTCCCCGAATAGGGAGGGTGTGATCAATGTAATGGATCCATCGTTGGTTGGGGATGGCACGCCAGCCTGAAGCAACTGGAAGAAGGGTCATGGGATGGTCGACGGGGGAGAGATAACGCACCTGTTCAGGATTGTTTCGTCACCAGCGGTGCTTGATATCGCACCGCCTGTTCTTAAGATGTCTAGAAGCCTTGCCAAGGCGACTTTGAGCAGGAAAACATATTGCTGCAGCTTGGATATGTGCTCTAGCGGCGCAAAGCCTCCGGTGCTGTTTCCGATGAGGCAGGACTTGCAGGAGATTCTTCGCTCTCCGGCCGAATAGACTGCCGTATCCAGAGTGCGGCCCTGCTCGCGTCCGCATTCTGAGCAGTTCACGCACGCGAGATGTAGCCTGACGTCCCCAGACTTTGCGCATTCGTCCTCCACTGATCGATTACACAAGGGACAATGGTCCGAGTCCTTGGCTGAAAGTCGAAGGTTGCCCAGGTTGAGCTGCATCTGGTTCTCATCGTTTTCAAGGTTTTCGAAGTCGTTCAGATCGTCTAAGAATCGATGGAGGCCTTCGCTTGAGTTTGACTCTCGCTCCAGGCGAAGGGCTCCTTGAAGACATATCCGGATAAGGAGCTTCAGGTAATGTGCCAGACCCGTAACGAGCGACAACAACTCCTGGGTGACGCCAAGGGCCCTAGTTCCGCCCTCCTGAGTCTTCGAAAGCAGCGAGAAGAAGGCGACGATCTTCTTGCACAAGAGCTTGGCCTCACGCCCATACGACATGCCTGAGCATTCCGACTGTCAGCCTCCCATCACATGATGCTTGGAAGGATGGAGCCTGGGCTTTCCCCTCCGTCCCGGTCCATCCCATCATTCCTCGCGATCATTTCTCCCCCGCCACCTCTCCTGCCCGGCCGGCTCCTTGCGATGATATGACTCACCTTTGTCGTTTTGGCCCAGGACAGCTTTGTCGAGCTTATCCGCGGATTGAAAGAGGATATCGACGTGCCAGATGAAGCGCTTTGCGACCACCACTCCGTCGACGTAAGCGGCATTGCTCACGTGGAGCAGCATGTCGGAAATGCACGCCGCAGAGGACTCCTCGAAAGTAGATAAAACGCTCCATATGCGATAGACCTTTTCCTCCATGCGCTCCTCTTGTCGGCGGATCAGGTCCTTGTCGACGTGGTCCACCGGAGCGGCGGCGGCCACGGCTGCTCCCTCCAAACGCGCGCCAGCAGCTTCGGGATTTTCCGCTGGCTCGGCGAGACGAACATTCCAGAATTTGTGTATCATATAGCACTCGGGATGCCAATGTTGGTCCTGTCCGTTGCGGAAGATCTCGACAAACTGCTTGAGAATGGCCGTCTGGCAGCCATTGCACTGCTGAGCGAACTGAGTCGAGTAGTGGTAGTGGCAGTAGACGTTGCCGTCGTGCTCGTAGTAGCTGTCCTGAGCACCGAAGACCGTGGAGCAAAGCGAGCACGTGAAGTGATCTACGTGATATTTGCGTTCGAGGGCGGTGATGTAGGAGCCTCGCAGCGCGCCGCCACATTGCGAACACAGGAGACCAAGTCGTCGGAAATAATCGGTTTCGCAAAGCGGATACTGGCCCTCCCCGTTTTCGTCATCGGCGGGAAAGAATTTGGAGGCGACGATCTCACCGCAATCCTAGTCCAAGGGGGATGATTAGAGCCAGACAGCGAAGCGGAGGGGGAAGCGGAGACGGGGCGTTGGGAATATGCGAGGATGAAACAGATCTAGAGGAATAGGGGATGAAGGACAAGGAGGACGGGTGGGGGGAGGCAGGGGAAGGAGAAGGGAGGAGGAGACGAAGAAAAAGAAGAGGAAGTGAAGAAGGGTGAGAGAAGGGCATTGAAGACGAGAGGGCCGAAGAGATGGAAGCTAGACGGCGGAAAGAAGCGAGAAAAAGGAAGTGGTACCCGGCACTTGAAGCAGTCGAGATGAAAAGTTCCGTCCAGAGCCCGAACGAATTGGCCCGTCAGTTGTAGATTGCACTTCTTGCATGTCCTCGTCTGCCCGCTCGCGGAACGTCCGTTTCTCTGGCGCGATCGCGTCCTCTCGGCGGCCTGGTGGGGTTCTTCGCTGCGTCGACCGGCTGCAGGCGGCAAGGAGGTGTTGGCGATGCTGATCGACGCGAGTCTCATCGAGCTGTCTGTTCTCCTCGGGGCGCTCTCCTGCCAATCCCGGTCCCTATTACCATTACTTTCCCTCTCTCCGTACTCTGAACCGGGCCCGCGGTAGTCTCCCGGAGTGACCTCGACAGGCATTCCATTCTCGCGGTCCGGCGCCATCGCAGCGGCACACACGACAGGAAGCCGAGTCGGTGCCTCTTGTTGTTTCGTCTGCTTCGTTTCTCGGGGGGGTTCGCCGTCCGCTGTTGCTTGCTGGGGCAGGAGGGGAAAGACGCCGAGGTTGAGCCCGAGTCGGAGGAGCCCTTCTCAAGGCCAAAAGTCTAAGGATCGTGGGCGAGGGGCTCGAACAGCGGTCGGCATCAGCTGCGACGGTACGCTTCGTGGGACGGTAGAGGGTGCCGATTGGAGGTGACACCGAAAAATCTCAAGGACCGAGCGATGCGCGGACGAGGCAACTCGAGATATGTGGACGGCCAAGGGGGGCCAAGCCGAAATTCGCGTGACTGCCCGGGCGCGGGAGAACAGCTGGCCCGAGAGGGAGGAGGAGGTGGTGGCGTGAGAAGCTCGTCGACGGGTGAGGCGTGACGATGTTGATCCAGGAGAGACTCAAGTCGCAGAACATGCGAGCAGGGAGCCTGCACGGGATTCTGTCCTGTCAAGGATCGCCGTTCTGGGCCGAGACGGCACAGCAAGTCAGATGACGAGGACGGGAGAAAAGAGTATCAGAAGAAGGGGGGGAGAAGGGGGGAGGAGGGAGGAAGAGAAGGAGGCGAGAGAGACGAGAAGAGAGTGGACGGGAGGAAGAAGGGGATGAGAAGGAGGAGGCGGAGGAGGAGGAGGAGAGGAGGAGGGAAGAGGAAAGCCAGTTGAGAATGTCGAGGGTATGGCACGAGTGCTGGAGGGGAGGAGTATTCTGGAACTACTCCGTTCGTCGTCCACTTTGGATGGATCCAGCGATCTCGATGCGGTAGGTGAGAGGAGGAGCAGTCGCCGCAGAGGACTTGGGCATGCACCCGTGGTGCTCGCACGAGTACTCCGTGCTCCGTACTCCGTACTCCGTACCTTCTTACCTGGACATACAAAAGAGGAGGAGAACGAGTGGTGCTCGCGGTGTCCGGATGCGAAGGCGGCCAGTCCGTGACCCGATGGGAGCGGCAGCGGGAGCGGCAGCGGAAGGAGAGAGCCGAGATGGAAGCCGAGGACAGCTTGGAGCCGTGCCGTGGAGGGCGTCGACAACAATGACGGTCGAAATCGAGCAGGAGGTCGCACTGCAGACGACCAGAGGACTCGGTTCGAGTATGTATGTACCGGTGGCCCCGTACGCCGTGCAGGGAGGAGAGGGCAGGATGTACTCCGTATGCCCAGTGATGGAAAGATGCGATCGTGCATACGGGGTATTCCGTACTCCGTATATCGTGTCCGGATACGGTACTTGTACTCCGTACTCCGTACTCCGTACTCGTGGCGGCCAGAGCTGGTGGATGGAGGCGATGTTGACAGCTGGACAGACGGCGGACAGCGGGCAGCGGCTGCATGTCCGGGCGCGTACGAGTGGTACTGCGTACTGCGTACTGCGTACTGCGTGCTCCGTACCCGTGCTTCGTACCCCGTCACGTTCGTATGTACTCCGTACCAGTGCTCGTACAGAGTACAGAGGGGTGGGTTTTGTCGATGTTTGGAGTATGGATGATGGAAGGTGAATCGGGGGAGGGGGGGGAAGGTCAGAGGTCCGAGGTCAGAGAGGCCTGCGGACGCGCACGCTCCTGGGGCGCCCCGGCGTTGTCGTGCTGCTCTGCTGATCTCGTGCTCGCGCTCGTGCTCGCGCTCGTGCTCGCGCTCGTGCTCGTCCTGGTGCTGGCGCTGTTGCTGGTTGCTCGTGCTCGCGAGCGAGCGAGTGAGGATGGGAGGTTGTGGTTCAGTTCCTGGCCAATGGGTCGCTCCCAGGCTCGAGCACGACGGCGGGAGTGGTCGGTGCGTGGAGACGCCTGTGGAGACGGTCCAGGGCGTGGACGTCGATGATGCTGGTGGTGCTGCTGCTGATTATGTCGCGCGGTCGGGCGCCCGTGTTCCATGGATGGATCCGTTGGAGTCCTACAGAGTGCTTCGTACTCCGTACTCGTACTCCGTACTCATGCCCCTAATGTCCAAGTAGTAGTACGGAGTATTCGTATCGAGATGTCTTCTGTTGCTGGTACTCCGTACTCCGTATTACTGAGACTCATGATCTTGGTTGGATGGATGCTTTTTCTGCGATCCTGGGACACGAGATCAGCTTCCGCTTTGCCGGGGTAGAGAACAAAAGAGAGGGGACAATGGGAATGGATAGATCCATGATCCTTCTGACCACATAGGGGAGAGGCAAAAGTCAGAGGGAGAAGGGAGAGGGAAGAGGGGGGAAGAGAACGAGGAGGTATTCGTGCCCGTACTCCGTGCTCGAGCTCGTACTGTACCTTGGGAGTGCTAGATGAGACCCCGAGCAGAGGCAGCGACGAAATGAGACATGGTGGAACTCGGGGACCCTGACTCTAATCTGTGGATGACGAGCTTCGTCTCATCCATCCGTGACGATGCTGCCCAATCTAGTTGTTCGAGTCGTGGGATCGCGAGATGGATGGATGCACATTGATGCATTGATGCATTGATGCATTGATGCATTGATGCATTGCTGGTCGATGGAAGCTTCCATCGTTTGATTCTCTACGAGGAGATCCTCCTATTGAGGTCTGCTTCAGGAATGGAATGGGAATCGACGGGCAGGAGGCACCGGGACAGCGCCTGCCAGCACCGGCAAGGAGGCAAGGAGGGAAGGAGGGACCGTCTCAGGGAGGCCTTCGTGGAAGGAGCCCCTGTTGCAATGGGTCGACCTACCCTGGACTGGGCATACCTACTACTAACTTGAAACCTGGAAGCACTCGAGGCACAGGGACACCGTACATGTACTCCGTACCTCAGGCACTAATCCATTCCCTGTGGGTCGATGCTGTCGTCCCCTGAACGGGGGCGCCTGCGCTGTGAAATGGGGATCAACAGCGCCGAGCGCCGCTATAGGACGCCCGTCCCGCAGCCCGTGGGCGGCGGCTCGTGCGTTGATGGAGTGGATGGATCCATTAGATCCATCCATTGCATCAATGTGTCCAGTCTCGCCTCCGCTGACTTGCACGGCTTCCCCTTTGTTGCTCGCATGAGGCAGCACTGCAATGGGATGGCCCATCAATGCCGAGTCGAAGATATGGAATGATTTGATGGATGGATCCATCCCTGCGAGAATCCCCCTTAACCTGTCAACAAGTCGACTTGCGTCGTGGATGCCAGCAGCACGCGACTCGACTGTCGCGCCCAAGACGTCACTCGCCTCCAACCGGATGTCGTGGGGCCCCATGCTGTCCATGAACTCCCGAGTCGGTCCTCCGGGATCGTGCCCTGGCCCACGACATTTCGCAAATTTGTCTGATCCAGTGATTCCCTCCTCTGCGGAGTACGGAGTACATGTCCTTGACACCCTCCTCCGGGAACCGAGAGAGCTACGGAACACTACTCCGTACTAGTACTCCGTACTAGTACTCCGTACCAGTACGAGTACTCGTAGGGCTCGCTCCTCATCACGGACCGTCACGGCGGTCACAGACTGTCACGATCCCTGGATCCGAGTCGTCCCGGCGCCTGGGATGAGCCGTCCAATAGATCCCTTCGACGAACCCCGTCCATGGATCCTCTATCCGTGGATGTCTTCCCGAGAAACACCTCGAGTCATGCCCCCTCCTCCTGCTCCTCCTCCTCCTCCTCCTCCTCCTCCTCTTCTTCTTCCCCGGCCCTCC
>NIGD01000001.1:7451474-7473556 GCA_003055185.1 Escovopsis sp. TC
TCCTCTTCTTCTTCCCCGGCCCTCAATCTGTGCCATCTGAGGAGACCAGCTGCCTCAACCGCTTTTCGATCCGCTCGCGCCCCTGGCTCGTCTGCCAAACCTCGTGAGGCGCATCCTCCACCACGTCCCAGTGCACCAGCTCGTCCGTCAGCTTCGTCAGGTCCCGCTGCTTCTCCGCCCACCCCTCGCTGCGCCTGACCTCCCTCCCCGAGCTCACCACCACCAGCGGCGTCTCCCGCGCCTGGATCCGCCGCGCGCTCTCCACGTCCCGCCTCGTGAACGAGTCCAGCACCAGGCTCTCCTGCAGCTTCGCGAACAGGAACTTGCTGCCCTGCTGCGCCGACCGCCCGTAGATCCGGTCCCGGCTACTCCTCCCCCGGAACACCGCCCCCGGCAGCCTGTCCAGCCCGAGCGGCGAGAGCACGCCCCGCAGCCACAGCATGAAGCCCCGCCCCGGCCGCGCCAGCGGGCCGAGCAGGTCCTCGTGAAGGGGGTCCACCAGCAGCAGGCCCCGCACGTCGCGGCCGTGGCGCGCCGAGAACACCCGCGAGTAGAGCGTCCCGACCCCCGCGCTCGCGAGCACCCACGGGCCCGTCTCGCCCGCCGAGGCGAGCGCCTCGCTCACCGAGTCCACGATGATGCCCGCGGACGCCGGCGAGGGCGAGGCGTCGGACCAACCCAGGCCCGGGCGGTCGACGAAGCAGTACCGCGCGATGGACCCGTTCTGCACCGCGTTGTCCGCCAGGTCCCACAGCCCGCTCTCCACGGCGCGCTCGCCGCCCTCGAGGAGGACCGTCGTCGCCGGGTTCCCGTCCGAGTCCGTCTTGTCACCGGAGCAGAAGAGGTGCATGCGGAACGCGTCGCTGTCGACCCAGTACAGCTGTCCCGGCGGCCGCACGGCGCTGTCGACGGCCCTCAGGACGAGCGTCATGGTGAGGAGGAGGACCGCGACGGCCATCACGGAGTACGCGATCGTCGAGACCGTCACCGCGCCCCACTCCGTGAGCGAGCGCCGCGTCTCGGCCCGGCCCGTCAGCCGCTCCTCCTCCTCCGCCTTGCCCCACTGCACCACTCGATCGGTGAGGAGGGTCCAGAGGCTCAGCAGCAATGTCCAGACGACGCTGGTGACCCCGACCCAGCCCTCTTCGTACCGGATCTTCGAGACGGACAAGACGAGAATCATATCCACGGCGAGGATAGCCTGTCATCCGTCAGCAGGTTCTTTTCCAAAAAAATCCAGAAAAAAACAAAAGAAGAAAAAAAGGGGGGGGAAAGAGGGGAGCCCAGGCGAGATGCAACGAAAACATACAGCAATCAGGATGGTCAGCACCCTGAGCGCTCTCGACGGCACCCGAAAAAAGGTAAGAGTGAAGACCATATTGGCCATGTTGAGGCTCGTGAAGCTCAGCGCCAGGAACCCCCCGCCCTTGAGATGGAAGCCCGGCGGCGTCGCGAACGCCGAGACCAGCAGGATGACCCACCACACGAAGGTGAGCACCGCGAAGAAGATGGTCAGGTACCGCAGGACCCGGATCGACCAGAGATTGTACGGCGACACCGCCGGGTCGTCCGGGTCCAGCAGGTCCCGCGCCGGGCGGCGGTTCTCCCTCCCCGTGTCGGCCCGGTTGGGGAGCAGCCGGGTGTGCTCGTCGGGCGGTGGGCTCAGAGGGCCCCGGGGGGCGACTAGGTCGAGGGAGTCCCGCCGGCCGCTCCCGCGGCTGCCTTCGCGCTGGTCATTCGGCGACGTCTGCGACGGTGAGGCAGACATGGTTCCTGCAATCCAGTCGCTCGGCTTGGCTCGTCGATCGGTTCCACTCGTCGATCGATTCGGTCACCTCGTCGGTGGTCGGTGGTCGATGGTTGGTGGTGATGCGGTGCAGGCGCGGCCGAAATGATGGAACTGCGAGGATGGCCGCGATGCAGGCAGTTCCTATGATGTACGCGCGGACAGGATCTTGACACCTGGTTACACGCAGACAGGAATGACACCTTTCAAAGGCCCGTCACGACGCGAAAGCGATTGCCAAGGTATATATATGAGAGAGAGAGAGAGAAATAGGAGACGACATGACTTGCGTCACCAGCTTGGTTCTTGTTCTGAACAGCACGGCTTGCCGACAGCCCACACCAGGAACCAGAGGCAAAAGAGGCGAAGACGTACACCTCCCTTAGCACGAAAGCCCTCCACACGGCTACTAGTAGTACTACTACTACTACTTACCAAGCTTAGTGTTTCTCTCTTCATGTTCTCTCTTTTTCCTGGCCCCGAAATTCCTGTTTTTGCTCTCACCTCGGCATCACCACCTCTCCCGGCACTCGCACTGTCGCAAGCGCGCTTCTGGCCTCTGGATGACATCAACTCCCACGGTAGCCCCAGAGCTCCAAGGGGCTGGAGGGCCGATCCTGCGGCACCAATCCGTAATGGATGGCTACCAGTACGTCATGTCGTGCGCTTGCCTCCGACGCCTGAGATGTTCCTCCGCGATGCGCCACAGACATGGATGGATGGATCCAAGGCGCGGTCACTCTCACGACTGGACCACCTTTACTCCGTACAGCACTCAGGCATCGTCCAGATGCCAGTGACACACGAGCTCTTGATGTATCCAATGGAGTACTCCGTACGGAGTACACCCCGCCGAGCTACGAAGTAGGGAGTCCAGAAGCTGATGATCCCTTGGCTGGCTTCAAGCTTCAGGGCTCCACGGTTTCCCTTACGATACAACTCTGGAGCAGCACGTAGACGAGCTTCAGACATGCCAGGCTCACTGACCAAGTTGAGCCTTTCTCCCTCCCCCCAACTGCTTGAGATGGACGAGACCCGGACCACAAAAGCACACCATCTTCCATCTTCCATCTCCCTGATCCCCTTTCCTCCCTGCGAAGAGACCAACCTCCCCCCCTCCCCTCTCGTCCTCGTGCTGCCCCTCGCAACGAACCTCTTGATGACTAAGCATGTCCGAGGCGCTTGACGCATCGCCATTCCGACTTCATGTTGCATCTCCAACTCTCCACTCTCCATCTTGCATCTTCCAACCTCGACCCTCAGACACTCTGCCGAGGCACCCCTCGATTCTATCACTCCCCAGCGTCCCCATTGCGCTCCCAGTCGCCATATCGTTCGCCCGCCCAAGCTCACCTCGTCATACACCGCAAACCGCTCCCATCCTCGAACCTCTCGCATACCAGCACCTCCCCACCGTCCTCCTCCTCCTCCTCCCCCTTCGACATCAACATCAACAACAGCAACAACATTCAACACATTCGGTCCATCCTCAACCCAACCATCGCCATCGACATTCCCCCCCGCCATCGGCCTCCCCTCGCCATGCCCGCCCTCACCATCCCCACAGACCGACCCCCTTCCTCTCCCCGTCCCGAATCCCCCCCCCGTCCTCCCATGTC
This sequence comes from Escovopsis sp. TC, assembly GCA_003055185.1. Classification (NCBI taxonomy): domain Eukaryota; kingdom Fungi; phylum Ascomycota; class Sordariomycetes; order Hypocreales; family Hypocreaceae; genus Escovopsis; species Escovopsis sp. TC. The sequence goes on from NIGD01000001.1 coordinate 7,454,880, forward strand.
CCCAATCACCCCTCCGCCACTCGACCCCTCCTCCCACAACCCTCCTTCCACCACACACATCACCAACCCCTCCAACACCGCACCCTCCCCATCAGTACCATCAGTACCATCAGCACCATCAGCACCACCAACAACCTCAGCACCACTCCCTTGCGCCCCCTCCTCCTCCTCTGCACAGCTCCCCATCCCAGAAAACCCCTTCGCCCGCACCCACTCCTACTCCCACTCCCAGCCCGCCCAGCACTCCCTTCCCCAACCCCCTCCCATCCCCATCTCCCTCGACGCCAACCCCGACGCCATCGCCCTCCGCGCCGCCCTCGCCGCCCTCCACGTCCAAAAGATGCGCGCCACCAACGACATCCGCGCCCTCAGCGACGCAAAGCACCAGGCCCTCCAGCGCCCGCGCGAGTTCACCCAGGACCTCCTCGCCGGCAAAGTCCAGACCCGCGATGCCTTCTCCACCTCCACATCTCAGCCTCACTCGGACTCTCGCTCCTCCTCCTCCTCCTCCTCCTCCTCCTCCTCCTCCTCCTCCACCCCCACACCACTCAACTGCTCCGCAACAGATCCCCCCGCCCCCGCTCAGGAAACCGCCCCCGCATGGCGCTCCCTCCCCAGTCCCCAAGACGTCGTCCGCTGCCCCCCCATCAACTGGTCCCAGTACGCCGTCGTCGGCGAATCTCTCGACAAGCTGCACGCCGAGCAGCGCGCCGCCCCGACGCAAGGCACGCCCGCGACACTCGGCCCCGGGGGCACGTACGAGTTCCGCGCCGGCCCCGGCGCCCAGGAGCCCTACAGAGGGCCCGCGAGTCCGTACTCCCCTATGCGCGATCGTATTCAGAGGAACAACAGCAGCAACGCCAGGGCCAAGAAGAAGTGAACGAAAGTTTCATACCCATGATGAAGATATCAAAATGGAAACAAAAGAAATGGCAAAAAAAAGAAAACATACAACAGCCGGTGTTCGCTGGTGGTCACCCACCCAACTACTAATCTGCCGGTCAGTGGCTTGTCTATGGGGGAGCGGACGGGACCCCGAATTCTCCACTGCCTGTGGTCGTATGTGTCTGACGAACGGCTTGCAGGCATCTATATCCCGTGGACGGAATGGATACTACCACTACTCCGTACTGCTGCTGTAGTAGTAGTTTGGATCTGCGCGGGTGACGCAGGACCGAGGGCCGTTCACTACGCAATACAGAGTACGGGAAGGACCAAGAAGAAACGAAGGGGAAAAAAGAATCATGGCCGAGAAGAAGGGACTCAACTGACAAGGGCAGGGAAATGCGAGGCTGGCGTGTGGAGGGCTGCTCGTGACGGTTCGCAGCGCTGGAGAGATGAGCATCTATCGCACCAGGTGAGGCGCAACGGCTGGCTTCAGGGCAAAACGGGCATACGGAGTACATCGACTCGGGACTTGCTGCATTTAGCGAATTTGGCGTTTGGGACGGTATTCACCTATATCTGCTTTTTTCTTTCGCAAGCAAAGGCACAAGGCACTCGCATGAAGAGAATGAGCACACTTTGAAAGTCAACAGGGTTCTTACACCTACTCCGTGTATCACTTTGACATAACGGGCCTCTAATCCTACCGGCATTACGGAGTACGGTCTGAATAAATCCCTCGAATTCGACAGGTGGGGAAGACCAGATGCGTCATCAGCCTATGTCGTCTTCTTGGTGATGGATCAAGACCTCTCTTTCCCCTTGTTGCCTCCCCACTTTCTTTCTGTCCCCTTCTCCCCGTCTCAGGGGTGACAGAATGCAAAGGTTCTCCTTTCCTCCAGCTTCCTCCAACGAAGTCTGCCCGCGCCGATGATCCTGGCGCAGCCCTGCAATCACCACTCGGCCCATCTGCCTGTGATTACAAGGCCCGGTGATGCATTCTGCTCGAGGGACTCACGCCCAGTTCCACCGCCCGGCGAGCCCTGTGAATATGGACAGGTACAAAGAGAGAAATTATCAGAGTGAGACCTCTCTCCTATTATTTCAATCATTGTTCATCGAGTGGAAGAACAAGGACAGGAAGACTGTAGGCACTGGTGGTTGCGCAAGACAAGAAGGAAAACAAAGGGAGGCAAAATGAGGAACGACTCGCTTTGACCTCGTTCGCATCATGCGCCTTTTCCATGCACCTTTGCCATGCACCTTTGTCGTGGATGCGGAAAAATCCCGGGATGACATGCGGCCTCCCCCGGGAGTCAAGAGAGGCCCCGAAACAAATTTCGCCGAGATGCTGTCTTGCTCCTCTTAGAGTGTCGTAGGGGGGGCGCATCCGGGTCGACTGCTTGTGGTATGTTGGGTACATGTACTCCGTATGTTGTATCGGATCGGGAAGCAAAGGAGGGGGCGCCCATCATTCGGGAAAGTCCCTGGGAAAGCATTCAAGTTAGCGCCCGCCGACTCCCCCACGTCGCACCCCCGCCCCCCCTCCCAGCGCTCGCCGTCACGTGTAGGTGTGTATCTTACTCCATGCTCTCCTGGACCGATCGTCGAAGTCTCCTGTTATACAGCTTCTTGTCATCCGCGCCCTTTCCCCAGTACATCTTGGTCGCTTCCGGATTGACAATTTTCCTTGGGTCGTATGCTGGCTCGTCATCCTCAAGGGTGGCGAAGACGGCCTCGATGTGGTTGCGAACGTCCTCGATCTTCAGGGGATTTGGCGAGTAGCACGCAGTGCCATCCGCAGCAACATGGTGGTGGAAAATCTTGGTCAAGAACCGGACTCGCGGTTGCTCTTGAGGAAATCGCGGGCTGAAGACCATCCGGATGCGGAACAGCCCACCATCGAGATTCGTCATGGGCCGTCCGAAATAGGTGACGATCCATTCGAATGGGTTGCCGTTCACCAGGGCAACGCTATGCGGCATATCCCCCTGCTTCAAGTGCCTCGAGACCTGGTCAAACTGATGCTTGAGATTGATCGCGACGGTCGACTCGTTCTCCGTGGCAGTCAGACCCTGGGCAATCCAGGTCTTTTCTTCGGCATCCAGTGCGGCCTTGATAGCGAGCAGCCTGGTCTCGAGACTCGTATAGTTGAATATCCCCTCCATGGTATTGCTTCCGCTCGATTCAAAGGGCATCTTTTGGAAGAGCGTCTTGTCCCCAATCTCCTTCCTGCCCCTGCGAATCGCCGCAAGATAGGAGTCAAAGTACCAAAGGAATCGACGCTTGCAAAGGTCTTTGAAGGGCTCGAACGGCGTGTGGTCTTCCGACTCTCCCCACCTTGGGCTTCTAACATTCTGCACCGCACCCGCATTGGATACCTTGGTGGGAACAGAGACCGGCACCGCCTTGTATGCCTTCGCCAAGGGGGACTTTGACACGAGGGGTTTCGACGCGTGGGTCTTGGCCGCGGCGGCCGCCGCGGGCGATAACGCATTGGACGGCGACGGCGTTCTTTGTCCGATCCGAGTAGTGGATTTTTCATCATTCTTTATTCCGAGGTATTCCTCCAGCCTCCCGATGACCGTGAGTCTCAGCGTCTCATGCCGGATCTAAATTCATACACGGCTGATTAGCAGTCACGAATAGCGCCCATGCGGCACGAAGGGTCCGCTGACCTTGTCGGCGTATTGTTTCTGGAGCAGCTTGTCCTGTGAAGAAGATGCCTTTTCGAAGCCGGGCTCGTTCTCGTACGGGTTTGAGGACATCAGGCTCTGGATTGACAGCAAGACAGATTCGAGACCTTGCGCCGACGACCATTCCTCGCCGCGTTCACCTCGCCACGTTCTATCGATCTCGTTAGACTTGACGGGTCGGAGTATTCAGGATGGAAAAGGGGAGGGGGCTATTGTAGACTGGCGACCGCACCCAAGAATCGACCTGTCGAAGTTAGCCTGGTCCAGTAAAGAGAGAGAGAGAGCGAGAAGCATCGCGCATCCCAACTTACAAACACACTTTCCCCGTGGAGTAAATATTGGGGTTGAATCTTGTCCGGCCGTGGTTGGTGGTGATGCTGGTCACGCTCGGGGCCTTGGAGGGGTACTCTGAAGGAAAGTGTCAGCCATCCGCCCCGACGGCTGCCCATCAGTACCTGTACCGAGCAACCTGCGCGACACTCCCACCTTTATTAAAGCGAATGGCGAACTGTGGAGCACATGAGATCAGCGGCACGAACGAGCCTGAAGAGATCCAATTTGGGCACGGTATTGTACCTCGAAGAAGCCAAACTCGTAGGGAGTCTCATGAGGGCCCATGATAAGGGCCTTGACATTGCGGACATCGATGTCTCGACAGGCGACCGCGATGGCTTTGATCGTGACGAAAATTCGAGGGTTAGCATGCATTTTCGACCGTTTGCGTCGCGGCGCAGAGGATCACGAGGGGAGAAGAGGATCGTGATTTATCGTACATAGATCGCTGGTCTTCTGAATATCACTAAGCTCCTAATTTTGTTCCTCTTGGTCAGACGTGCCGTTTCCATAGCATGAGGAAGAACAGAACGGGGGATCAAACCTTGGAGATGCGAATGATGGATTGGTCCATGATGACGGTCGAGATCCGCGAAAGAGCGGATCAAGAAACCAAAGCTCTTGTGCAAGAGACAGTCATGTGGGAGCAGGATCCAGAGCAGGGCCGCACGAAAAGAGTGAGAATTATCCCTGCTGTATTTGGCGGCTGAAGGAAGACGAGGACGACGAGGAGGAGAAGTGGAAAGAAGACGAAGCAGCCCGTCGAGCTGGCAAGGGGAAAGAGGCAGCCTATGAAAGAAGTCGTATCGATAAGTCGATCAGTCGAGGAGTGAAGGGACAAGGAACCAGGAAGAGAGAAAAGAGAAGAAGAGAAGAGAAGAAGAGAAGAGGACCAAGAAGAAGGCGAGGAGGAGGAGGAGGACGACGACGACGACGACGACGAGGGTTGGCCAGGAACGGTTCTGGAGAGGAGCTGCCAGTGGAGGATGGAAATGCGGGAGAGGTTGGAGGAGCCGAAGACGCTGGCGATGCTGCAAAGCCGATGGATCTCTGAAAGAAGAGGGTGAATGGCTGGATGAACGGATGGCTGGATGGAGGATGATGAATCCGAGGATCCAGGTGGATGGGAGAAGTGCGACTGGAGCTTCAGTTGGAAGAGCACGAGCGAAGGGCGAGTGCGGCTGCCCTGCTGCCTCTGCCTCTGCCTCTGCCTCTGCCTTTGAGCTGCAGCTGCGTCGCGAAACAAACAACGGCCCAGTTGGCGAGGCGATGCAGCTAGAGGCGATTGTTAGGTGATGAGCGAGGGCCTGCGAAAATCGGCTCGTCCTCTGGATGGGGGGAGGGGGGGGGGGGGAGGATTTTACTATGCGGGGTCGCGACCAGAAATGTTGATGGATCTATTGGGTCGACGTCGAAGGACAAAGAAAATGGTGATGAGGATTGAATTGTAGCCGAGATGGAATGGATGGATGCCCTTTGCCTTTCCTTTTTCTCAGGCTGTTCCTTTTCTCCCCCCTTCTTGCCTTTCTGACCCTTTCCCAGAGACTGGAGCTCTCTTCGATGCGCGCAGGTTGACACTGACAGAGGTGGACGCCTCTATGGTGTTGCTTTGTTCGCGTTCAGTGCCGATCGGGGTGGAGTGAGTGATTCTTACTCGAACGGGCTTCAAACCAACAATGATGCACAAACAAGGATTTGATGGATCAGATCCATCCATAAGGGCATTCTCTCCGTGCGGTCCCCTTGGGTGACTCGCGTCCATGTCCCCGTTGGCACCAGACGGCACGTCGCACGAGGGGCAGTTCCGAGCCGGTGACGCCATCCAAGCCCTGGCTGGATGCGCCGGATCGAGTTGAGATGAATTGGTGGGTGCGGCCTGTCCAGGAGTGACTCCGGCACGCTCAGCTGGGACGGGAGCAGCCGAGGCCGATCTCCATGGACCTAGATTTTTTCGTATTGGAGTCTCGCATTGTCGACTATCGGCATCGTGATCGTCAGCTGGTCGTTGTCCCTCGTCTCCAGACGGTGCTGCGCTCATCAAGTCCAAGATGTTCGCTGTGTCAAGGCTCGGGGTCAGGGTTAGGGTTAGGGTTAGGGTCATCGCCCAGTCGGGCCTATGAAGCCATCCCAAGGACTCGATTCGAAGCATCAACGGGGATCCATCGTGGTTGGGGATCTCGAGTCTACGCACAACGAGCATTTCTCCCAGCTCTTCTTCGCTCTCTTGCCCATGGAGGACGCTCTGGATGGATCTCGTCCTCGTCCTCGTATTCCGTACATCACGCACAATCCATCTACTCGTACCATTCACCACTGGCCTCCATCCATCCAAACCCGCGAGCTCCTAGCGCAGGGTCCTTCAAGCCCTGGCAACCTCCCACTGCAGACCATCTTGACGTGAGACTCTCCAAGCCTCTACCTGCCACTCCCGTAGCAGCGGCAGCCTCGCATCTGCCTGCAGCAAACGCGTCGCGTGTCGCCCACCTCGCAGTGCCGGACACGCGTTAATTGGATCTACGGCCCCGAGAAGCACGGCTTGCAACATCCAAGGCTGCCGTGATCGATTGAAGACTGGCTCACTTCCACTGGCACATTGCTTCACCCTCTTTCACTCAGCTACGGGTTTTTCCTCCACCTCTTTCGCTGCACTGGGCTACGGGATTCCCCTCTACCTCTTGCCATCGCCGGCGCAGTGTTCCGTCATCGCCAGCCTCAACATGTCCAACTTCTTCGACCTCAAGGCCAGGAAGGCCGCCGCCGCCGCCGCCGCCTCAAATCGCGCCTCCAGCCCCAAGCCAGAAAAGACCGCGGATGGCAGCACGCAGCCTTGGGTCGAGAAATAGTCAGTCCATCGCCGATGCCCTTGCGTGGTTCTATCCATCGAGGTATGATGCCCTTGCTCACACATCGCAGCCGACCTAGGACGCTCAACGATGTCGCCGCCCAAGACCACACCGTCACAGTCCTGCAGCGGACCCTGCAAGCCTCCAATGTCAGTCTTGATCTTCCTCCCCCCCCCCCCCCCCCCGATTTCGTGGGTGGCCGCACTCGCTGACGATGATACCGTGCTCCCACGATAGCTCCCCCACATGCTCTTCTACGGACCCCCCGGCACCGGCAAGACCTCCACGATCCTCGCCCTCGCCAAGGAGCTCTACGGGCCCGAGATGATCAAGTCCCGTGTCCTCGAGCTCAACGCCTCCGACGAGCGCGGCATCGCCATCGTCCGGGACAAGGTCAAGAACTTCGCGCGCATGCAGCTCACCAACCCGCCCGCCTCCTACCGCGACAGGTACCCCTGCCCGCCCTTCAAGATCATCATCCTCGACGAGGCCGACTCCATGACCCAGGACGCACAGAGCGCCCTCCGCAGGACCATGGAGACCTACTCCAAGATCACCCGCTTCTGCCTCGTCTGCAACTACGTCACACGCATCATCGACCCCCTCGCCAGCCGCTGCAGCAAGTTCCGCTTCAAGAGCCTCGACCAGGGCAACGCAAGGAAGAGGCTCGAGCACATCGCACGCGCGGAGGGCGTCGCCCTCGAGGACGGCGCCGTCGACGCTCTCATCAAGTGCAGCGAGGGCGACTTGCGCAAGGCGATCACTTTCCTCCAGAGCGCTGCCAGGCTTGTTGGTGCCGGCGCCAGTGACGACAGGGATAAAGACGACGACAACATGGACGTGGATGGGGGGAGAGCTGTGACCGTCAAGATCGTGCAGGACATTGCCGGTGTCATCCCCGACAGCACCATCGAGGGCCTTGCAAAGGCCATCTGCTCCAAGCCTTCTGGCCAGGCCTACACGAAGATAGCAAAGGTCGTCGAGGACATGGTCGCCGACGGCTGGAGCGCCGGCCAAGTCGTGTCCCAGGTGAGCAGCCCCATATCCTCATCCAACCTATCCCATTTCCTGGCGTCTTCCTTTCAGATCCTCCCCTCCTACTGTCTCTCTCGACGGCATCCCCCGTATCTATTTCTACCTTCAACATGGCGCCTTTTTCTTCTGACAGGTTCGTTTACAATAGCTCTACCAAAATCTCATATTCGACGAGATGATCCCGGACCTCCAGAAGAACAGGATCTCTCTCGTCTTCTCCGAGGTCGACAAGCGATTGGTCGACGGCGCAGACGAGCATCTTTCCATTCTCGATTTATCAACCAGGATATCGGCCATCGTGGATGGTGCTAAATGATGTCGTTCTGCCCCCACAAATGGGCCAGAAGACTTTTTCCCGTCTGGCTTCGGAGTTTGGCTACTATCTATATCTCTCATCTGGAAGGCGTTTTGTAATTTGCCCTTTGTACATGTATGCAAGGGGCTTGCGGGTTAGGAAAAAAGGAAAAAGGAAAACAAGAACGAAGTACAAGAAAGACCCAAACGCAGGTCAAAGGGGGGGGCAGCGCTTCATCATTCATCATCGTCACCATTATTACCGTGCTAGTATGCACATGAGAATCATCAATTGCCCTGCAGGCTCAGGTCTCCGTGGAATTTGGACCAAACATCCTTCTCGTCTTGCGAGCTCCACGGCTTCTTCTTCGTCTTCTTCGCCATCTGCTTTCCCCATTCCGACGAAGCCCTCGCGTCCGCACCGAGCCTCCTCGACAGATGCCAGCCATCCTCATCAAGCCTTCCTCTCTTGCCCTCCCCCTGGGCCCCCTCCTTCTCTTCCTCCTCCCTGTTGGCCCCCTTCTCCGCTCCAGCGTTCGCCTGTTCCTCGTCGGGGTCCTCCTCCCGGCCGAGGAGCACGTCGATGTCCTGGAGGAGGCTCAGAGCACTCTCCAGCGCCACCTGCCCGCCCTCGACGGTCTCCGCCACGGTCTCTAGCGTGGTGATCTTGGCCGAGTCGGCCGCGAACACCCACGGCTTGATGCGCTCCGAGATGTCGGGCTGCTCGGACGACCGCATGGCGATCTCGTGCTGGATGCCTGACCGCCGGCGCAACGAGTCCTTCATCGGGTACTTGAGCAGCAGCTGGCTCTCCTCGCCGAGGTGGCCGAGCACCTGGCACGTCTCCTGGCTCTCCTTGCCAAGCGCCGCCGTCATGGACGTCTTGTGGCCCATCAGCGCTCTCTGCTGGGAGGACACGGCGATAATGATCTCGAGGTACGGCGTGATAAGGAAGCCGACGGGGGCGGAGGGCGGCTTGTCGCTGCCGGACGACGTGGACAGGGCGAAGTGCGAGGGCGCCAGCAGCGACGGCTGCGGCTTGTGCGCCGCGAGGTCGAGGAGCGTCTTGCGCATCAGCACGTACTTGCTGTACTTGCCGCTGATCTCGTCGAGCTTGGACGACAGCGTTGCGGCCCCGTCGCGCAGGACACGCGACCTGCTGTCGGAGCCGCCGCCGTTTCTTCTCCTTTCGACGAGCTCGGGCGGCACCTTGCTCAGCTCCGTCTCGATCCATCGCGTGAGCTCGTCCCGCGTCGCCTGCAGGGCAGAGTACCGCATGCTGCTTGTGATACTGCTGCTGCTGCCGCTGCTGCTGTTGGTATCGCCACTGCTGCTGCCATTCACTGCCTCGTGCTGCGCCTTGCATTTTGCCCGAGCATTTTCGAGCGCATGCTCCTCCTGCTTCAGCTTCAGCCTGGCCCGCAGCACCGTCTTCTCAAGCTGCTGCACCTGGCCCGCGAGGTTTATCTTCGGGGCATCCTGGTCCACGACCCGGACGTCGCCGAGCTCCTCGGGCGCGTGGGGCATCCTGAGCGACCCCTCGAAAATCCGCTTCGCGTCCAGGAACCCCTCCATGGCCGCGGGCTTCTCCATCAGGGCGTCCAGGGACTGCCGCACCGCGTGGAGGCTCCGCAGCTTCTGGCTGTACTTGAGCAGGCAGATCCGCTCCTCCAGCAGGTCGGCGCCGATGGGCGATCTCGTGGCTCTCAGCGGTTGCTGCTGCTGCTGCTCCGGTGGTATCGTGGGCTCGGGCTCCGCGGGGCTGAGGCTGGCGCGCAGCAGGTCGTCCAGCTGGCGGCGGGCGACGATGTTGGCCTGGAGGGCCTCGACGTATTCCCGGAAGTGCCCCGTCAGGCCGGCCGATGGCTCGACGACGCGAGAGCTGTCGGCCAGGGACAGCGGGTGCCGGATGGGCCCGTCATGGCCGCAGCACGCCCCAAGATGGAGCGCCAGCACGCGCCTGATGTAGTTGACTTGCTCGCGGGGCTTGATGAAGGGTTCGAGCCCGAGCTTGATCTTCTTTATTGTTTCGGTCGGTTCGGCCATAACGCGAGGTTCATCTTCGACGATCCATTCACCCTTCCGTGGATCGGATCGATGAGAATGCAAGGGAAAAGGGGGGCATCCATGCCTCCACTGCTTCCAGCCCTGCGTTGTCTCTTCCCCCCTCCTGGCTGGCTTCAAGGAGAGCGAACACACGCACCAGCCCAACGAGGCGGATGGATCCATCTGGTCACTCCCGGCAACCACCAGCCCTCCAGGGGTAAATGTGGCGCAGGAGGAGGTCCCATTAACATAGATACATGTATCCATACATGTATGTATGTGGCGCATCTAGTCGCCAGCCACTTCAAGCTACCCTAGAGCTGTCAGATGATGAGTCACCATCACCAGCCACAGTCTGCTCCTGAGGAAAGCACCAGCCACTCATATCAGCCACATTTAGCCTCTCGCGCTACATCATGTACAGGTACTCCGTACTCCGTACATGTACTAATGTAGCGCGTCCAAGGCGGCGTGGCTACTATTTCTGAATTTTGTGAAGCCGGTCGACGACGCCTCATCATCTCGATCCCATCACATACAGACGTACATTTCCATCCGCCTCCCTTCGCCCCCGCCCTCCACGCCGACGAAGCGGACTGGGCTTACGATTCACAGATGTGCCGTCAGGCCAATTGATCGTATCGATACCTTGTCCCATTCCCCGCCGAGCAATTGACGACCATTCGCCGGAGCCAGGGCGCCACATGGTGAAGTGACCGCCGAGCTCCTCAGAGCTACCGCCGTCGAGAAAGTCGACCCGATCTCCTCTCCTCGCCTCTCGAATCTGAGGCTTCACACGACAAGTACATCACCGTCAAGATGTCCGACCCACATCGAGATGTCTCCCAGTACAAGTACTCGGCCATGTCCAACCTGGTCCTCCAGGCGGACCGTCGATTCGTCACAAGGCGGACCGACGAGGCCACAGGCGACCCGGAGTCTCTCGCCGGGCGTCTGAGTATCAAGGACATGGGCTCCCGTGTCGCCAGAGACGAGGCCCCCAAGCAGAAGAAGCAGCCAGGCCTCCCAGACATCGAGAGGGGCAGTCTTAGAGAGGGGCAGGATGTGCTCTTACGAGAGCAGCGGAAGCAGAAGAGCGCACAGCAGTCCGGCGTCTTGGGCGCCAACGACGCCCTGATCGAGGGAATTACTTACCGCCCACGAACGGCGGCAACCAGGGCGACCTTCGACCTCATCCTCACCATTGTGGCGACAAACCTGGGTGATGTCCCCCACGAGGTCGTGCGCAGTGCTGCCGACGCCGCGCTCGAGTACCTCAAGGACGACGACATGAAGGACATGGAGAAGAAGAAGGAAATCGACGAGATCCTCGGCACTGCTTTGAGCCCCAAGCAGTTCAATGAGCTCGTGAATCTGGGAAAGAAGATCACAGATTACGATGCCCAGGACGACGAGGAGGACGTCAATATGGCAGAGAATGGAGGCGACGATGCTGAGATCGACGAGAGACAGGGTGTCGCCGTCGCCTTCGACGAGGACGAGGACGAGGAGGACGCCATCATAGATCAGGTCCGCGACGAGTCTTCAGAGGATGAGGACGAGGACGACAAGGATGAGGACGCGGCCAACGGCCAGGCCGGTGCCGCAGCCGACGACGGCGACGAAATGATTCTCGACTCGGCGCCTCTCGGGGACAAGAGGAAGGAGAAGGAGAAAGTCACGATACCCGCCAGAGATATAGACGCTTTCTGGCTGCAGCGGCAGATTGGTGTATTCTATCCCGACGCTCACGAACAGACCGACAAGACGAAAGACGCTTTGCACATCCTCTCCGGCGAACCCGACGAACCTGGCGGCGAGGAAAAGTCCCTCCGCGAGATTGAAAACGATCTCATGGAGCTGTTCGATCTGGAACACCACGAGCTCGTGCAGAAGCTGGTCGGGAATAGGGAAAAGGTCTACTGGCTCACAAAGCTCGCCCGCGCCGAGGATGCTGAGCAGCGTGCTCATGTTGAGAGGGACATGGCATCGGAGGGCCTGCAGGGCATTCTCAACGAGCTACGAGGAAAGGGCTCCTCGGACGACGACAAGAAGCGCAAGGTGGACATCAAGATGGACATCGACGTCCCGGCATCGTTTAATGCCGAGGGTCCCAAGCCCGAGCGGCCCGAGGGTCAGCTCGTCGGCGGGCTGCAGCCCAGGCGCCTCATCAATCTCGAGAACCTCATGTTCGACCAAGGCAATCATCTCATGACGAATCCCAAGGTCAGGCTGCCCGAGGGTTCCACCAAGAGGACCTTCAAGGGCTACGAGGAGATCCACGTGCCCCCGCCGAAGAAGCGCAACGATCCCGACGACGTCCTCATCCCCATCAGCGACATGCCCGAATGGTCGCGCCAGCCCTTCAGCACGGCCAAGTCCCTCAACAAGATCCAGTCGAAATGCTACCCGACAGCTTTCGAGGACGACGGCAACATGCTTGTCTGTGCCCCGACGGGAAGTGGCAAGACGAACGTGGCCATGCTGACCATCCTGCGAGAGATCGGCAAGCACCGGAACCCGGAAACTGGGGACATCGACCTGGACTCGTTCAAGATTGTCTACATCGCCCCACTTAAGGCCCTCGTCCAGGAGCAAGTCGGCAACTTCGGCAAGCGTCTGGAGCCCTACGGCATCCGCGTGAACGAGTTGACGGGAGATCGTCAACTCACGAAGCAGCAGATCTCCGAGACCCAGATCATTGTCACGACGCCCGAGAAGTGGGACGTCATCACTCGCAAGGCCACCGATCTGACATACACGAATCTGGTCCGTCTCATCATCATCGACGAGATCCACTTGCTACACGACGACCGTGGTCCCGTGCTTGAGAGCATCGTCAGCAGGACGATCAGGAAGACCGAGCAGACGGGGGAGCACGTCAGGATCGTCGGTCTGTCAGCCACCTTGCCCAACTACCGGGACGTTGCCGGCTTCTTGCGGGTTGACCCGAAGACGGCGCTGTTCCATTTCGACGGCTCGTACCGACCTTGCCCCTTGCGCCAGGAGTTCATCGGAGTCACCGATCGCAAGGCCATCAAGCAGCTCAAGACCATGAACGACGTGACGTATCAGAAGGTCATCGAGCACGTCGGCACGAACCGGAACCAGATGCTTATCTTCGTCCACTCACGCAAGGAGACGGCCAAGACTGCTCGATACATCCGGGACAAGGCGTTGGAGCTGGATACAATCAACCAGATTCTTCGTCACGATGCCGGCAGCCGGGAAGTCCTGAACGAGGCCGCGAGCCAGGCGACCGATCAGGACCTCAAGGACATCTTGCCGTACGGCTTCGGTATCCACCATGCCGGTATGAACAGGATAGACAGGACCGATGTGGAGGACCTCTTCGCCAGGGGTGCGATCCAAGTCCTCGTCTGTACCGCCACCCTCGCCTGGGGTGTCAACTTGCCCGCCCACACCGTCATCATCAAGGGAACACAGGTCTACTCGCCGGAGAAGGGTAGCTGGGTGGAGCTGAGCCCTCAAGATGTGCTCCAGATGCTCGGTCGTGCCGGTCGGCCCCAGTTCGACACCTACGGTGAAGGCATTATCATCACGACGCAGAGCGAGATTCAATACTATTTGTCTCTGCTTAACCAGCAACTGCCAATCGAGAGTCAGTTTGTGAGCAAGCTGGTCGACAACCTCAACGCCGAGGTCGTGCTCGGAAATGTGCGCACGCGCGACGAGGGCGTTGAGTGGCTCGGCTACACGTATCTCTTCGTGCGAATGCTTCGGTCACCCGGTCTCTACCAGGTGGGCGCAGAGTACGAAGATGACGAGGCGCTGGAGCAGAAGCGTGTCGACCTCATACACTCTGCCGCGACGTCTCTTCGGAAGTCCAAATTGGTCATGTATGACGAGAAGACCGGCAAGATCCAATCGACGGAGCTCGGACGCATCGCCTCCCACTACTACATTACCGCCTCCTCCATGGACACCTATAATAATCTCATCCAGCCGTCCATCAACACTATCGAGCTCTTTAGGATCTTCGCCCTCAGCGCCGAGTTCAAGTACATTCCTGTCCGTCAGGACGAGAAGCTAGAGCTGGCGAAGCTGCTGGGCCGCGTCCCGATCCCTGTCAAGGAGAGCATCGAGGAGCCCCATGCCAAGATCAACGTGCTTCTCCAGGCGTACATCTCCCGCCTCAAGCTCGACGGCCTGGCCCTAATGGCGGACATGGTCTACGTCACGCAGAGTGCGGGACGAATCTTGCGCGCCATTTTCGAGATCGCTCTGAAGAAGGGCTGGTCGAGTGTCGCCCGCATCGCCCTCGACTTGTGCAAGATGGCCGAAAAGCGAATGTGGCCGACCATGACGCCTCTGCGACAGTTTCCCGCTTGCCCTCGGGACGTCATCCAGAAGGCGGAGAGAATTGACGTCGCTTGGAGCAGCTACTTCGACCTCGACCCTCCCCGGATAGGCGAGTTGCTGGGGATGCCCAGGGCGGGTAAGACCGTCTGCCAGCTCGTCGCCAGGTTTCCCCGGGTCGACATCCAAGCACAAGTGCAGCCCATGACGAGATCGATGCTCAAGGTAGAGTTGAGCATCACGCCCAACTTCGAATGGGACGATAGCGTGCACGGTGCGGCGGAGAGCTTCTGGATCATCGTGGAGGACTGTGATGGGGAGGATATCCTTTATCACGACACCTTCCTCCTTCGAAAGGACTACGCCCAGGCAGAGGCCAATGAGCACATCATCGACTTCACCGTTCCCATCACGGATCCGATGCCTCCAAACTACTTCGTCACCGTCATCTCTGATCGATGGATGCACGCCGAGACGAAGCTGGCGATTCCCTTCCACAAGCTGATCCTCCCGGAGAAGTTCCCCCCTCACACTGAGCTTCTCGACCTCCAGCCCCTCCCTGTATCCGCCTTGAAGGTCCAAAGCTACATCAACCTGTATCCGGAGTGGAAGCAGTTCAACAAGATCCAGACTCAGACTTTCAATTCCCTTTACAAGACGGATCAGAATGTGTTCGTCGGTGCGCCCACCGGAAGTGGCAAGACGGTTTGCGCAGAGTTCGCCTTGCTCCGGCACTGGACCCAGAGCGACTCTGGACGAGCCGTTTACATCGCGCCTTTCCAGGAGCTCGTCGACGCGCGTCTCCACAATTGGCAGAAGAGGCTCGGTTCCCTCAATGGTGGGAAAGAAATTGTCAAGCTGACGGGCGAGACTGCGGCCGATCTGAAGATCCTGGAGCAGGGCGATCTGATCCTCGCTACGCCTACGCAATGGGACGTGCTGTCTCGGCAATGGAAGCGACGGAAGAACGTTCAGACTGTCGAGCTTCTCATCGCCGACGACATCCATCTCATGGGCGGCCACCAGGGGTATATCTATGAGATCATTGTGTCCCGGATGCACTACATACGCACGCAGACGGAGCTGCCTATGAGGATCGTCGCCTTGAGCGTCTCGTTGGCAAATGCCCGCGATCTCGGGGAATGGATCGATGCCAAGAAGCACGACATCTACAATTTCAGCCCTCACGTCCGGCCGGTGCCCCTGGAGCTGCATATACAGTCCTACTCGACTCCCCATTTCCCCTCGATGATGCTCGCGATGGCGAAGCCGGCGTATCTGGCCATCACTCAGATGTCTCCAGACAAGCCGGCGATGATCTTCGTGGCGAGCCGCAAGCAGACGAGAGGCACGGCGCGCGACTTGCTTGCGGCATGCGTGATGGACGACGACGAGGACCGCTTCTTGCACGCCGAGGTGGAGCAGATGAAGCCCCTGCTCGACCGCGTGCACGAGGAGGCGCTCGCCGAGGCGCTCTCGCACGGGATCGGATACTATCACGAGGCGCTCAGCCAAAACGACAAGCGCATCGTGAAGCACCTATACGACAACGGGGCCATCCAGGTGCTCGTGGCATCGCGCGACGTGTGCTGGGAGCTGACGAGTACGGCTCACCTTGTCATCGTGATGGGCACGCAATACTTTGAGGGTCGGGAACACAGATATGTGGACTATCCCCTCAGTGAGATCCTCCAGATGTTCGGCAAGGCGCTTCGGCCCTCGCAGGACGGCCGCGGCCGCGGTGTGCTCATGCTGCCGCAGGCGAAGCGCGAGTACTACAAGAAGTTCCTGAACGAGGCGCTGCCTGTGGAGTCTCACCTGCACAACTACCTCCACGACGCCTTCGTCACCGAGATCAGCACCAAGATGATCGAGTCCGGGGACGACGCCATCAACTGGACGACGTTCACCTACTTCTACCGGCGGCTGCTCGGCAACCCGAGCTACTACAGCCTGACGAGCACGACGCACGAGGGCCTCAGCAGCTACATGTCCGACCTGGTGGAGACGACGCTGCGCGAGCTGGGCGAGTCATCCATCATCGAGTTCGACGAGGACGACGGGTCAGTCGCGCCGCAGAACGCCGCCATGATCGCCGCGTACTACAATATCTCGTACATCACGATGCAGACGTTCCTGCTCTCGCTCAGCGCGCGCACGAAGCTCAAGGGTATCCTGGAGATCGTGACGTCGGCCACCGAGTTCGAGTCCATCCAGATCCGACGCCACGAGGACAACCTGCTGCGGCGCATCTACGACCGCGTGCCGGTCAAGATGTCCCAGCCCGCGTACGACTCGCCCCACTTCAAGGTGTTCGTGCTGCTCCAGGCGCACTTCTCGAGGATGCAGCTGCCTATCGATCTCGCCAAGGATCAGGAGGTGCTGCTCTCGCGGGTGCTCAGCCTGTTGAGCGCCATGGTCGACATCCTGTCGTCCGACGGCCACCTCAACGCGATGAATGCCATGGAGATGTCGCAGATGGTCGTGCAGGCCATGTGGGATAAGGACAGCCCGCTGAAGCAGATTCCGCACTTTTCGCCAGAAGTCGTCAAGGTGGCGAACGACTTTGGGTACGTTTTCCATGTGCTATACTCCTCATTTCTTCATCTCCCCTCCCCCTCACTTCCCCCTTTTCCCCCTCCTCTCACGGATTCTCATCGACTGACATTTCTCTCTCTCGCGCAGAATTAAGGACATCTTCGACTTTATGGAGGGCATGAACCCCGACGAGAACCCCGAGTACAAGAACCTGATCCAGCGCCTGGGCCTCTCACAGAAGCAACTGGCGCAGGCAGCTGCCTTCACCAACGACAAGTACCCTGACTTGGAGTTCGAGCACGAGGTCGTCGACGAGGACGAGATCCGAGCGGGAGAACCGGCGTACCTCAACATCAAGCTCACGAGGAATGTCGAGGAGGACGACGAGGACGAGGACAAAAATGAGCTCGACTCGACGGTGCACGCGCCTTTCTATCCGACTAAGAAGATGGAGAACTGGTGGCTTGTGGTCGGGGACGACAAGGCGCGCAATCTGCTGGCGATCAAGCGCGTCACGATCGGTCGCGAGCTGAGCGTGCGGCTGGAGTACACGGTGCCGACACCCGGGCAGCATGATCTCAAGCTATTCCTGATGAGCGACAGCTACATCGGCGTGGACCAGGAGCGGGAGTTTTCTGTGACCGCGAGCGAGAGCATGGAGGTGGACGATGACGAGGACGAGGACGACGAAGATGATGAATAACGACGATGATGAGAAGAAGAGGGAGAGGGGGGGAAAGGGCGCAAAAAAAGGACTACTTTAGAGACGCCGGTCGACCGATTTGCGAGGGTGTTTTGATCCGATCTACCGTCATCGAAGACTTGAGCAGAATGTGTACAATAGGGGCAAGCTGGGAATGGAACTGCGAAGAAGTCTTATGTTGTTTCTCTCTGGTTTTTTTTTTCTCTTTGGACGGGGACGCTTGATCTTGATTCGAACTCACGCTGCAAGGTGGGGCGCCAGCCGGTGGCGATTTCATGGTACTGTCCGCTGCAGGATCTACGGAGAGCGAGGAGGACACAAACCCAGCGAGAGGCCGCGAGAGGGTGACAAGTTGCGGAGGCGGTCAAGGGCGGAGACGGGAAATGGTGAAGATGACACAGAGAGAGCAAGGGGCAGGGACAGGCGGCTGGGAGGACACAAAGGCATCCAGCATCCCGGCGAAGGCGTCTCGGGTCGATTGTGAATGTTTGAATAGCGGGTGATGCTGGAGAGACCGACCAGCTTACTTCGAGATACGCGGAATGGACAGATGGATGATGGGGGATGGATGGATGGGAGATGGACAAATATATGTGCTATGAGGCATCTCTGGTATGGAGACGCGTCGGGGAGGATCCCGTCCAACGTCCTGTGCATATGGCATCCAATGGAGTGGTATGGATCTGGATGTAAGAGTCGATCCGCAGACTCGGTGCAGTATAGGCAGAGACAGGCAGAGACAAGGCCAGGCTGAAGGAGGTGAGGGGGTCTCGAGAGAGCAGAGGCTGGCTGGCTGGCTGGATGGATGGATGGAGATGAGCCTTGGGTCGAGTCGATCCAACCTCCTCTTCTTCCTGGGAGCAAGCTCCAATTCGCCTCGTCCTGTTTCGTCCTCTTCTCCCCGGCGCCCTTTCCCCCCCCCCCTCCCCCTTCACCATTGTGCCTACTGTAGGTTCCCCTCTCTTCCCCCCCCTTCAAACCCCT
>NIGD01000001.1:7482321-7510807 GCA_003055185.1 Escovopsis sp. TC
GGGGGGAGATGGCCAAGGAGCAAGATTGATGGATGGTGGGGGGAGATGATCGAGTACGAGGACAGGCGAGAGGTTTGAGCATTGGCAGGGTTGAGGGTGGTACTCCGTGCTCGTTCTCGTACGAGTACGAGTACGAGCACTGGGAGCGAGAGGATGAGGAGAGGTGATGCCGGTACTCGCATGAGCACACATTCTGGCTCGAGTTAGTGCGTGCAAGGAGAAGAGCAGCGAGGAGAGCCACGTGCGGCTGACGAAAGGAGAGATGTTGAGATGTGACATGCCGGAGGAACAGCATGGAATGGGACTAATGCACGGGAGCGGGTAACGCACGGCATGGCATGGCATAGCATGGGGGGGGGGGAAGGGGGGGAAGAGGACGGAGTATTCTCTCGAGTACGCGGATTCCCTGTTCGTCTGTGTCTGTGTGTTGTGTTCGTTTATTTTTGTATTTGTCGTGCTGGTCATTGCGTCTCGGAGAAATAGGGTATCAGGTGAGGCATTATATACGGAGTATCGGAGGCAGAGAGAGTGGGATTGTGCGAGGGAAACGCCTTCGGATGAGTGCGAGTACGTCCGATGGGAGGCTTGGGCATCCTGGACGGGTTTCATGTCCAATGTGCGGAGGGTGAGGGGGGGTTTTGTTGTCTTTTGGGAGAGGATCTGTCCTCGTACGATACGAGCGCATATTGGCAAGAGTAGACAGCCATACGACGAGTCCGAAAGGTAGGATATGTCGGAGGAAGCTTAAAATCATGAAGGAAGGCTGGCAGGGTCCCTTCTTGTGAGACGATGGGCGGTTTGTTGCGTAATCAGAAGGAGGAGGGGGAGCAAAGGGACTCGCTATAGAGGTGTAGGTCCTCGCACGCGTGGGAGGAGAATGGAGGAGGGGGGGATGAAGGAGGGAGGAGGGGAGGGGAGGAGCTGCATGGCATCGATAGAGATGGGGGGGGGGGGGGGGGGGGGGGGGGGGGGGGCATGGGCGTGCTCTGCATGGCCCCTGGGGGATCTGGAATCTGCCCGATTGCGATCCTGCTTCTAGAAGGTCAAATTGGGGCTGAAAGCTTGGCTATTGGATCCCGAGGACGGGCTGCATGAGGATGGGCCTTCGTGCAAGCGGAGCATGAGTACGAGGGTGAGGGTGAGTATCAGAATGATGGAGAGTCTAGGTAGGGGCACGATAGTCCCTACGTCAGAGCACGTCCTGTGGTGTACGAGTACGAATACAGAGAAGGTTTGAAGAGGCGCCCATACCAGTAGACGTGAGAAGGGATTGGTATGAGGCGTTGTGACTTGATCCAGAGTGAGTGAGTGCGTCCTCATGTCGCGAGTGCGTCCTCGAGAGCGAGTGTGGACGGAGGGATGGATGGTTGTCTTGGGCATCGTGAGTTGCGGAGTCGTGGATCCTTGCATGAGAGAGGGCTTGTGCGGGCAACTTGTGATCCTTCTGCACCTACGGGGTCGATCCTACTACGAATTGCGTGGAGGCAACCCATACTCCAGACAGAAACTCCGGACGCGTCCGTGTCCGAATATGCGTCCAACCCTCGAGGAGTACAAAACCCTCGAGAACAACGGTGTTGTATGACTTTGTCGTACTGGTAGGAAGATGACGATGAGAACGGCCGTCGTCCTACATCTCGACTGGTAGATCCTCAGATGGTGCCCTACTCGTACTACCGGGATCGTGTCGTGACGCACAGGGTATGGATCACCTCGTGCGGAGGACAGGGGAGCAGGACTGTCCAGGTGTCAGGCAGGGAGACGATAGCCTCATGCTCAAGCTCTGATATGTGTTCGCCCATTCAGACGGAGAACTCCGCGGTTGTGCGGAGTATAACATGTTCTATGCAACATGTCAGTAGTCCAGACGCTCTGCTGATCTTGTCGAGGAATACGCGGAAGAGGCAGAGCTGGAGCCGCTTACGCCTGGGGAGCTGTCACACGTAGGGATGGATGAATCCATGCATGGATGGATGAATCTTGGTTGTTGGAGGCTTGCTCGCCCGGCGTCAGTTCGAGTTGCCGCCCGCGAGTGCCGCCAATGCACTCCGCAATCTCTCTGGCTCTCTTCCGCGCCGGGTCTACAGATGAACCGGGGGGAGGGAGAGAACCTTCTTCTAGAAGGCATCCTATTCCACAATGATGATGAGTAAAACCCTGTAAGGAGTGCGAGTAGTACTGGTACTCGCACGAGTACGAGCACTCGTCGTTGGGGGAGGAAGGGGGGGAGGGGGTTGGCCGTATCAGATCGTACTCGTACAGAGCGAGTACATGTACTGGCCCAGGGCCCAGCATGCTCGTACCAGTATGGATGCAGGGTCGGGGCCCCTTCCCGCCCTTCGTGAGGGAAATGCACCTGAGTCATGAGTGAGGATGTTGCCTGTCTCCCATGCGTCTTGCTCACAGGGAGGCGGCCGTTGATCTGACGGTATCGGGCCCGCGGAGGGCTTGGCAGGAGGGCATTGGTAAGAAAGGAGCCGAGCGAGAACGTCACGGGTAAGGAAAAGGGGGTGTGTGCGTGTCAGGGGTAGAGTGCCGTTCCGCGCGGCATGGAAGCACGGTAGAAGAAGATACAGAAGCTCACACGAGGCCCCTGTGAGTGAGGAACACTGCTGAGTGAGTGCGTGAGTACCGAGTACGGAGTGCTCCATACCGTGGTCAGGGGAGGGGGAAGAAGGGGTAGCGAAAGATAGACACAGAGACAGAGAAAAAGCAATCAGGCGGGTAAGCAAGATGCGGCAACGGAACGCGATACGGACGTGTGTGTGTGTGTCGGTTGATCCTTGCCGAGGAGTCGAGCCCCAAAGTATGAAAGAAACAAGAAGACAATTCCGAGGAGTCAGTTCTGCGGATGCGAGACCACAGCCGGGGCGCCAGCCTATCCCCCTTTCTTTGCTTCTTTTATTGTGTCGGACGGGCTTGTTTGGCTCGACTGCGGGCGTGCGTTGGAGGTAGGGAGACCATGTGATGGCCATGGGGCCGTCGAACATCGCCGACATCCAGGCGCGCAGTCCTTGAGACCACATGCAACTCGCCCTCCGTACTCCGTACTCGTAGGGCATTTCCCCTCCCTGCCGCACGGTACGAGTCAATGGTACTCGTACGCACGGGTCAGACGTCGTGGGCGGTTTCCATCGCAGCCAAGGAATGCACAGAGTAATACTCCGTACGGTCAAGTCCGTTGAAGGATCCCCGTACTCGTGCTCTGTACTCCTTGCTCTGCACTCTGTTTTCCCTATCGGGTTCAGTAGGATGGGTGAGGGGGGGTCCTTAGAAGGCGTCTAGAAGGAAAGGGGGGAGAGAGGGGGCAGGCGGCTGGGGCTGGAAGTCCTCGTAAGGCCGTTGAGACGGGGTCTAGTCCGGCGACAGATCGCTTGCCAGTACGGAGAATTCCGTGCAGATGAAGTACCATGGGATGGAGTGCTCCCAAAGAGGAGCACACACGGAGAGAGAAAGGAAGAAAGAGTGAGGAAAAAGAGGAGAGCCGAGCAGGGGGGAAAATGCTCGCTTCTCCCCCTTTGCTGAGATGACAATGGATGACATCGACGGATGCGGCACGCACATGATGTTGCGGGCAAGTCTCCAAGCACGTAGCTGAGCCATACCGAGTTCGGGAGGCTGGAATGAATGACGAGGCCGGTGGCTGTTGTTGGTTCTGCTGGAGGATGGTGGATCGGAGCATGGCCATGCGTGCGCGTGGGCGGGCGAGCCCGCGCGTGGGTTGGTGAGCATCCATCTGTTTGGGACAAAGACGATCGACCCCGATGAAAAGGGCAAAAGTTGCCGAGAGCGCGTCGCCGAATGGCGAGCTGGACAGCGGGTGCCCCGGCCGGGAGGCATGGCCCGGCACGGAGCAGTGCCGAAAAAGGTTGTGATCCATTGAGACTCTTGGCTCGATGTGGGTACAGAGTCAATCCTCCTCTGGAACGCTGTTGCTGGTGGCGCTCGTGCTCGTGCTTCTGCTGGAGCTGGAGCTGGAGATGGCCTGGGACTGGGGCTGGAAGGAAGAGAACAAGAAGAGTGAGAAGAACACCCTCCAGCCCACGTCCTGCTGGCCGAATGTGTCTCACCTCTGGACCTCTTGCTTGCGGGTGGGCCCCCAGTCGTCTCCCACCGTCGCAAACAGCAGCATCGTCGAGCATCGAGCGTGGCCAACTTTTTTTTTCTGTGTGCGGGTCTGGATGTGTGGAGGGGAGGGGAGGGGAGGGGAGGGGAGGATCTTGGAGACACAACGCCGCGGGGACCTTCCTAGCTGGTGGCAATTTGTCTCCGAAGAAGATGGGGGCTCTCCTCCGCGCTGGACCGGGGGGCCCAGAGAGGATGGAGTCGGACGGGGGGACGGGGCTCTCCGTTTTCCCGCAATATTTGCTAGATGAACACGGGAGGGACGAGGCTCGGTGTCGGTGACGGTGTCTCACGTCCCAGCCCGGAGGCACGGCCTAAAGCGTCCTGGTGGTCTCATTAGTGGAATTTGGATACTGTGACGAGGCGGCCCTCCATTCCGAATCCTGAACACATTTGCGAGACAAGCAGAGCCCGAACGGTATTGCATCGGCTGAAAGCAGCAGTAGTACATGATAGTAGCAGCAGCATCACTTCTTACTCGTACTCGTACTGTCTCTGTCACTTTCTCTTTGACCCTTTTGGGGCTGTATGAGTACGTGAGTACGCACCTATCCCCGTTCTCGCTTTTCTCGTATGCACCAATTGGCCATTGCCATTCGCAGCTGCTCGCCGCTGCTGTCACCGTCATCGTCCTTGTCAACGTCGTCGTCGAGATCTGGGTGACGGCAGGCCGCCGCAGCTGGTGATGACCTTTGCCCCGGAGAATATTGGTCCATCGCGCAGCGATGCGCAGCGAGTTGCAGGACTCGGTGGCAGCCGGATGCTGGCCTGGGTCGAATCAGGGATCCAGGAAGAGACCGGGGTGCCATGCGAAGGGGCTCTCATCTCTGTTTCTTTGTCGTCCCTTTTTCGAAAGTTCTGCGCCTGGCCTTCTGGTCCTTCTGGAAATTCGAGGGATCTCATTTCCACCTCTTTCCCTTTGTTTCTCTCGAGGAGCGGTTTCTGACAGACCCTGCCATGTCTCTCGTGTCTCTCGTGTCTCTGTCTCAGGCCAGGGAATAGAGATAGAGGGGGGGGAAGGGACACGGAGGGATGAAAGGGGAGGAGAAGAGAGAACGAAGTCGACGAGGATGGAGGACCGACGTTGACGATCTGCATAAAGTGGGTAGAATGCACAAACTCGGCATAAATTTCGAGGTCGTCTTAGTGCATCCACGTATTCTGTTTAAAGCAACGGTACGGAGTAGTACCTACTAGTAGTAAGAGTTAAGGAGGTACCGAGTACGGAGTAGTGCGGGCTGCGACGAGTAGTGCGGGTTGCGACTGCCGTCGTCCATCAATCTGCTCAGAGCTGCGCCGAACAGCAGGAGCGATTCGAGACACGATGATGCTTGCGTACTCGTACTCGTACCTGCTCGTCGACGGATCGGATGCGACCCTGCCAACAAGACAGAAGTACCTGTACCTCGGGATTATCATGTGGGAAATTTGAGGAAGGAAAAAACCGGAGTTGCGAGGAAGGCACGAGGCTCCTCGACCCGACTCTCGCGGCATCCGCGCAGCCAGACAGAGGGAAGGAGGGACTCGGGATGCCGTCAACAGACAAAAAAGAAAGAAAGAAAGAGAAACGTGGCATTTTTGGTGGTCTGAATAGCTTCACGTCAGGGCTCCTCATGATCGCCATCATCAGCAGCAGCACCATCATCATCATCACTGTCACCACTATTGGCTGACCTTCATCAAAGTCAGGCTCATCACCAGGTCGTGGTCGACCGGCAAAGTACACCGGGCACCCGTCCAGAGCAGTGGTGGCCATCCCTCAACCCGTTCCCAGATTCGCTTCGACATCATCGTGCCGGGCCAGGGGTACTACCAGTATGCGAAGTACTCCGTACGAGCACCCGTACTCGTACGAGCATCAGTACGGAGTACTACGGAGTACAGAGTACTCGTACTCGTATTAGAACGGACTTCCCAACTCATATACGAAGCACCGGCACTGGCATCCATCTCGCGAAACGGTTCCGGCCAACTCCCGCCAACAGCACTTCGGAGCTCTGCTGTTTCAAAAGCAAAAGGAACATCCGAGGGTAATGCGCAGTCCTGTTTCATGTTCTCCGTGCGAGAGTACGAGTACATACCTACCCTTTGACCTCCTGTGAAGCAGTCGAAGACCACGGAGTAAAAGCCCCCAACTGCCCATCTCTGGGGTGATATGTAAGGTTCTGTCCCTACCACGGAGTACGAATATCTGCAAAGCTACTATCGACTGATGGACCAGACATCTCGCGCAGGGCCAAGAGACACACGCTGATACCGGTAGAGAGCGAGTGACAGACAGGCGGACGAACGGACAGAGCGCCCCAACATCGCAGGGTCCCCGAGACGTGATCCAGTCCTCGAAACGAACAGGACAAACCCACGGCCAGGCGCCCATCACCACCCAGATCCAAGCATCATCCCCATTCTACGGAGTACGGATCCATCCCTGCACCGGCCGGGGACGAGATTGGTACCTGATCCTGCCCACGGTCCATGGCCACAATTCCGCCTCTCGACATCCCATGTTCACATCGGATCTGAGCCTGGGCCTACAAGACATCCGTGTCCAATCCATCTCGCGCCCAGGATCTGCCATTGTCAGCGGTCGCAATTGCGCATATTGACTCACCTCTCGGACGGCGTGCATCTTCTCTCTTCCTTTTTTTTTAATCCTCTCCCTTCGACCTCATCCCCCCTCCTCCCGAAAGCCAACAACCGGAGGCATTCTACTGGTAGTAGCCAGCCGGCGGAGACTTTTTACCCTTCTTGTCCATTCGATCTTTGCTTATTTTCCTGTCTCAACTTGTCTCAATTTGATCTTATTCCTTTTTCTCACTTCGAGACCCTTTTCCCTCCTTCAACGTCTTGATATCCTTTCGAGCCTCCTCTCTCCATCCCATTTATAGACCACCACTCATCTCCATCTCAAGATCGAGGCGAATCGGGAGTTCCAACTGATCCATCCAATCATCATACGAGCATACAGACTCACTTACAGCACACGTTCATTAGTACCTACGCATACACATACTGCATCATAAGGACTCCATATATACCAAAGCCAACACCCCCCTACACATATATTTACATATATACTCCGTTCACACATACACACCACTCAACCTTGCCACTCATCCTTCGATACTCCTCCGGAAGACATCAACCTCTCCGTTCTCTGCGCAGTCAGAAGACACAACATTCACTCGAGGCCTGGCCTGGAAGTTGAACAAGAGAAGCAGCTGGACCTTCTGTCACTTTCGCCTCACTTTCGCCTCACCCCTTTTCACACGTCTCCGATCTGATCCACGCTTCGCCAACTTTATACCTCAGCACAGGGCGGTTCTGAGCACTTCCGCCAAACTTTAAAAACCCCCACCCCGGCGTCTCCTCTCAACCTTGATTTCTCTCCATCCACTATCAACAACAATCATCGATCACGACAACCTCCTCCACCACGACCAGAGATACAGAAGCGCCTCAAAGAACCTGACGCCCATCTGCATAGTCCCCAACAAACAGTACACGCCACGCCGTTTACAGTTCTTTGTTGTTCTCACGCTCGACTCGACTGAGATTGAACCCTTTGGCCCTTTTCTCTCTCAAACCAGACGACCTTTTCCGCTTGATGTGGAAAACAGACAAATAACAAAGGGAACCCGAGAAAGCAAAAGTCGCGACGTTTTACCCCTTGTTCTTCTCCATCCTCCAACCCACAGCAATGATGCCCCAAGGAATTCCTTCTCGCCGCAAGCCCGCCCCCAAGTTCACCAAGGGGCGCGTGGCCAAGAACCCGCAACTCGCCCTGAAGCTGCACCAGATGGCTCTCCAGCTCTCGCCCTTTGTCCAGATCAACACCGGCATCATCCATCCCGACTTCCCCAAGACGATCCTCCAGTTTTGGCTGCTCACCGATGAGCAGCTCGAGGACCTCGCGCAGTTTTACCACCAGCGAGGCTCTTGCGAGCTCTCCTCCCGCTACCCTTGCCCTGTCAAGTGGCGAAGCGACGCTCCCCTGGAGGAGAAGCGATACAACCTGGGCCGCTTCATCGGCCTCCTCAACGGGCCCCCGCCCATGGCGATCAAGACCGAGGACCAGATTGCCGAGGAGGTTCGTGCGGCCAGCCGCGATGCCGCCGCCTGGCGCCGAAAGATGAATCCCTTTTCCCAGTGAAAAGTTGGATAATACCCCGACGACCAAGAAGTAAAGCACACGAAGATCGAGGAGGGCCATGCGGAAGAGCAACAACAACAACAAAAGTCATTTCTTTCAGAGGTCTTTTTCCTCGGGGCGTTGGCAACGGCAACGGAAGGCGAGCATTTACGAACGGCAAGCGGTCTTTGCGTGGAGTTGGGCGAGGTCATCATGGCGAGTCACTCACGGAAAATTGCATTTGAGCATGCATCTCCAAGACCGTCGGCGTTTATATCTGCCATCAGTGAGCGTTGATTTTCGTGCTTTAGTGCATTTAGTTTCTCCCTCTCTCCTTCTCTCATCTCTCTCTCATCTCTCCATCTCTCTTCCTTTCCCCTCCTTCATCTCTTGAATCTATTCATTTGATCCCTTCTCCTCCTTACCTCTCTCTCACCTCTCATCTTTTTCCTCTGCTTTTTCCTTTCTCATCTTCTTTGTCCCTGGACGGAATTCTCCCACCCCAAGGAAGAGTTTCAGCACCGCCAGCGGGCAGCAGGGGCAGTCACATGAATCAAAGTCACCTCGAGGGGTTTCAGGACGGACACATACAAATATAGACATCAGGGGTCCGGGTAGGCGGCTTGGGTCGGTCGGTCGGTGGACCAGGAAGACAAAAAAAGGCACGGGATTGGGTTGGGTTTATATTGGAGGCTTTTCAGCCTCGTCACATCAATGAATTTCATGAATCTCCGAAGCAAATCTCAGTCTCTCGCGCTCGACTTGGTTTTACTCTTGTGATTGGAAAACTCTTCTCTTTCGCATTTGATCGAAAGACTCTCTCCCCGCTCTCAAAGATCACGCCGAATACATGCGCATAATCGGCGAAGCATAGCGAATGCTGCTGTCTTCAATGACGACTGTCGGTTCATGTGATCGTCCTCTGCACAGGGATGAATAGAGAGTAGGCAGCCCTTGGTATGCGATTCTTCTCTGTATATTGCACTGGCTACTACCTACTGCCTCATGGATATCATCGCCACCAGTGAGCCGCCTTTCGTCCTCTCTCTTCTCTTCCTCTTCTTTCTCTTTGCGGGGAGCAGGAGGAAGGGTTTTCTTCTGGATTCCCAGGCTACGTCATTGACAATGCTTCACTCCCGCATACGAAGCATCGTCATTTCCCCTTCCAAACTCCCATTTCCCCGGTCTGACCCGCTGTTTTCCATCCCACGAAGTCGCAATACAACCTCCTTCTCGCCGCTATCGAACCTCGCCGCTCCGCCCTTACCCCCCACAACATGTGCCGTGCTAGAAAAAATCACAGAAGAACAACCCTTGAGCCGTGGCTCTCATCGCTTGCGCCTGGATGAGCCTTTCTATTGCTGACCCTGCTTCGGCGAGGGAACCACAACGGCGTCGTCGTCGCCCTTGGAGGAGCCCTTCTCGGATTCGTCGAGCTCCTTGAGGAAGTCGGAGCGGATCTGGCCGCGCTTCTTGTCCCACCAGGCCCTCTCCGTCTCGGCCTGGGCGAGGATGTCGTCGATGCGCTGGCGAAGTTTCGTGTTGGCGACGAATTCGTGAGCGGTTTGGAAGATGATGGAGCCCCAGCCGGGGGCGAGGGCGTTGGCCTGCACGTGGCGAGTGAGTAAGGGCCCATATCGTGCGGAGCAATGAAGGAGTCTTTCTTTCCTTTGCTCCGAGGACAAGCATGACAAGGTGAAGGGGAAAGGTGAAGACGTCGGGAGACAAGGGTGTCAAAAGCGGGAGAGGAATGTATCAGAGAGAAGAGGGAAGAGACGAACCTCGAAAACAACATCCCTAAGCTCCTCCTCGAGTTCCTTCTCGGCCCTCTGGAAGCGCTGCCACAAGTCGTCGCCGACGCTACCGCGCTGGAGCAATGTGCCGCAGGCCTGCTTGGCGGACTTGATCTGGAGGAGGCGCTCGATGTCCTCGACGGCGCGCCGGAGCAGGGCGGCGCGCAGGACGCTGTCGGGCACCTTGGGGGACTTTTCGGAGGCGGAGGCGGCGGCGTTGTCTGCGGGGTCGAGGTGGAGGAGGGAGAGGTAGATGTTGCGCTGGAGGTGAGGGCCGAACCAAGGCGCGAGCTTTGCGCTTTCGTCTGCAGTGGGGGAAAAAAAATTAGCAGAGTCCAGAAGAAGAACGCGGGGTCTGGTAAAAGGGGGGCAGGAGGGATCATGAAGCCCAAGATCGTATCCATGGAACATGGGACGTCTGGAGGGGAGTCCCCCGCCGGCGGGGTGGGGGGGGGGGGAATAAGAAGGCCGAGGCGAAGACGCGACTGAGACGAGGAGTGAGGGGGGAGAGCGTACTGGCTTTGCGGCGACGGTAGATGGAGGAGAAAGTCATGAGGGCGCCGCCGAGGACGACGAGGTAGGCAAATGGAAGGGCCAGGCCCTTCCAGTCGATGTCGAGCATGGCGGCGACAAGACGAAGCTTGCGGGGGGACGATTGCTTTCTTCGACTGCGGTAGTTCCTGTTCAATGCCGAGAATTATATATGTATGCGAAGACTAAGGGCACGACTCGGGAGGTATCTGTCCTCGTCGTCGTCGTCGGTTGTGCAAAGCCCCCCTCGCGATGGTGGACTTGCCGATTCAAGGGATATGGTCGATCTCGTTGGGGAATGGTTGGTGTGTACCTCCGTGGGTACTACTCCGTACGTAGGACGAACAGGAGAAGGGACTCGAAAAGTATCGTCAGGCGCAAGTCGAGGGATGATGCAGAGGGTTCAATCGTGCCATTCGAGGGTCGAGTTGCCTTGATGTTGTTGATTGTGATATGGTGATGCCCGCTGTATGGAGGACTCTGTATCGTGGATGGATCACGTAAACTTGGAGGCTGCCAGAGCGTCTTTGAGGAGCTTCGGAACACGTCGCAACAGGCCATTGATTTGATGGAAGGGACGAGCCGTGTTCTTTCTTTTTCCCCCGCGATAAGATCCACTGCGTTATCGGGCGGTACATCCAGATGTCACTGCATTGGCATCATGATGCACGTGCTTACCTCAGCGGCATTCCAGGATGATCTGGAGGTGGCGCCGTGAATGACGCCTCATCGGTGCTTCAACCTCGCTGCTCGACGACTTCAGAGCTGCTGCTTGCCGCAATCCCCGCCCCCTCGTTGCAACGCGGCGGCTTCTGCTGTAAAGGCATGTTCCAAGAGGCGATAGCCTGTCGTCGACCCTCTTCACTCGCTTTCATCGACACGACCACGCTCTCTCTGCGGCTCCCGCGCCTACCATTGCGCGTCCTGCCCCTCCTCCTCCTCCTCTCCCATCACCTCCTTGAAGCACGCCAGGTGGAAGCTATCAACCTGATCTACACTACATACGACATACCTGTTGTTCTGTTCTGGGAAAAATCCCCGAACAGCAGGAACCTCTCCTCATACATTCGGCAACAAGGCTTCTACGGCAGACGCTTCTTCGCTGCATCTTGAACAAATCACATCCAGCGGTCCATCTCTCCGCGTCAGAGCTGCCGCCATGTTGATCAGACTACGGGGCCCGGATGGCATGATCCGCCTCACCGTGGAGCCGACCACGAGCTTTGGCGAGCTAGGGAAACAGGCAAGCTACCTAATCACCCTTGCACCTCGGAACCAGATAGATCCACATGCGCAAATCGGCAGGGAAGGGGAAAGAAAGATACATACATACTTAGGGAGAGAGAGAGAACAGAAGAGGAGAGAGGAAAAGCTCGAGAGGAACCTCTTCTAACCCAGCTTTGCCTCATCTCTGCAGCTTATCGGACACCTCCCTCCTACAGTCGACCCAAACTCGATCCTCCTGTCCAACAATCCCTCCAACCAGGACTCCAAGAGGCTCAGCGACATCGCCGCATTCAAGGTCGGCCAGATTGGTCTCAAGTATGCACTCGACCTTACCAGAAACCCTTCGCCTCACACGCCATCAACTTTTCCCTTCCCCTTGCCTTCTCTTCTCTTCTCGTTCTAACAACGCACCACCACACAGACATGGCGATCTCGTCTTCATCACATACAAGCACGGCGACGCGGCCAACGGCGTTCCCAACGGCAACGCGCCGCCCCCTCCCACATCGGCTCGACTCAACGGCAAGCCGGTTCTGCCCACAGAAGTCCCATCAGCCGCCGAATCGGCAGCCAGCTCCAAGCCCGCCGAGAGGGTCACGAAGCCCTGGGAGACGGTCAAGCAGTCCGCGCTCGACGACCGATTAGACAAGCTCGACGGCAAGATTCCTCGCGCCAAGGGCAGGATGTGCCGCCACGGTCCCAAGGGCATGTGCGACTACTGCCAGCCCATGGACCCCTTCGACCCGGGATACCTTGCCGAGAAGAAGATCAAATACCTCTCCTTCCACTCCTACCTCCGCAAGATCAACGCCAACACCAACAAGACCGGGTCCGGCAGCTCCTACATCCCGCCCCTCGTCGAGCCCTACTTCCGCGTCCGGCCAGACTGCCCCTCGGGCCACCCGCCCTGGCCCGAGGGCATCTGCACCAAGTGCCAGCCGAGCGCCATCACGCTCAACCCGCAGCCGTTCCGCATGGTCGACCACGTCGAGTTCTCATCGCCGTCCATCGTCGACGCCTTCATCGACACCTGGAGGAAGACGGGCAGCCAGCGGCTCGGATACCTCTACGGCCGATACGCGGAATACGCAGAGGTGCCCCTCGGCGTCAAGGCCGTCGTGGAGGCCATCTACGAGCCGCCCCAGCGCGATGAGGGCGATGGCCTCACCCTCGACTCCCTCGAAGCCCTCGCTGAAGTCGAGCTCCTGGCCAAACAGTGCGGCCTCGAGCCTGTCGGCGTCATATGGACCGACCTGCTCGACGCCGGGCGCAGGGACGGCTCCGTCGTCTGCCGCCGCCACGCCGAGTCCTACTTCCTCTCCTCCCTCGAGGTCTGCTTCTCCTCTCGCATGCAGGCGCGGTACCACAAGCCCTCCAAGTGGAGCGACTCGGGCCACTTCGGCTCCAACTTCGTCACGTGCGTCATCTCCGGCAACGAGCAGGGCGAGATCTCCATCTCGGCCTACCAGATGTCCAACGAGGCCGTCGAGATGGTGCGCGCCGACCTCATCGAGCCCTCCGCCGACCCCAACTTCATGCTCGTCCGCGACGAAGACGAGAACGACGACCAGGACGACAAGGAGAACAGGGAGGGTGGCGGCGCCCCTCTGAGCAAAGCCAGATACATCCCCGAGGTGTTCTACCGCAAGACCAACGAGTACGGCGCCAACGTGCAGGAGAACGCCAAGCCCGCGTTCCCCGTCGAGTACCTCTTCGTCACCCTGACCCACGGCTTTCCTGCGGACCCGCGGCCCATGTTCACCCAGGCCGGCTTCCCCATCGAGAACCGCGAGTACATCGGCGAGAGCCAGGAGCACTCCACGCTCGCCAGATCGCTCAACATGCGCCCCGGCCAGAGGCCCAGCGACAACGGCCAGGAGGTCTCTAATTTTCACATCCTCTGCTTCATCCACTCCATGGGCATCCTCTCCAAGGTAGAACTCATCTCACTCCTGTCCCATCTGCTTGGGATTTCTTTCAAATTCAACCTGCCTGTAACCCCCGGCAACCCTTCATTCTTTCCCCCCACCTACTGACAGCGGCGCGCCACCCGCGCTCACCAGGACGAAGAAGCCCTCCTATGCCGCGTCGCGAGCCAGCACGACCTCGCCGACTCCTTCCAGCTCCGCTCGACAGAGGGCTGGCAGACGCTACAGGCCATCCTGCAATCGACTGGTGAGCGAATCCCCAAGCGGCCCCGGGGGTCCGACGACCTGCCGTCGTCGTCAATCTCCTCGCGATCCCCTCTCGTCGTCCGCCACTCGTCCGGCGAGCCTCTTGCTAAACGGTTTGCTGCTGTCAGGCTGAACGAACGACGCGCCGGCTCGACTTCTACTACGAAAAACAAATGATGGGGATCAAGGGGGGGTAAAAAAGGGGGGGGGCGGGGGAGGGAGAGGGAGGAAGTGGAAAGAGAAAAGGAGGGACAGGGAGGGAAAGGAAAAGGTGGAAGGGGAATAAGAGAGTTGGGCTGGGTCGGGAGACTTGGGTATGGTGGCTTGAGGGACGGCGGCACAACTCACATACCCGATGGGGATGCAGGACTGGAGGTTGGGAACGGCATCGTTCCTTGCGCATACATTAGGGGCGTTCTTGTTATAAGTTGGGAATTTTTTTATGAAAGGGGCTTCTAGGGGGCATCATGAAGGAAGGGGAGGATGAAAGCACGCTTAGAAGGGGAGGTCAAATCCATTCATTGCTCTTCCATGACGAGGTTCAAAGCCACTAGCTCAAGCTCATGCCACATCCCAACCTCCTCACCTTACTGAACAATCTTCATTTTCGAAATCCATTCAGACCATCATCCGTGTCACGCAAATAGTACAAGATCAAGTTGTGTAAACGAAGGAATGCCTTGAAGACGCATCTTCCGTTTTCCATGGTATGTATTCCACGCTCCGTCTATAAGTCAGGCAGAATCCAAACACGCTCTCCTCCAGTACAACCCTCATTCGAGTCCTTTTTCCTAGCCTGAGATCCCCCTTTTCTCCTTTCCCCAGATCCACGTCTCCCACCCTTTTTCAACGCATGTACGTCAATATGTATAGATGTGTGCTCTCTCGCAGAGCACGCCTGCCCAGCTCTGATGCCCCACTCCCTTCCATCCCTCAAACTTTTTCTCCCCGTCCATTTTCCGTGTCCCTGACCCCCGATGTGCGCGTCTCATTCGTGCATACATGTAAGTGTCTTTTTTCCGATCTTCATATCACTGCGCTCGTATTCGCTTCTGGGGGTTGTGACATGGTATCAATGGCCCACGCGGCCTCTTCTTCTTTGTACATTTCCCCCCCCAAAGTTCCGTCTCTCCTGTGTGACACGTGCTAAGATGTCGAAGGTATGCAGACAACTCGAAGCGTGGACGATTCCAGTCTCAGAATCCCACGGGACAAGGAAGTATGAGAATGGCATGAGAGGAGGCTTGACGCGTTTTCTTTTGTCATGTTGATTATGGGACTTGCCAGATTGGCTAGATTTACAGGGGCTTGCCGCCGATGAAGTCGGACCAGCGGCGGACTTCCGAGGGGATGCCCTCAGGGCGGGGGAGTTTCTCGCTCATGCACTGGGCGAAGAGAATGGCAGTCTAAAATTCATCATCAGCATTGATCAGAGGGGAATAGGTGCAGGATTACTCCCGTTGGGACTCGTCAAGAGACATGGGGATAGAGAGAGGAATGTTCTGAGCATACCTGAGGCTCCATGAAGAGGGGGACACCGAAGTCAACGGCGTTTCGGCGCATGACGTAGTCGACATCGCTGGTGGTCTTGCCGCGGGCGCGCGCGAGGTTGAAGCAGCCGCGGATGTCGTGCTTCTCGAAGACCTCGCGCAGGGCGCGCTTGTCGTCGGTGGGGAACTCGATGACCTCGACCGTGACGGCGTGCTTGGAGGCGGACTCGAGGAAGCGCTTGACCTCTGGGCTCGCGGCGAAGAGCTTGTACCCGAGCGGGGCGAGGTAGTCGACGACTTGGGCGAGCCAGGTCTCCTCGACCTCGCCGCCGAGCAGCAGGCCCTCGCCGGGCTCGGGCATGCGGAAGTTCATGGTGGACTGGAGGGAGGCCCAGTAGGCCTCGACGAGGTCCCTGCCGAAGCAGGCGATCTCGCCGGTGGAGGCCATCTCGACGCCGAGGAAGGGGTCCGCGCCGGCGAGGCGTGTCCAGGAGAACTGGGGCACCTTGGTGGCGAGGTAGTCGCGCTTGACGGCCATGAGGTCGGTCGGGTCGGGGACGTCCTTGCCGACGAGGGCCTTGGTGGCGACGTCGATGAAGTTGACGCCGAGGACCTTGCTGACGAAGGGGAAGGAGCGGGAGGCGCGGAGATTGCACTCGATGACCTTGAGGAGGGGCTCGCCGCCGTCAGGGTTCTCGGCCTTGATGATCTGCATGTTGAAGGGGCCGGTGATCTTCCACGCCTTGGCGACCTTCTGCGCGATCTCCTTGACGCGGGCCATGATGCCGGCGTCGAGGTTCGCGGGAGGCAGGACCAGCGTGGCGTCGCCTGAGTGTACGCCCGCCTGCTCGACGTGCTCGCTCACGGCGTGCACGACGAGCTCGCCCTTGGACGCGACGCCATCGACGTCGATCTCCTGCGCGCCCTCGATGAACTTGCTGATGACGACGGGGTGGTCGGGCGATACGTTGCTCGCGGCTTCAAGCTTGTCCTTGAGGTCCTCCTGGCTGCGGATGACAGTCATGGCCGCGCCGGAGAGGACGTAGCTGGGGCGGACGAGGACCGGGTAGCCGACCTCGGCGGCGAACGCCTCGGCCTCCGCGACGGACGTGAGCTCCTTCCAGGCGGGCTGGTCGACGCCGATGCTGTCGAGGATCTCGGAGAACTTCTGGCGGTCCTCGGCCTTGTCGATGTCCTTGGGGTCGGTGCCAAGGACCTTGGCGCCGCCCGTCTCCTGGAGCCGGAGAGCAATGTTCTGGGGCAGCTGTCCGCCGACGGAGACGACGACGCCCGAGGCCTGCTCAAGCTCGTAGATGTCCATGACGCGTTCAAAGCTCAACTCCTCGAAATAGAGCTTGTCGGCGGTGTCGAAGTCTGTGGAGTAGGTCTCTGGATTGTACTGTTCCATGTCAGCAAGGGCATCTCAGCAATTGGGGGTTTTCCACTTTTTCGCCTGCGGGTTCAGGCTCCAAGGGTTTCAGGGGCTCCAGCTTACGTTGATCATGACGGTCTTCTCGCCCATCTGTCGAAGGGCCTGGGTCGCACTGACGGCACACCAATCAAACTCGACAGAGCTACCAATACGGTAGACGCCGCTGCCGAGGATGACGGTGCCCTTGTCCTCGAAGGTGACGTCGTGGGAGGATCCGTTGTAGGTGGTGTATAGGTAGTTCGTGTTCGCGGGGAACTCGGCGGCAAGAGTGTCGATCTTCTTGACCCAGGGTCGGATATTGAACGAGAGACGGCGGGCGCGGACGAGGTCCTCGGTGCTCTTGACGGCCATGGCGATCTGTCGGTCCGAGAAGCCCATCTTCTTGGCGGTCTCGATCTGCTCCCGCGTGAGGGCTTCGACGCTGCCCGCGGCCTCGAGATCGCGAGTGCAGTCGACGATGTTCTGGAGCTTGTAGAGGAACCACTTGTCGATCTTGGTCAGGTCGTGGACCTTGTCGACGGAGTAGTTCTCGTGGAGCATGGCCTGACCGACGGCGAGCCATCGTCGATCGGTCGGGTTCTGGAGCTCGAAGTCGAGGTTGTCGAATTGATCGCCCTGGAAGCCGACGAATTTGGGGTCGACCTGTCGGATGGCCTTCTGGAAGGACTCCTCAAAGGTGCGGCCGATGGCCATGACCTCGCCGACTGACTTCATGGCGCTGCCGATGTCGCGCTTGACATGCTGGAACTTGGAGAGGTCCCACCGGGGGATCTTAGTGACGATGTAGTCGAGGGAGGGCTCGAAGTTGGCGGTGGTCGTCTTCGTGACGGCGTTGGGGAGCTGAGGCAGGGTGTGGCCGAGGCCGATCTTGGCGGCGGTGTAGGCGAGGGGGTAACCGGTGGCCTTGGAGGCGAGGGCGGAGGAGCGGGAGAGACGGGCGTTGACCTCGATGACGCGGTAGTCGAGGCCGTCCGGCTGCAGGGCGTACTGGACGTTGCACTCGCCGACGACGCCGAGATGGCGGACGATCTTGATGGCGGCGGACCGCAGCATATGGTACTCCTCGTCGCTGAGGGTCTGGCTAGGGGCGACGACGATGGAGTCGCCGGTGTGGATGCCGAGGGGGTCGAAGTTTTCCATGTTGCAGACGGTGATGCAGTTGTTGTTAGCGTCGCGAACAACCTCGTATTCGACCTCCTTCCAGCCCTTGAGGGACTTCTCGACGAGGATCTGGGGCGACAGGGTTAGGGAGCGGGCGGCCATGTTGCGGAGCTCCTCCTCGTTGTTGGCGAAGCCGGAGCCGAGGCCACCGAGGGCGTAGGCGGCGCGGACGATGATGGGATAACCGATCTCCTGTGCGGCATCGAGGGCCTCGTCGACGGTGCCGACGGCGATGGACTTTGCGATGGGGATGTTGATCTCCTCGAGGGCCTTGGCGAAGAGGTCGCGGTCCTCGCTGAGCTCGAGGGTCCTGACGCTGGTGCCGAGGACCTTGACGCCGTACTTCTCGAAGAGACCCATGCGCTGCATCTGGACGCCGAGGTTGAGGGCGGTCTGGCCTCCGAAGGAGAGGAAGATTCCATCGGGCTTTTCCTTCTCGATGACGTAGGTGACGTACTCGGGGGTGACGGGCAGGTAGTAGACCTCATCGGCGAGGGTGTGATTTGTCTGGATGGTCGCGATGTTGGGGTTGATGAGGACAGACTTGACGCCGGCCTCCTTGAGGGCCTTTAACGCCTGCGATCCTGTACAGAGAAACGAGTAAGCCAATGACCTCTTCTACCTCCGAATCTCGAGGTGAAAAGAAGGGGAGGACTGGGAGGGGGAGATTCTCCTTTGAGATCTGAAAGAGGGGTCCTCACCAGAGTAGTCGAATTCACCAGCCTGGCCGATGGCCAAGCCTCCACTGCCTATGACGAGGACCTTCTTGACGTCGACATCCTGTTTGGGCTTGATGACGCCGCTTTCGAGGTAGGCACGGGCATTGGGGGCGGCCTGGGCGTCGGAGGAGTAGGGGCGGAAGACGGAGACCTTGCCGAGCCTCTTGAAGTTGTGGCTGCTGCTGTTTGTTGTGGAGGGGCTCAAGCCTGCGAGCGAGGGTCTGAACTGGGGTTTGAGCGCGGTTGTGGACAGAAGCCGCGTGGGGAGTGTTCGAGGGAGACGGCCGGCATGCCGGAGCAGCGTGGGGGCACGAGCGGCCGCCAGGGCAGTCGACATTGTGGCAGGCATCTTGAAGCTTGGTCAGAGCTCCAAAAAAGGAAATAGAGAGGATCCAGAATACTGGGTTTCTAAGGATCGAGGCGTGAGGAGGAGAGACCAACTGCTCAGACTGCACTGTCCCGGCCAGTGTCTGGAGACTGGAGGCTCAATTCAAAGCCCAATTGGCCTCGTTTCGCTGGATATCGAACGCGCAGGTGGGGTCGAAAAGAAGAAGAAGAAGAAGAAGAAGAAGAAAAGAAAAGAAAAGAAGATGAAGCCTGAGAAGTCGGGACTAGCAGAGGTTGTAGTGCTTGTAGTAGAAGGAGAGGGAGGAGGAGGAGGCAGTCATCACGAACGGAGGGCAGGGTCCACAATAATTGAGCTAGGGGAGACGATGACGCTGGACGCGGGTCCTCGATCTATCCACCCATTGACCGATCTTGGATGGATATGGAAATGGATTATGGATCCAATGGTTCCAATGGCTAGGGATGGGGGTGGACGGACGTTGGAATCCGGTGCAGAATCAACATGAATAGAGGGGCTCGTGGATCTTTTTTTTCGGGGTCGCGATAAGGCTTTTTTTGCGCCGATCCTGGAGCCCGAAAGAGGCGCCGGGCGAGTCACCGCGGGGCATCGACAGGGCTACGGATAAGATAAGGGGGGTCGGGGGGCCAGGCACGGAGTACAAGCACGTACGATCACATTGGATCTAGGGGGATGTTCAGCTGCCACTACTACTAGTACTTGTACTAGGAGCGACTGAAGGATGGATGGATGCAATGCTCATTCAGACGAATCCTTTACTTTGGAGCAAAGCGAGATGAAGCATTGGAAGTCCATCAGGACTGGTCATGACGACATCTGGATTTAGCAATGGATTCCACGGAAGGGATTCTTCGAATATACGGAGTATGTACGGAGTACATGTACACATATGTATGAGGTAATGCGAAGAATGCCTACCCTAGACATGAGTGGACCTTCACTTGCTCGTTCTCGTACGGAGTATGAAATCAATTGATGCCGATCTCTGCTCCGACATCGCTTCTCACCATGGATCCATCCATTGTTGGTCCACGAGCACGACGGGCCTGTCGCAACGCAGTGTCATTTCATTTCCACGGTCCACGTTCAGTCGCGCTCGACTACCGGATCCGGGAGCAGCTCTCGTGCTCGATTGCTGACGTCCAATGCTCGAGCCATTGCGCCGTGGCCCAATTGACTGCGACGTCCGACCTCACAGCTTTCACCTTCAATGAATGTTCTGGGATTCCCATATGGGTCACGTGAGCATTGACGTGACTTCAGGCTCACGTGATGCTCATTCCCCCGACGACGTTGGACCGCGTTCCATGAAGCATCGCAAGTCAACAATCCAGACGAAATCCTCCGTACTGCAGACTGCCTCCTTTGCTACGGGCCCATGGACCTTCTCTCTCATGATGGCTCGAGACGGCTTGCTGGTGCTCACTGCTCAGGGAGAAGAGCTCGATTTCGGGAATCCATGTACGAGTACTCCGTACGGAGTACGGGGTGAGGCACCTGGGACTTGGACTCTTCCCGCCAGGGCCATCAGGGAGCGTCCCAAGACGCCAAGCGGTAGATCCAAGTCACCTCCTCCTCCGACCTCTCCCAATGCGAGCACGAACTGCACTGGCCGAGTTGATGATCGCTTCTCAGGCTTGAGGCGTCAATGAGGCGATACTCTATACGGTAAAGCATCGCATTCTTCCCTGGCATCGTCTTTGAGAAAGCAAACGGAGCTCTGCTCTCCAAAGAAGCAATCTTAGTGTAAAAAAAAAAACATGGGAAGTGATTGTATAATGAGAGGTGCATCTCCCGACGCCTGTCTATCTGCGGGATACGTCCGGATGAGACATGCCTCCCTCCCAGAGACATCATGTCCGATTGCATTGACTCTCCTCCTATCGATGCAATGCAAAGAGGGGGGTGGACCCTGCGGAGCCTCGGTCAAACACCAAACGGTGATCTGAGTCTCGCTTGTCTCTTATGCAATGCATAAGCTGCTTGCTTGCTTCATTCATCTTGCTCGCGCGAGAGTAAGGAAGAGAAGAGTTGAGAGAGAAAAGAAGGAAAAAAGGAGAAGAGAGAGAACGGGATGGAGAGAGAGACACACACACACGCTGAGAGAGAGAAGGCCTGGCATGATGAAAGCAAAGGGGGCTCACCTCGGCTCTTGGAACGGACAAAGCGCCCAAGCTTCCAACCACACGCTCATGAGCCAACAAGACACCTACTGACGGTGAGCAGAGCTCCCGCACTGGACGAAGCATGACCTCTTGTGTATGTTGTTTCCGCAACGCGACCGTGATGCACAACCGAGATTGACCAAGATTGCTCATCCACTGATCACCGACTCCAGAGATACATATCCAGTCTTGTTGGTCCTCCTCACGCCTTCGCCAAACACCCTCAAACTCGCCGGAGCCATTGCTCGCCGCCCTTGATGGACCCGTCCAAATCTCGGCGGCTTCTTGTCATCTCCCTGACTCCTCTCCCTCCCTCTCTCTCAGGAGCTGGCCCAGGAGCTCCCAGGAGCCAGCCAGGGGGGGGAGAAACCGCCAGAGGTCAAGAAAGGGAAACACGCCGACCAAGTGGTATATAAGACCGCCGTTTGAAGCCTTTGGTCACTGACTCTCTCTCTCTCTCTCACTCTCTCCTCATCGCAACGACAGCTTCTTTTCCATTCTTGCCCAAGACGACGCTCGCTTCTTCGACGCTCCTTTGACTCCAGCTTTACGCTGCTTGTTTCGTCATCCTTCTCTTCTTCTCCTCCCGAGATCTTTCATCTTTATCCATCCCTTCTCTCATCTCTCAAAAGAAATCATAATCATAATCGCCAGTACAAGCCCCCTTTCAAAATGAAAACCGCCACCGTCGCCGTGCTGCTCGCAGCCCTCCTCAACACCGCCGCGGCCGCTCCCCAGTTCCCCCACAGCTATGTCGTCTCCCGGGCGGAGCCCAGCGCCCCCAAGGGCGGCTACGCCGCCCAGCCTGGCCTCCCCGTCGCCGGCCTCGGCCCGCTCACGCAGGTCCAGTCCCTCGTCAACGGCCTCCACCTCAGCCCCAAGGACCTGAGCCAGCTCGGCAGCATCCTCTCCTACTTCCAGAATGGCGGCGGCCGCATGCCCGGCGACCTCACCGGCGTCGTGTCCAAGCTTGTCGGCATCGGCGCGGACGACACCGTTAAGCGCGTCATCCAGACTGTCCTGCACCTCTGCGGCGGCCAGCAGCCCTCCGGTGGCGCCCCCAAGCCCACCGAGCCCAAGCCTACCGAGCCCGAGCCTAAGCCCTCTGCCGCCATGGACCCCAAGGACCACGAGGACCCCAAGGACCACGAGGACCCCAAGGATCCCAAGGATCCCAAGGACTCCAAGGACTCCAAGACCGGCGGCTCCTACCCCAGCCCTAGCTCCAGCCCCAAGGCCTCCGACTCCAACGGCGCCGACTCCAAGACCGACGCCCCCGAGGCCTCTCCCCAGCCCAGCAAGGCGCCCTACGCCAGCCCCAAGAAGGCCCCCGCCCCCTCCGGCGGCCTGCTCGGCAGCGCCCAGGGCCCTGTCAACGTCCAGGAACTCACCGCCAAGATCGCGAGCCTCCTCCAGGTCCCTCAGTCCCTCGTCGAGAAGATCCTCATGGCCCTCGGCCTCGGAGGCGGCAAGGGCCCTCTCTCCGCCCTCGCCATCCTCCCTGGCACTCTGACAGGCGGCGCCAGCCCCCTGGGTCCCACGAGCGGCATGCTCGGCTCGGTCGCCAAGCTTCCCTCTGCCCTCACGTCTGGAGGCCCCAACGGTGCTGCCAACGCTCTCCCGATCCACGCCCTCCCCGAGGGCCTCAACGGCCTCAACGGCGGTCTCGCCAGCGGCGCTGCCATGCCCCTGCCCGGCGGCGCTCTTGCGACTGCCGACGCCAAGGGTCACGCTCACCCCTAAACGACCGTTTGCACGTTCCCAACCAATCTTCATACCCTCATCCTCACTAGAGAGTCGAAGCTCTCGAAAGAGACAGTCTTTAGAGCAGCGTTCGAGAGGGACCGGGGATCAAAGAGCGGGGGAAGAACGAGAGAGGAAGGCGGTGGCGGAAAGGGGAGAAAGGAAGGGAAGAGCGGAATAGAGGAAGAGAGAGGAGGTTTCGGAGGGCGGTAGGTGGAGAGCAAAATACCATAATATACAACGCATAGCATTCTTCATTTCGTAGCAAGCCATCTTTCTTGCCCTAATCGGGATCATTGCTCCTCATGGTAATGTCGGACGGATCAGAACCTGCACTGTCCTCATGTCAGTCAAGTATGTAGTGATGGGAACGGCCACGCATGGGGAAATGAAGAGGATGGATTTCCTGGATTTACATGCAGTATTAGTGTTTACATAGAAGCCCCTGATGTTGACGTAGCGCGTCCAATGCAAGCAATTTTGATGATGCCGAGCAGAGCACCTTCTGTTGCGTGGCCGAGCCCTCTCTACGTTCCGGGACGCCTTCCATGCAGCTTGTCGTATTGACCATGGCCTGCTCGAGTTTTGAAGGCCTTAGAATCCCCCCGCCTCATCAACGCGTTTGGAATGCATGGGAGACAGTCACGATAGAACAACAGCCAAGATTGACCTGATCTATGATCTCACTCTCCCATCTTTTGTGTGTAGCTTCCCGCCGGCCCCCGAATATAAGTCCCTTGTAAGGCTGGAGGTTGGAAACCCGTTCCCCTTTTTGCTCCCCGTGGTCAGGTGCATGAATGGAGACCATTCACGGCGATGAACAAGACGTGAACCCAAGGGCAATGAATCCACGTCCCTACGCCCCTCCTCGAACAGCAAACGGAGTGAAGCCAGTCTACACTTCCACAACTCTTCAGACCTCGGGCTTCCCAGCATCTAACATTCCATCCGTCTTTTCGTCAAGCTCCCACCATCCCGCGGACACCTCCAAGGGAAGCTCTATCACCTTTTTGAACTCCATGGGCATCTCCTCCCAATAGCTTCACCCCCGCCCTTTGCGGCCCACGCTCAGGGGTTCCCTCTCTTGATCTCTTTGTCCCCGACTGTCGTGCTCCCCACTGACATGAAAGTAGTGAGTGGTGATCAAGTGAACAAGACGACGTATAGATCAACAAGAAGAATGAACAAGAAAGAACAGGCTCCTCTAAACCCCCTTTCTCTTTCACACGCTTGGGGAGGCAATTAAAGGCATCTACCGTTCCATCAACATAAACAT
Organism: Escovopsis sp. TC; assembly: GCA_003055185.1. Lineage (NCBI taxonomy): Eukaryota > Fungi > Ascomycota > Sordariomycetes > Hypocreales > Hypocreaceae > Escovopsis > Escovopsis sp. TC. Next base: position 7,506,657 of record NIGD01000001.1, read on the forward strand.
TCCCCTTTCCACACTGATCAACACCCCCTGTTCACACTGATAAACATTACCCTTTCCACGCCGATTAGCATCCATTTTCCCCAGTCGATTCCCCTCTCCCGGAGCAGCGACCCGCTCCTGAACACGCAACACAGAACCCAGAGATCCTAGCATATCACACAGATCAAGGACAACACGAACACCACACACGTCAAGCATCCCAACCGCACCTCACTCCCAGCCCTCAAGGCCCCATGTGTGAACAGATAGTCCAATACGACTGCGGCCACCTCGCCCGCACCAGAATCCCCTGCGTCGCCCCCCCCTCCACCAACAGCTCCCGCCGTTCCAGCTGGCACACCTCCGTCTTTCCCTGCTTCTCCACCGCGGGCCCCCTGCCGCGCGACCGCTCGCGCCCAGGAGAGCAAGAGCACGCGCACCTGGACAGGCGGCTCGAGAGACGCCAGAGGCTATGTCGGGCTTGTAGGGAGGCGGGGCGGGAGAGCTGGGTGTACCAGAATCATGAGCGGGCGGCGGCGTCTGGGTCTGCGGCTGCGGCTGCGGCTGCGGCTACGTCTGTTTCTGTGTCTATGTCTCGAGGGGCTCCACAGGGGCAGGGTGGTGCGGGATTCATGGGTGAAAGACCGCGAGAGATGGCATTATCTAGGACTATCCAAGGACAGGGAGAGTATGCCGCGACTCGGTCGCGGGGACATGTGGACACTGCAGGCGAGAGGAATAGCGTCCGAGTCAATGCTCCTCCGCGGAGCAGGTCACATCAGCAGCAGCGGCGGCCGTCTGGGACAATATCTCGGGACACTGAGCTCGAGACCGCACATCGAGACAAGAGGAGCACTTCACCCCCTGAGCAACCAAAAACCAGCACCCATCAGACCCCCTCAACGCGGCCACCCAGCTCTCCCATTGCGAGAACGAATCACAGTACCAGTAAGGATATGGTTCAGGCCCTTCGCGGCCGTAGACCAAGCCGCGACAGATCCGCCAATCCCCCCGCCTACCCCCTATCCTCACGAGCTCCCATCCACCCAGCGCGTGACCCAGAGACACCGAGTCCTCAACGCGCAGACAGCCGCCAAGCGCGTGCCCAACGCCCAACATCATCCTCGCGGCAGACTCGCGCGCCGTCCGTTCATGAAGTACATGGACGTGGTCGTTCGGCGAGTCGTCAGGGCTGTGAGGGATCCGTGGCCCCGTATCCAGACGATCCTGCTCGCTCTTCCAAACAAGCACGCCGGGACGATCACGGTGACGGCAATGCTCCTGCACTTACCCACACGCACTTTCGTACTCACAATCACTCTCACACTCACACTCACGCTCATGCCCCTCTTTCAGAGCGAAGCCGCCCAACCCCCCGCAGCACAAGTAAAGCACGAGCCCCCGCCTCCCCCCTCACGACTCAAGACGAGTTCCCCCGCTGCCCACATCGGCCCCCTCTCTCGCAGCACCATCGTAGGAACCCCTCCTCATCATCCACGCCGACTGCCCAAGACCCCTACCGACGGCGCAGCTCGGCGTCGCGCGGGGAGGCTCCGAGTAGAGGTAGTAATACAGGGGGCCCGCTGAACCGCCAGGGCTCGTCGGGCTCTACTCGTGCCCTGCACAGGCTGGGCCAGGATCTGCGGAAGATGACGATCGCGAGGAGGCCGTCGGACGAGTCTCTTGTGTGTCTGACCTCGAGGCAGATTGAAGAGATGGGGAGGAGGCAGAGGTAGAGACGCTTTCCTTGTTTGCTTGTGTATTCTTGGGGGGTGTGCGTGTGTGTGTGAGTGTGTGCGTGCGTTTCTTTGGATTGGCCAACAGTCTCACAAATCTTTCCCCCCTCTCCCCCCATCACCACCAAAACACCCCTTTTTTTCGCCCATGTATGAACACCAATTCATCATAGTAGCCCTGGCGCCCTTCTGCCCTACAACACCATCTATATCTTCCCCTCATTACCACTGGTTCGCATCTCGTTGGTCCCTAAATAATAACGTATGTGTTTTGATGACAACGGATTGTCAGCTGAACTAGTATATAGATGGGGTCAAATATACTACACACTTGTAAGTCGGATGGTGCCCTTTCCCGCTCCGTCTTGTTGCCACCGCGCCGCACACATGGGTCTCAGAGGCGAGCTCGTGATCCTTGTTTGTGCTCGCGCTCAGGCACAGGCGTGTCTAGTCACATCTCCCCTTTGTGACAGCAGTGCTATCGATGGCGCGCGAGGTCGCAAGTAAAAGAAATCAGAATAAGAGATAATTCATCCGGAAGAGAGGCTCATCGCGTGGTCGCGTGGTATTCAAAGCCTCTGCTGCGGGAAATCGCTGATGTAAACCATTTGCTGGTGCAGATAGAGCGTGAAATGGGTTGCAAATCAAAGAGCCGCTAATCTTCATTCGCTGCCAGTGGGGGTGAAAAACGCCTTTTGGATATCTCCAGTGCCCTCATCTTGAAATTCCCAGGCTGTCCAAGCAGTCGGAATCTTGCTGATCCGTCCGTGCGTCCGTTCGTAGTTGATAAGAGGGTGGAAGGGTGGCCGCCGGTGTCGTCTGAAATGGAAGAGGCCTGAGAGGGAGAGTGGCTGTTTCTGCAACCATATCGTGTCTGCTTATACGAATCGTATAGCTGGAGCCGGCCTCCCCGTGGGTAGGGTCGCTTGCTCTCGACCGTGACTGACAATGGGTGCAGGCGGAGAGAGACAAAAGAAGAGCCGCGGCTCATTTGGCCTTGCCGTTCTTTGACCCTGCCCTGAACTTGGCCATCTCGACCTGCACAGCCTTGTCGACGCGGGCCTGCAGCTCTCGGCGGTAGCCCAGCTTAAAGAGGAACTCAAGCCAGACGAACATGGGCGCGAGGAAGGCGGCTTGGACGAGGTTGTCGAGCAGCGCGGGGGCGCGTTTCTCGAAGGCGCCGTGGCCGACGAACTGGAGGATCCAGGAGACGACGTGGACACCGATGGCGACCTGGAGGACGCCGTCCGGGTGGGAGGCGCGGAGCGAGTTGACGAGGGCTGTGCTGGCGAGGCAAAAGGCGCCGAGGACGGTGCCGGCGACAGGTTCCAGCAGGACGTAGAGCGAGGCATATAGCAGGGCCGCAATGGTGCCGAGGTTCAGGTCCAGATGAGGGGGTGTGATCCAGCTCGGGGTCGGGACGATGGTCCCTGTATGGGTCGCCTGGAGAGGGAGGGGGGCAAAATGGGGTCAGCAGCCGAGGCGCGCAGAAAGACATTCTGGGAAGCCGGGACTGGAGGAGGAGGAGGGCAAATCGCGAAGAGGAAGAGGAGGGGGAAGATATCGTGCGGGTGAGCTTACCACGGCGAAGGCAGACACCAGGAGAAGAGGCACGCAGAACATGTGTATGGCGACGTTGACCGAGTTGTGGTGATAGGCACCATACTGGAGGAGGGAGTAGCCAGTGGTCAGCAGCTGCTCTCCATCACGGGCTTTGATCCTGTATATCGTAACTGTAGGCATCCATGGGTGTATCTGTTTGCGCGCACCTGGATCAGATGCCTCTCAAGGTCGAGCGACATTTTTGCTATGGTTGTGACGAGCGTGCGCCGAGAAAGCTGAGGCCGACGAGCCAAAGGGTAGAGAACTCTACTGCGACTGGACGTTCCAGGGCCGCATGCACCAGGGCGCGGCGAGCAGGGCGCGGCGATCGACGAGGATGACAGTGTTTGGGGTCTATGTAGTATGGAGGGGTCTGGATGGGTGGATGGTGGTGCGATCGGATGGGGGGACTCAAGAGCAGCCCGCCGTTGAGGATCCGCGAGACTCGGTCGTCACAAGTCGTATGTCAAGGAGATAACACTGGAGGACTCCTCTGTGTGGACGAGAAACGAGAAGGTCTGGAAGCGAAAGGACTGGAGTGGAGGAAGAGGGAGACGAAAAGGTGAATGGCAGAGGTGAGGCGGTGTTGCGACAGGTTTGAAGTCGGGAGACGTTGCGTGATGGAGTTGCTGCGGCCACGCCCCCCCTCAAGTCCATGCATTGAAGTCCACTCTTTCCCCCCTCCCCCCCACTCAACTTACTCAGCCTCCAGACTGACCACTCGGAGACAGGGAACTTGATTTCTATACCGTGACCTCATAAATTTCAAGCCTTTCTTAAGAATCTAGCTTTAGAGAATAACCTAATTGCCTGAAAGAGAGATCTCCCTAAAAT
>NIGD01000001.1:7513978-7528817 GCA_003055185.1 Escovopsis sp. TC
CCCCCCCACCCCCCCCAAGCTGAACCTGACTCTGGACCTGTACCCGAAACCCTTTTGTGACCCCTACCTCCTTCGTCAATCCTCCGCCTTGTCAACGCAATGATGAAAACAACGACAGTCAAATCGCTAGTCCGGGTCTCTTCCCGCCCAGTCTCATACCGCCTCCCCAGACTGTGGCAGGCATCACGACAACCTCCCCTTCAACATCTTTACCGCACCAAGGCAAAACCCGCAATGGAGACTGATCCCTCCTCTTCCTCGCCCCAGCCGCTCAAGAGCGCCAATCGCTTGATGGCGGCGTTCGGCGCGGGGAGGCCCTCGATAGGAGCGTGGCAGATGCTGCCTGGGTCGAATGTCTCGAGGGTGTTGGCGCGGTCTGGCGTGGATTGGGTCCTGGTTGATCTGGAGCACGGCAACATTGATGGTGCGGCCTAGTTCTGTTCTGATTTCTGGGGGGCTCCTCGTTTCTCTCTTGGTCTCTCCCTCTCCATCTCTCTGGTCTCCCCCGCTGCACTCCCCTTTTTCCCCCACTCTGATGTTTGCTATCTCATCGTGTTCTTGGGCACCCATCTGCTCGTATGTGAATGTGGCCAAGACTGACATGCGATGATGGCGGCATCATTTTCATGGGATACTAGACTCCGACATGCACGAGTCTGTCCCTTCCATTGCGGCGCTCGGCGTCTCGCCCATCGTGAGGGTTCCAGACATGCAGGGCTGGATGGTCAAACGTGAGTGACTTGATGGGGGAAAGGGGGGCCAAGAGGATTGCCAGGTCACGGTTGATCACTGTCGTCGGAGATGCAGCTGACTGTGAGAATGATCAGGAGCACTGGATTGCGGTGCCCACGGTGTAAGTCCATATGATGGGTTTGAAGGGGGAGAAACTCCCTCCTGGTGCCCCTTTTCAATGAATGCTGTATCTGATGCCCCGCCTGTCCCCTTTCTCTTGGCCCCACTGAGCCTCTCTCATATGCCCATTTTTGATGCCATTTCAATGCCCATTGCTGAATGCTTATTCCGATGCCCCTACTTGATGGCCCTTTTAGATGCCTCTTCATGATACCCCTTTCCTATTTCCTCTCCAATGCTCATTTTGATGCCTTCTGATGCCCCCTTAGGTTCTCGTCCCGCTGCTGCGCACGGCAGAGGAGGCGAGACAGCTCGTCCAGTCCGCCAAATTCCCGCCCAGGGGCCGCCGGGGATTCGGCAACCCCTTCTCCTATGAGCGTTTCGACCCCAAGGGCACCTCGGTCCAGTACCTGCAGGAGGCCAACGATGCGATCCTGACCATGGTCCAGATCGAGACTAAGGAGGCTGCCGAGAGCATTGACGAGATAGCCGCAGTGGATGGGATTGACGTTCTCTTCATAGGGCCCTTCGACCTTGGTACGCGTTCCCCCTATTCTTTCTTCTTCATACCACTCTTCTCTGTCCTTTCCCTTCTTCTCTTTTCCTTTTCTTCCCTTTCCACTTCTTTCCTCCCCTTTCCTTGACCCTGTCAAGATCTCGCCAATCTGAGAGCAATCATTTGACAAAAGCGGCTCAAGGAAATAACCTGGGACATCCTATCATGAACGGGGAGATGTCATCCGAGTTGACGACGGCCATCGCCAAGATCCTCGCCGCGACGAAGAAGGCAGGCAAGAAGTGCGGCATCCTGGCCACGAGCGGCGAGCAGGGCAGGCAATACGCGCAGCAGGGCTTCGACATGATCAGCGTGACCATCGACTACTCCACGCTGGAGACGTGCACGCAGCGGGAAGTCGGCATCGCGAAGGGTGTCTCGGCGAGTCGCCCGTAGCCTTTCGATACATACTGTACTCTCCTACTGCCTTCCTACTACGACTGGTACTAGGTAGTAGTAGTGCTACCTGCCTGTGTCTGCCTCGACCTCGTCCATCTTGGCCAAGACCTCTTCGGGGGTGAAGCGGTGCATCAATTTGAGGGCCTTGGTCACGCGACCAAATTTTTCCTCGCCCGCTTCCAGCTTGTTGATGTGAATCTGTGGGAGCACCTCCATGTTAGATTGAGGATTGCGCGAAGGGACTGTACTTTGGAGTCCATCCTGGCGATTGTACTCACAACGGGTATGTCGAAATCGTACAAGTTCCTCCAGTCCTTGGACCGGGGCTCTGCGAGGTTGATCTCCTTGTAGAGGTAAGGCCTCCTGTCCCACACCTTGCTGAGGACGTCCTTGGCCTGGGTGCAGAGGCCGCAGTTGTCACGAGTGAAAAGCGTGATCCTGGACCTGATGGCGGGGAGAACTTTGCTCATGTTTACGACGGATCAGAGATCTCGCGCGCATGAATCGCACGACAAAGGACTCTTCGTGATGGTGACCGCAGGAAGGAAGAGCAAATGAAGCTGGAGATCTCTGTGCTATGGTGGCCGTGGAGATCTAGACGCTGATGTCAGCGAGTAACTCTGCCCGGAATCTGGAGATGTGGCGCCAGTCCAGGCCAGCCACCAGCTGCATGGAGGGTCTGGCACCCACTGATCCTGATCCAGATCCAGTAGCTTGAGATGATTGGATTCAGGGCGTTGTGGAGGTTGTGGAGGGCGTTGTGGAGGGCGTCAATGGATCTTCGATTGATTGATGTCTGTGGAAGCGTCAAAACGGTCTCAGTGCCGTTGCATGGGCTGGGTCGCATTGACTGGATGGGACATGGATCCCTCCAACCATCAATCCGTCAATCAAGCTATCAACTTCCGCAATCTTGAACAGTGGACTCAAACTCAGCTCTTCACGCAACGCATCCGCCGACCCGACCCCATCGCCATACTCCGCACGCGATCTTGAAGCATCGTCATCGGATACACATAGTCCTGTCATCCATCTGCCATCATGACCCTGAAATGCGTCCGCCAGGGCTGCGGGAAGGAATTCGCTGACGAGAGCGAGGAGCCTTGTGTCTACCATCCCGGCCCTCCCATCTTTCACGAGGGGCAGAAGGGTGAGTCGAATCCATACATTCTTGCCATAAGTTTCTCTTTTTCCCGTCTACATTCGTTCTTCGTGCCTGCTGTATTTTCAAGGAGGGGGGGAGAGGGGGGGGGGGGGGCGTTGGTTTCTGTTCGAGCCATGATTTGGGACCACTTGTACATACCTGGACTAACAGCTGCTCAAGGTTGGAAGTGCTGCAAGCCCCGAGTCCTGACCTTCGACGAGTTCATGGACATCCCGCCCTGCACGACAGGCAAGCACTCCACGACCGAGAAGCCCCCCGCCGTCGAGGACAAGCCCCCCGTCGACGAGGCCGAGCTGGCGCGCAAGATCGAGCAGGCCCGCACGCCGACCCCCGCGGCCCGTCTGCCCATCCAGCCCGCGCAGCACGTGCCGACCCCGCCCCTGCCACAGCCCGAGTCCGAGGAGGACGACCCGAGCCTGGAGATCCCGGATGGCGCCGAGTGTCGCAGGAGGACGTGCGACGCGAGGTACGCGAGGGGTTACGCGCGGGAAGACGAGGAGTGCGTGCATCATCCCGGCGTGCCCATCTTCCACGAGGGCAGCAAGGGGTTCTCGTGCTGCAAGAGGAGGGTGCTCGAATTCGACCAGTTCATGAGGATCGAGGGATGCACGGCCAAGGGGCGCCACCTGTTCATCGGGAGCGGGAAGAAGAAGGAAGAAGAGACTGCGGGCTCGGCGGGTGAAGAGGTCCTCGCGACCGTTCGGTATGGCCCCTCCGATGCTGCCATGACTCCAATACTGCTGGGGTCATTACCTCATTCTACGAGATGCACGGCCACCGATACGCCTGGCATGCTTACGTCGCTAATACGATACTCGTCCCTCCAGGCACGACTTCTACCAAACACCGACGCAGGTCATCGCCTCCTTCTTCCTCAAGAAGATCAACAAAGAGACCGCGAAGATCGAATTCCGAGAAGGCGAGATCGACCTCGACCTCACGACGACCGACCCGATCCCGAAGCGATACACGGCCACCGTCCCCATGTTCAGCAAGATCGACCCCGCCCAGTCCAAGCACAAGATCCTCGGGACCAAGCTGGAAGTCTCGCTCGCCAAGGCGGACGGGGCGTCGTGGCCGGTGCTGCGGGGCGACGAGCAGCTGACAGGCGAGATCTTGCAGGTGGGAAGGGCGGGGAAAGCGGCATGAGCGCGCGCGCGGATATACCTCCACGGGATACTAGATGGCCCTGGCAAGTGGTATTTTTGCATTTGATTTCAATAGACATCCATCATTGGGACCATCAGCGGGCTCGACGAGCGATGATAGGCAGCGGGTGTGGGGGCGGCAGGCATAGGCAGGGGGACGAGCATGAGGATGAGAATGAGCAAGGCTACATAGACTGGGGGATGGGATGGGGCAGGCTGGCTTTGGAGGGGAAGACGTGCCATTCACCGATTCAGATATCACGACACTCTCCATACACGTACAGAGCCTAGCCATGCGGTATGGAGTCGTCACAGGCGGGAAAGCCGTACTCGGTCAGGGTGTGGTGGTGTAGCACAGGCGGGAGGAGATACCCGTGGTGAAGTCGATATTGAACGGCACCATTCCTTTTCTTCATGCCGAGTACCTCGTGTCCCCTCCTTGTGCCACTGTATCTTGGACTACGAGCGTGAGCTTCCCCGCATCGAACGCATGCCGTCGTACTCGACGCTTCAGATCATTGTGTGTCTTCATGATGCCGATTCCATCAAATGCAAGGGGCTGTCGACTTCGGTGGTTTTGACGTTCTCGTTGCATCACGTGACACCCTTGAACGTCGTCGGTTTCTTCCGACGTCTGGAGAGAACATTGAAGTCTTAAACATCAATCCATTGCTTCGGACGTGTTTCCCTGGTTTTCTGAAGTTCCAGCAGCCGGTCAAACTCAACATGGTCTCCTTCGCAACAAGATCAGCCGGGCCTCTTCTCGTCTCACGCGACGCCCACCGCCCTGTGCTGTCTCCGCAAGATCAAAGCAGCCTGCATGACCATGGCCAGCACCTCGCTCAGTGCTCACACCAACCCACAGGGCTCATCCAGCCAATCTGGCAGTCCGCCGGGGACAAAAAGAGGGCCGCGGCATCTGCCTGCATGGGCCGAAATTGGCGGGTCGGAGCCCTCGGGACGCCCAACTTCTTACGGGCAGACATGCCATAAGATCCTCGCCAAGACTCTTCTCATCCCCGGCCGGCCCCCCCATTTCCCAGCAAGGCAACGCCCAACGCATGAGATGCGGCATCGAGGCCGTCAGGGTCTCCAGCCGTGCGGCGATACAGACCATGGACCCCTTACGGAGCATTACGAGTACCACTCGAGCATGGAGATGCGGCTATAGGAGGGCCATCTCCACCCACGACCCGACCTTCTCCTCCTACATCCCCCGGTGAGAGAATAAACAAAGAGTCGTCAAAAAAAGGAGAGAGAGAGAGAGAGAGACAGAGAGAGAGAGAGAGAGAGAGAGACAGAGAGAGAGAGAGAGAGAGAGAGAGAGAGAGAGAGAGAGAGAGAGAGCGAGAGAGAAAAGGCCGCGTCCGTCTCATCATTTTTCTCGCAGGGGTATTGCAATGAGCCCGGCATGCTGATGCAACTCCAGCAGAGCCGACTCGGCCTCCGCTACATCGCCGTCGGTTTCTTCCTCGCCGTCACGCTCAGCCTGTACCTCTTGCAGCGGGCCTACCAATTCCCCCCACGGGCGCCTCTCTTCTCCGACATCCAATATGTGCCGAGCAGCCATGACTGGGGCAAGGCACGCATCTTTCACCCCGTGGTGGACATGAAGGCGCCACCGCAGGGCACGCCGCGGCCGTTTCCCAAGATCCAGGCGAAGCACCGTCTTGGGACCGGGACCGGGACCGGGAGCGGAAACGAGAAGGGGAATGGGAAGGAGAGTGCGGCGAACATGAAAAAGGCGGCCGCCGTCGCGAAGGCGCGCAAGCAGACCATCAAGGACGCCTTCGTCAAGAGCTGGAAGGCGTACCGCAAATTCGCGTGGACCAAGGACGAGCTGAAGCCCATTTCGGGCGGGAGCAAGACGACCTTCAGCGGCTGGTCGGCGCAGCTCGTGGACGCGCTGGACACGCTGTGGATCATGGGGATGAAGGAGGACTTCGACGCCGCCGTGCGGGAGGTCGCCCGGATCGACTGGTCCACTGCGCGGGGCAACCGCAACAAGATCAACCTGTTCGAGGTGACGATCCGCTACCTGGGCGGCCTGCTCGCCGCGTACGACCTCTCGGGCGTGCCCGCGCTGCGCGACAAGGCCGTCGAGCTCGCGGACACGCTGTACATGGCCTTCGACACGCCGAACCGGCTGCCGACGCACGACCTCGAGCTGCGCAAGGCTGCCGCGGGCGAGACGCTCGCCGACGAGCGCATGTCCACGGCCGCGACGGGCACGCTGTGCCTCGAGTTCACGCGACTGTCGCAGATCACGGGCGACCCCAAGTACTACGACGCCACGGAGCGGATCAAGCGGTTCCTGCGCGGGTGGCAGAACGGCACCGCGCACCCGGGGATGTGGCCGCAGCAGCTCAACCTGCGGGCGGAACGCGTCATCGAGGAGGCGTACACGCTGTCCGGCGGCGCGGACTCCATGTACGAGTACTTCCCCAAGATGCACGCCCTGCTCGGCGGCCTGGACGGCGAGTACGAGGACATGACGGTGTTGTCGCTCGAGACGATCCGCGACCTGCTCCTCTTCCGGCCCATGACGCCGCAGGACCTCGACATCCTGCTCTCCGGCAGCGTCATCTCCTTCGGCGGCCCCCCCCGTCCGAACCCTGCCGCTGCCTCCAACTCTGCCTCTGCCTCTGCCTCCGCCGCCGCCGACGACGACGAGCGGCTCTTCATGCCCAGCATGGACCACCTCACCTGCTTCGCGGGCGGCATGTACGCCCTGGCCGGCCGGCTCCTCTCGCGCGACGACTTCCTCGACCTCGGCGCCCGCCTCACCGCGGGCTGCGTGTGGGAGTACGACGCCATGCCGACCAACATCATGCCGGACTCGGCCCTCTTCGTGCGCTGCCCCCAGATGGCCGGGCCGTGCCCCTACAACGACACGGTCGACTGGGTGGACGGCCTGCCGGGCTTCGCGCGCATCACCAACAAGGCCTGGTTCCAGCGGCCCGAGGCCATCGAGAGCGTCTTCTACATGTGGCGCATCACGGGCGACGAGGGCTGGCGGGATGCGGCGTGGAGGATGTGGGAGGGCATCGCGCGGGAGACGGAGACGGAGCTGGCGTATGCGTCCATTCACGACGTCACCAAGGTCCTTGTGGGCGGCCAGATGGACACCATGGAGGTGGGTCATCCTGTCTGCCTTTGATGATTCTTCCCTCGCCAGAGTTCTCTCACTGGAGCGCTCCCACCCCGCCCCCAAAATGAAACATGTTTGTGTGAATGGCTACTGACAAGACTGTTGGACAGACGTTTTGGATGGCGGAGACGCTCAAGTACTTCTACCTCATCTTCGAGGACGACAACGTCATCAGCCTGGACGAATGGGTGTTCAACACCGAGGCCCATCCGTTCAAGAGGCCGGTGTAGGGGGCTCCCCGTTAGACTTCCCTGAGACGTCAACGACCTTCCCTTTGGCATGGAAGCAACATACATAGGTTGGAACTTCCCATAATCGGTTCCTGAGAGCACTTGAAGTTTGTACGGAGTATATTGGCACTGGCATCGCTGTTTCTCAGCTTGAATCCCTCCATATTCCATATTGCATTGAATGACTGTCTCACTGTTGCCAATTCATTGGAGGACTGAAACAGTCATCGGACGCTTCTACTCCGTACTCCATACTAGCATTTCATCAATCTCTTCCCACAGATTGAGGTTCTCGCGGGTCCCTCATGCTTGCGCAATTGCTTGCGCAGATGCAGCACCCTGTCTCAACCTCCTCGTCGAGACCTCCACGCCAGGCGGTCCGAGGTCTAGCCTCCCTACTCCGTACATGTATCTCGACTCGCTGTCGGCAGCTTGAAGATGTCTACGGAGTACAACCGCCATCCCGGACCCGGCGCCGGCCAGACAACCCCCGTTATATGCATGCACTTCCCGCCCCGCAAATCCCCATCTGTCTTCATTCACACCAGCTTCCCAAATCAAACACGCCCAACCCGCCTGGGCCCATCCCGATTACATCACTCCACTCCACGATCCGTCTTCAACCCCCATCCTCCATCCCCCCATTTCGGCCTCCCCCATATCGACCTGCCATCCCTGACTCCGTCCATCTCTCATCACCCCTCATCAGGTGCCCATCCCCCCCGCATGCCGCACTCGTGATGAGGCCCTGAAAGCGAGAGGCATGCCGCTCCGCATCCCCTCCCCCACCGCGCCCGCCATCGCCATCCTCGCGCCTTTGCCGCCTCTCCCGCCACGCATCCCCGTGTCCCTCCTCCTCGAGCACCATCGCCGCCGCCGCCTCCTTCTCCTCCTCTCCTCCACCTCCTCCACCTCCTCCACACGCACGCTACACACACGCCCATCACGACCTTCCACCGCGAAGACCTCGTTCCTCATACACGGCCCGCCATGCCTGCGCCAGGGTTCGAGGCCGCTCCACGCCAGCGCGGCGCGCGCGTCCCGCCGCAGCAGCCCGCTCGATGCCAAGAATCACTACCAGCGCCTGAACCTTGAACCCTCGGCCACGCACGGCGACATCAAGAAGTCAGTACTCGCCTCGCCCCCCCTCCTCGCATAGACTCTGTTCATTACCCCTCAGGCCTGGGGCCCATACGAAGAGAACGTCCCGGCTGACTCCCCCCCAGATCATTCTACTCCCTCTCCAAGATCCACCACCCCGACGCCAACCCCTCCGACCCCGACGCCGCATCCACCTTCTCCCTCCTCTCCGAGTCCTACACCATCCTCTCCGATCCCTCCCGCCGCGCCACCTACGACCGCGACGTCCTCCACCTGCACCACCACCCATCCCACGCCTCCCACTCCTACCACAGCACCAACCCCGCCGGCGGCCGCGCGCCCTCCGGCCTCTCCCGCCGCAGAGGTTCCTTCCGCGGCCCACCACCTAGCTTCTTCCGCTCCGGCGGGTACGGTCCCCACGCCGACAAACGCCGCCGCGCGCACGAAGAATCCACCGCCTCCCACTCCCAGTCCCACCCGAACCCACACGCCGACCCACACGCCGACCCACACGCCGACCCACACGCAAGCTCGTACTCCTACACCTACACCTACACATACACCTCCTCGGGCGCGAACCCCAACGACCCAGCAGCAGCAGCAGCAGCAGCAGCAGGAGGAGGCAGACCAGGCATGGGCCCCGGCGCGGACCCCTTCCATTTTCACTTCCACAGGCACTACGCCGGCGACGAAACAACAGCGCACTTCGACAGGGCGGCACACACCCGCACCCATCAGCGCGAGGACGTGCGCCGCTGGCGCAGGGCGCGCACAGCCCTCGGCGATGACGGCGTCGAGTTCGAGCCGCAGACGAGCCTTGTGGGGCATTTCTTCATCGTGGCGGGGATTCTGGCAGCGACGTTCCTTGCGCCGGTGGCGTATCTGCAGGTGATGCGCATAGGGGGCCGCAAGAGGGACGACGAGTAGGGGGCGCGGGGGGGATCTTGAGAATTTCCAGAAACCATAAGACCAAGAAGCGGAATAGCCTAGCGCGCCGTCGTTGGAAGCGACAGGACCGCGGGAGGTATTGGCAGATACCTATCGAACAATGTTTCTAGAAAAAAAGGGAGCTCCGGAAAGCGCTGTGATCTGAACAGAGATGGGGAGACGATGCGTCGTACGACGATTTGTAGGAATAGCAACTTGGTTGAGAACTCACAAGAGATCGTCGAGTATAAGACAGTGGTATGCCATGCGAGGTCATGCCACGATAGAGAAGCAGGGGCACATCAGAAATATCCGTGATCGTGTCCAGCGGCTGAGATGCTATCGGCATCCATATCCAAGCGATCTGCTCTCTTTGTTTCAGTATCCTACCGACTTCGAAATGTAGGATCCAAGAACTGAAGCATGTCCATTCGGTGGCCTCTCCTTCTCGTTGAGACCAAGACCAATCGTGATCCCACCCTCGTGGAAACTTTGTGAAACTGATTTTCTTTTTTTTTCTCCATTCATCGACTGTTCCTCTTCAAGACTCTACTATGATACAAAATGGAGGCCGCGCGGGGAGGGCAGCAGCTCGCGGAGATCTAGCAAGAAGTCGGACCTGGGGAAAGCACAGGCAATTGCATCGACATTGATCTTCGGCCTTCCTAACCCTCGAAGGTGAGGTTGACACCGAGCTGCAGGAGAAAAAAGAAAAGTCAGTGCGTGGTCAAGGGGTGGAGATCGCGAACAATCGCAAGAGATCACGAGAAGAGGGGGGTTTGGAGATGGGCCCAGAGGGGCGTACCTTGTGGGTGGCCTGGTCGAACTTCTGGGTGTCGAAGCAGCCGCCGACGCCGAGGGTGACGCCCTCGCGGAGGAGGACGTTGTAGGCGAGGGCCGCGATACCGCGGTCGTTCATCTTGACCTGTTTTCATGAAGAGGGGCATATCAGCAAGGGGCGCTCAAGCATTCTCGTTCTTTCAGTGTATCTCTTTCGCAGATTCTCCGTATCCCTCTCATCCACCACTCCTTCCTCCTTTCCTGGGCTCTTCTTGATGGGCACATGTCGTAAAATGTCTCATCCACAGCCTCCCTTTTCCCTTTCTTTCTTCTTCTTCTTCTTCTTCTTCTTCTTCTTCTTCTTCTTCTTCTTCTTCTTTGTTGTGTTGTTGGACTGACCTTGGCGAAGGAGACGGGGTCGATGCGGTACTTGCTAGCGATCTCGAGGCCGACGGTGTTGCCGGTCTTGGAGTCCCAGGTGGCCTTGGCGCCGGCCTCGACCTGGCTGTTGACACGGTGGAAGTAGCAGGCGGAGAAGATGCTGAGGTTGCTGGTGGCGGTGATGGCGGCGCTGTACTGGGGCACGGCGTAGCCGACGGCGGCGCTGTAGCCGGTGATGGCGGCCTTGTTGGCGTCGTAGCCCGCGCTGGCGCCGGCGAGGAAGCCCTCGTGGCCGACGACGGCGTCGACGTTGGCGGTGGGGCCGCGGAGGAGGTCGAAGAAGGCGCGGCCGTGGAAGCCGGGCTGCTTGAAGAACAGGTTGAACTTGACGCCCTTGCCGGCGGTGGCGGGGAGGAAGTTGAAGAGACCCTCGAGCTTGAGGCCCTTGGCGAGCGAGTCGCTGACCTCAATCTTGGTGTCGAGGGCGTTGGTCGTGGTCCAGGTCTGGGTGACGGTCACACCTGGAGCAATGGGAAAAGAAAGCCGAGTCAGTGAGTCACATACTACTATGCAGTATCGTGTCTCGAGGCGGGGAGCTGAGGGGATGCTTAGTGGTAGGAATTACCGGTGGGCTTGTCCGTGTATTTTCCCTCGAACTGTGGCAGAGACGGTGTCAGCATCCATTGCGCTCTTTACATACACTCAGCATACCGAGAGCGGGGCCTCCGAGGGAGACCGTGAGTCCGCCGGGAACAGGAGACCTCGGCTGGCGCATGGGTCGCAGGGGCGAACAGCTCGGGGGGGGGGGGGACTTACGGCCGCAGAGGTGGACTTCTCGTGGCTGGACTTTCCGGAGACCTTGAAGGCGACGCCATTGGGGGCAGTGTCCTTGAATTCGAAGGTGGTGGCGAAGGGGTGGTAGAAGTCCTTGTTGAGGAGCTGCGCAGCGATCCGAATCAGCATCCCATCCAAAGCGATCCATCAGGGGAGAGCACGTTGGAAGACGAGGGAGAGGGAGCAACAGCGATGTGCGTATCCTCGGGCGACCCAATGCCACGTCATTGAGACGGACCAAGAGCAGCCCGAGCTGACGACACAGCGGGGGGAGAGGGGGAAAAGGGCATTGAGACAAGGCAGACGAGAAAGGTTCCGGGAGAGGGAGAGAAGCGCTATAGGCGTACATCGTTGGCCGGCTTGGCGATGTCAGAGAAGGCGGGAGGGGCAGACATGATGGGCGATGCTGGAGAGACGGTCGAGGCGATAGTCGGCAGAGGACGAAGCTGTTGCTGTTGTTGACGTGGGGAGGAATGGATGGGGCGGATGGGCGGATTGAAGGTTCAAGTCGTTCGGGGTAAGACGGAGGAGGAGGAGGAGGAGGAGGAGGAGGCAGCAGAGGCAGAGGCAGCAGGACCAGGCAATCTCAGAGAAAATGTTTTGACCGGCCGCCGCCATTGGTCATCTGCCATGCGCATGTACAAGTACTCCGTACATGCGTGCAGGTACGCGGCACGGGCGCAGGGCGCTGCAGAGAACATGAAGAAACGACGTTCCACCTCATCACCAGGATGTACCGCTTGCTGAAGCAGGCGGAATGCGCGGCTCCGGTGCGCGGGGCAGATGGTCCTGTTGGACCCCGCCATGGCACACGTACTACTAGTAGTACGGAGTACAGAGTACATGTAGTCTGAACAAGCGGGACTGCCTCCTTAGTATTTTCAGGTACCTGTACATGGGGGAGCTCCTCTGGCACACTGGCATCATCGACCTCACGGCCATGTGCGAAGCATTGGGATGAGACATCTCGCACTGTGCAGGAGCCTGGCCTCCATCATGAAGACTCTGGTCTGTGCCTCAGCACGATGATGCTCAGCACGGCGAGAGCTTGGAGGCGAGCGACTTGAGAATTGGACGGAGGACGGTGGCTGCTCGTACTACTCCGTACAGGCACGGATACGGAGTACTTGTACTCCCGAACAGGCAGAGCACCATTCTTGATGCCTCGATGGACGCCCAGGGTCCGGAGCTCCCCGGTGCTCTGGCTCCCAGGCTCGGGGCTGTTGGGGGGGCTCGCTTGCATGGGTCAGCACGTCTCACCTCGTTAAGCCCAATTGGGACACTCCCCTCGTCCACGTGAACCGGGCGAGTCGGTGCTTGCCCATCGCTGAGATGTTGTGGCCTGTGGCAGGCAAGCGGGAGACTCGGGCTGCCAGCAAGAGGAGGGCCAGGAACAGTCACCCTTCTATTGGAGCATCTAGTGTCGAAACTTTTCCCGCCCGAGTCCTCCCAGCGTCCATATATCCAACATGTCCACAGATTGTGAATCCAAAAGGAAGCAGCCCTCACAGCCTCCTCGAGCTTCAAGATGGAACCCAAATCCCCGGCCCTACGCCGCGTTCTTGTATCTCGCGTTGTGCGTCGCGATGGCCCTGCTCGACCGTCAGTACTTCGTGCACATCACATCAACCTCAGATCGCATGGGGGACCCATCGAACAGCATGGACTGTAGACGCCCCTCCCCCCGCTTCTCGGAGATGCGAAATGCCAAGTGTGAAATGCGAATGCTCACCTGCCGCTCGGGTCTGTCTGCTTCGACCACGTCGGGGTCCAGCGCTCCACCGTCGACGCACAGCGCGGCGGGAAGTGCTCGTCAAACATCAGGCGGTACCAGTACCTGAACGCAAAAGTTAGCCTTCTCTTTCTTCCTCTTCTTTCCCTTTGGTGCCTCCCCCCCACCCCCCCCCTTTCCCCTGCATATTTGGTACTCACGCCTCCTTGGTGTCAGGAATGTCGGTGCCCCATTCCGCCTTGGGATGCTTCAGCATCTCGTCCGTCACGTGCAGCTCCGCGTTGTCCTTGAGCGCGTCGATCCAGCCGTAGCCCACGCCGTCCGAGAACTGCTCCTTCTGCCTCCACAGGATCGAGTCCGGCAGGTAGGCCGCCTCGCCGGGCTCGCCCGACGTGTCGAACGCCCTGCGCAGGATGTACTTCTCCATCCGATCCCCGGTAATCATCTTCTCCGCCGGGTCGATGTTCATGGTCGTCTCGAGGAACTCCTTGTCCAGGAAGGGCACGCGCGCCTCGAGCCCCCACGCCGACGTCGACTTGTTGGCGCGCAGGCAGTCCGCGAGGTGCAGGTTCTTGACCCGCCGGACCGTCTCCTCGTGGAAGGCCTTCTTGTCCGGGGCGGCGTGGAAGTAGAGGTAGCCGCCGAAGATCTCGTCGCTGCCCTCGCCGCTGAGCACCATCTTGACGCCCATGGCCTTGATCTTGCGCGAGAGGAGGAACATGGGCGTCGACGCGCGGATCGTGGTCACGTCGTACGTCTCCAGGTGGTAGATGACGTCCGAGAGCGCGTTGAGGCCGTCCTCGATGGTGAAGGTCATGACGTGGTGCTTGGTGCCCAGGAAGCGCGCCGCCTCCAGCGCGGCCTCGTTGTCCGGCGCGCCGGGGAGGCCGATGGAGAAGGAGTTGAGCTGGGGAAGGTACGTGACCGTCGAGAGCTGGTTGTCGTCGTCGAGGCCGACGAGCCCCTCCCCGACGTCCGGGTTCGCAGCCGCAGCTGCAGTCGAGGCGCTGGCGGCCTCGGCCTCCTTCTTCAGGCGCAGCGTCTCACGCTGAGCGATGGCGGCGACCAGACTGGAGTCCAGGCCGCCGGAGAGCAGGACGCCGTAGGGGACCTCGGCCATGAGGCGCTTGCGGACGGCCTTCTCCAGTCCCTGGCGGATCGCCTTGTAGTCGATCGGGGTCGAGGGCACCTTGGCGGGGTCCCACCAGCTCGGCTTGAAGTAGCGCGTCGTCTCGCCCGTCTTGGAGTCGTAGACGTGGCCCGGGGGGAAGGCCACGATCTTGTCGCACACGGGGTACAGGGACTTGAGCTCCGAGGCGAAGTACACGGCGCCGGGCTCCTTCCACGACCAGCCCTGGTAAAAGGTCGTGATGCCGATCGGGTCGCGCGCGGCGATGGTCCGGTCCTGCTTCTTGTCGTAGAGGACAAAGGAGAACATGCCATCAAGGTGGGCCGGCGCGTCGATGTCGTGCTCCATGTACTTTGCAGCGCCGCAGCCATCAGTATGCGTATCCTCCCACGGCTCGTCATTTCGAAGGGAGGGAAGAGGAGGGTCGGGGGTTGTTGGGATGGGGGGGGGGTGG
>NIGD01000001.1:7538695-7556798 GCA_003055185.1 Escovopsis sp. TC
GGGAGAGGGGGGAGGGGGGGGGGGAGGGAGGGGAGGGGGGAGGGAGAAAGAAAGAGGAGGGAAGAGGGATGAGAGAAGAGGAGCACCGTATACTGACGGACATGGCTGGACAGTTATCGAACGACATTGAACGCCAAAGCGACGATTGACGATCCGGTGGAACAGGATCGGATGCTCAAGGCCTGTCACACGCGATGCTCCGAGCGAACACTCAAAGTATTGGAGAAGAATGGCGGCATTTTCATCAAGCTCGGACAGCACTTGGTATGTGAAAGAAAGGAACATTGTCACTTTGACCTTGACATGTCAGTGGACGAAGGGCCTGGCTGACACGGACTTTTCTTGTAGAGCGCGATGAATTATCTCCTGCCACCCGAATGGACGACGACATTCATACCTCTGCAGGATAAATGTCCGGTCTCCTCCTTCGAGTCCATCGAGGAGATGTTCCGCAAGGACACGCAGGGGGAGCTGTGGGACTTCTTCTCCGAGTTCTCGGAGCAGCCGATCGGCGCGGCGTCGCTCGCGCAGGTGCACCTGGCGACGATCAAGGAGACGGGCCGGCGGGTGGCCGTGAAAGTGCAGCACCCGGACCTGGAGACGTGGGCGCCGCTGGACCTGGCGCTGACCAAGTTCACCTTCTCGGCGCTGAAGCGCTTCTTCCCCGAGTACGACCTCGAGTGGCTGTCGTCGGAGATGGAGCTGTCGCTGCCCAAGGAGCTCGATTTCGAGGAGGAGGCGCAAAACGCTCGGCGCATGGCGGCGCACTTCGCGCGGATCCCCGAGCTGCCGCTCGTGGTGCCCGAGGTGATTTGGGCCCGGAAGCGCATCCTCGTCATGGCCAACGAGTCCGGGCGGCGGCCGGACGACCTGGCGTACCTGGACGCGCACGGCATCGACCGGGACGAGGTGTCGGCGACGCTGGCGCGCATCTTCAATGAGATGATCTTCGGCGACGGCGCCCCGCTGCACTGCGACCCGCACGGGGGCAACCTCGCGATCCGCAGCAACCCGGCGCGCCGCAGCCTCGGCCGCGGGCCCAACTTCGACGTGATCCTCTACGACCACGGCCTGCACCGGGACATCCCGACGGCGCTGCGGCGCTCCTACGCCAAGATGTGGCTCGCGGTCATCGACGGGGACATGGACCGCATGCGCACCTACGCGCGCGAGGTCGCGGGCATCAGCGACGCCGACTTCCCGCTCTTCGCGTCGGCCATCACGGGCCGCGACTTCAGCGTCGTCTCGCGCCAGGGGTCCATCCTCGAGACGCGCTCCTCGGCGGAGGAGTCCATGATGAGCGAAGCCCTGCAGGAGGGCCTGATCGTGGACCTGGTGCGCATGCTGGGCCGCGTGCCGCGCATCATCCTGCTCATCCTCAAGACGAACGACCTGACGCGCAGCCTGGACGAGAGCCTGCAGACGCGCCAGGGCCCCATACGGTCGTTCATGATCCTCGCGCGGTACTGCACGCGCACGGTCTTCTACGAGCAGCTGGACCGAATCGCGCAGCGGGGGTCGCTGTTCTGGCCGCCGAATGCGCTGCGCGTGCTGGCGGCGTGGCTGGGGCTCGCGCGGGTGGAGCTCAAGCTGGAGGCGTTTGAGCTGTGGTTGGGGATCAAGCGCATGCTGGGGCTGCAGGCCCTCCACTTTGGCGGGCGGCCGCTCTCTGGGTAGGGGGGACTCAAGGAAGACGAGGGGGTGGCAAGTTGCAACGACCGCATGAAAGGATTTCGTCGGGAATGGCAGCGACTGCATGGACGGGCGGGGATCTTCACGACGATCGGATGGACGACAGACATGGAATATACGGCGCGCATACACATGGTACACATATAGAAATGGCATGGGATAGAACGGGAAAAGCCTCCATAGAGAGAGCATCAACATAGAACTCGGGCAGGAGACATATACGGAGAAGGCAAATCAAGCACTGGGAAACAAACGTCAGGGGCTTGATTGATGCAACAATGTCCAGCGATGATGTGATGGCCTGAACGCGACATCCCCATCTGTGGCTCACGCGTCCACAAGAGAACCTAAGGCGAGACTATTTGAGAGACAGCCCAAACCACATGACAAGGCAAGACCGAGAGAAAAAGAGACGAAGATGAATAAAAAGAAGAGGAGAAAAAAAGATTGATTCTGCCCGGGCTCGAACCGGGGACCTTTTCGGCGGTGTCAACAGAGAGTGTTAACGAAATGTCATGACCAACTAGACCACAGAACCAGATGTGTTTGATGATTAACGGGGGGCAGAACTGCGTACTTGGAGCTTGACCTCTGGAGGAGACTCACGATGTCGACATCGCATGGAGCATGGAATACATGGGGGGGGGGGGGGCAGCATGCAGTGTACGAACACGAGTACACCCGGGCGGGCACATGTGGTCCCACGGATGGACGATCGAGAGGTATTCAGGGTTTCCGCGGGTGATGGGGACCGTGCCGACATGGACCCAGGAGGATTAGTAGTACTCGTAGTGAGCGTTCACAGGTCTGCAGCAGTCTTCTGATTTTGTTCATGGTTCGTGCCAGGGGGCATGGGGGCATGGGGGCATGGGGGCAAGGGGGCAGGGGGCATGGCGGCATGGGGTTATAGGGGCACGGGGGCATGGGGGCATGGCGGCATGGCGGCATGGGGTTATAGGGGCACGGGGGGCACATAGGGTCAGGCTGGCAGAGTGTGCATGTAGAGAGCCATGCGAGTCGTGGTATCTTGATGTATTGCGCGACGCCGTGAGCCTCGCGGGGAGTCTATCGAGCTATGGATGGAGACTATGCGCGCGAGAGATGGGACACACCGGCGCGGTGTTTGGCCGTCCTTTTGGGCACGCGGCCTGGCCGTGGCCGCCGTCGTTCGCCCGAGCCAGCGCCGAGGTTGTGCGTCTACTTTCGCCTCGGCTGGCTGACCATCGGGCGGTAGAGTCGGGGGGTCGGCGATCGGGAAGGGCCTTTGCGGATCGTTGAAATGGGTGTTGTCCATTTGGGTCCCCCCCTGATTGCTCGCACCAAGTGAGGCGTAGGGGGGCTGGCCTTGCATGAGCTCAGGCCGCTTCTGAATGTCTCCTTCGTTTGCTTATCCGTTGGCCGGTCCATGGTGTGCTATCCGTGGGTGGTATATAGTTGTGTGCTGAACTGCCTCTTCATGGCAGGCCTGCGAGCCCTGCGTATCGCTGCCTTTAGGACTGCCGGTTGCCAAGCTAAATATCGGTCCAGTTTTCGGGTCCATTGAGGAGACTCTCACCCTTTCTGCAGGCCGATTCCTGCCTGAAAGGTCTCCCTAGAGCCGCCCCAATGGACGGTAGTGATGCTGATGTTTGGAGACTCAATGTAGCGGCCAAATGGCTCGAGGCCCAGGAGGCCGGGGGTCTTTGCGGACAGCATCCATCCATAGATGCGTAGCTTGCATTTCGTCGGTTGCGTTGATCGCGTGTCTTGTCGGCGTCGCACGATGATGGCGACTGATGAACATCTCGCGTGATGAGGAAAGGCGGGAGGATGAGGCTCGTAGAGGTGGACATGAACAGGCTGGTAAACGTCGTGGTCATCCGCTCGATTCCTGTTGGCGGTGGTTCGGCGTGGGTATGAGCATGCCGAAGCCGACCCCCTGCATATGCCGGCCCGGGGTCGTCTCGACCGACTGATAGAATGGCATGGCGGGCTGTTGGTGTTGGTAGCCCATGGCAGAGCCGGGGGAGCACGAGTCCGGCGGCTGCTGCTGCTGCTGTTGTGAATGATGCGGCTGCTGGTGCGGCGGCTGCGGGGTCTGGGGCTGGCCCTGAGCCTGGGCCTGGAGCTGGTGCTGATGCTGGTGCTGCATCTGAGGCTGTGACCACGGCTGGTGCTGCTGGTGCTGGTGCTGCTGGTGCTGGTGCTGCTGGTGCTGGTGCTGCTGTTGTTGTTGCTGTTGTTGTTGTTGCTGTTGTTGTTGTTGCTGTTGTTGCTGTTGCTGTTGCTGCTGCTGCTGCTGCTGCTGCTGTTGTTGTCGTTGTTGCTGCTGCTGCTGCTGCATGCCTTGCTGGGGCATGGCGACGTCTCGCAGCCTAGCGGTCGCGGCGGCCGCCACGGCGGCGACATGCTGGGGCGGCGCCATGGGCATGGCGGCGATGGTCTCCTGGACGATTTTGGGCACGAGCGCGAGGAGCGTCCTGTGCAGCTCGGTCTCTTCGGCGGAGGGCTCGGGCAGCGGCGGCGGCACGGGCTCGGGGTCATCGTCGTCGTCGTCGTCGTCGTCGCCGTCGTCATCGTCGTCGTCGCCCGCATTGAAGAAGTGGCGGTGCCTGCGCCTCGTGCCGCCGGCCATGCGGTCGCCGCTCTCGCCCTCCTTCTCCATGGCCTTGAGCTCCCTGAGCAGGTTCGCGACGTCGATCTCGTTGACGAGGGTGTTGGGGTCGTCTGCGCGGAGAGCGTCGCGGATGGCGCGGGCGGACATTTTCGGGTCCTGCGACAGCTCCTTGATCTTCTCGAAGTGGCGGCGGCGGAGGGAACCGACGCGGTGCTCGGGGAACTTGGCCGGGTCGTCGGGCCCGTGGTTGTGGTCCGGGCAGACGACGTCGATGATCCAGGCGTTGTTGAGGAGGCGCTTCTGGAGGACCTTCATCTTGAAGGGGCAGCCGGTCTTGCGGGTGGCGCTCTTGCGCAGGCCGGTCGAGGTGGACGAGTGCGCGCGGTTGCCGCCGTAGGCGCAGGCGAAGTCGTAGCGGCGCGGGGTGCCGTCGTTGTCGTAGTTGCACGGGCGGACCTTGACGAGCGCGTAGCCCTGCCGGCGGGCATGGCGCTGGCAGGCTCGAAAGGCGCTGTCAAAGTCCTTGAAGTGCTTGTCGCTGGGAGGGGGCTCCATGGGCATGGTGGAGGGCTTGCGTGGCTGGCAGCTTGTGTCTCGGACTCTCTCGGTTGGGGGGGGAGAGGGGGTAGCTTTCAGGCGCGCCGCGTCCGCATGCAGTCGCGGATGGGATTGATGCGAAGCAGGCGCAACTGTCGTGTAATATCGTGATCTATGTGTCGAGGATGCACGCCGTACGACGGAGTAGTGCTCGTGATGTGCGGGAGGGCCACCGGCGGGACCAAGCAGAGGCGAAGGGGAAACGACGATCTATCGAGCCCGCCGTTGTCGGGATGAGCGCGTGCGTGCCGGGATGTTCGATCCAGCGTGGCGGGAGTGATCAGCGCGCTCGCTTGGGCCTGGATCGCGCCATTCGTTGGAACCTCTGTGGTTGACGAGCAGTGCTGGTCGGAGCTCCGTAGAGGGCGCAATGATGCTAAGCCGCCATCGGGAAAGGGATCGTCTGCCGGCGTGTGAGCGTGAAGAGTGAGAGGGAGGGAGTGGAAGGCAGGCAGAAAAGAGAGTGGGCGGGCTGGAAGGACGGTCAGACGGGGCGATCAGCTGAAGGGGGCGGAGCGAGCGCAGCTTGGGATGGATGAAGGATGGTTCGAGGGTTCTGGAAACGGGCATCGATCGATCTCACGAGAGGGGCCGCCCAGCAGAGGTGAGGCATCGAGCGCGAGGGTGCGAGGGTGCGAAGGTGCGAAGGTGCGAGGGTGCGAGGGTGCGAGGGTGCGAGGGCGCGAGGGCGCGAGGATGCGAGGACGAGATTTGCGGCCTCGAAGAAGCCCGAGATCGCGGTCACGTGGGCTGGAGCTGGCCTTCGTACGGAGTACGGAGTACATTAGTACATGCGCGTACTCCGTATGGTGCTGCTGGCTTCAGGCTTCCGGCTCCAGGCTTCCGGCTTCCGCTGGCACGTGATGACGGGCAGGTGCTAGATGCCAGATGCTGGATGCCAGATGCTGGATGCCAGATGCTGGATGCCAGATGCTGGATGCCAGATGCTGGATGCTGGATGCTTCCTACGAGTACTCATACAAGGCAAGGGACTACATGGATGGATTGGAGGGTCCATCAGAGCACGTTTGGACATGAATCCCCCCCCCGTGGACGTTTGTACTCCGTACATAAACAGCATCAATGATCCCTTGAGTCCCACGATCCCGGCGCTCGACTCCATCCCAGTTCAAGTTGCCGCTGCGCACAATCGATAAGCGAGCATCCCCTGTCCGATCGCGATACGGAGTGCGATAAGAAGCCATGCACCCCGTTGCCGTATCGAACATGCACCACCACGGCGTTGCCTGGAGATACATCCTAGTACTTGTACTCCGTACAAGTGCTTGGAGATACCCGAGAACACATGTGCTGAGGTTCTACGGAGTACTACTAGTACGGAGTACTAGGTACGGAGTACTCCATAGTCCAAGATCGTCCTGAGGTCCCGAGTCTGCAAAAGGTGATGCATCATCAGCCACCGACTCGTCTCTGCATGTACCGCCATGTACCTCCATGTACCTCAGCTGCCCGTCGCGAGCTCAGATCATCTCGAGGCCTCGCACGAGCTTCCCTCGATCGTGTCGCGGCCCTCAGGGGCTCGGATCTCGGTCCTTCTCTCTCTCTCTCTCTCTCTCTCTCTCTCTCTCTCTCTCTCTCTCTCTCTCTCTCCAGCTCCCTCCACGGAGCACACCCAATGGAACATCAGCTCCAATCCCTCCCATCCTGTCTGTGCTCTCGTCATTCCCTCTCCTCCTCCTCCTCCTCCTCCTCCTCCTCCTCCTCCTCCTAGCTCCACGTTGCTGACAGCCCATCTCAGCCCGCGTGAAGACATCATCACCGAAGCATCCATACCCGGCATCATCCGTACATACATACCTACTACATACGAAACCATCCACTCTCCACCCAGAGCCATCGATACCCATGATCCGGTAGTCGACATCGAGCGGCATAGTACGGAGCACATGTAGTCGGCGACCCCCGAGCACTCGACACACAGCACCAGGCTCGCGGCCGCCGGCCCATCGACAGCCAAGATGCTGCCAACCCTCCCGGGGCGCGTCGCGCTGGCCATTGCAGGTGAAGCCGTCTCTCTCCATGATGCAGGGTCTTCCCCGAAGTTCGGTCCGGGTTCTCGGTCCCTTGTTCGCAATCCCCCAGGAGGCTGACCCGCATCCGCTCCCGCACCCGCACCCGCACCCGCAGCCCTCGCGCCCCCGTCCCCCGTCCGCGCCGCCGCCAGCGACAACCCTCCCGGCCAGTCCACCTTCATCTCCCCCACCCGCGACCTCGGCTTCGCCTTCACCGTCCCCGACAACGACAACTCCGACGTCTACTTCAGCCTCCGCGTCGCCCGCAAGCGCGCCTGGGGCGCCGTCGGCCTCGGCTCCAACGAGATGGCCGGCGCCCTCTTCCTCATGCTCTACCAGGACGAGGACGGCGCCAACGTCACCTTCTCCCCGCGCCTCGCCTACGGAAACTACGAGCCCCAGTACTACCCGGACCTCGAGTTCGAGGTCCTCGACGGCTCGGGCATCGTCGGCAACGACCTCGTCTTCCACGCCCGCTGCAGCAAGCACTGCCGCAGCTGGCCCTCCGGCAAGACCAACAAGGGATACATCGACGTCTCCTCCCCCAATCAGAAGGCCATCTACGCCCTCGGGCCCAAGGAGCGCTTCCGCAGCGACGAGCCCGACGCGCCGCTCAAGATGCACGAGGAGTACGGATCCTTCTCGATCGACATGAAGAGGACGCAGGGGAGACCAGACCTCCCCGTCCTCACCGCCGACTCCGAGGACGAGGGCACCACCCTCATCGGCAGGGTCCACGGTAGATCCGACTGGAAGGCCATCGTCCACGGCGTCCTCATGATCTTCGCCTTCATTGCCCTCCTGCCCGCCGGAGCCTTCCTCATCCGCGTCGAGAAGCTCGCCAAATTCCACAAGATCGTCCAGGGCATCGCCTTCCTCCTCATCCTCGCCGCCTTCGGCATCGCCATCCCCATGAGCTTTGCCTACCAGAGGGTACCGTCACCTTTCTTCCTCCTCTGCCTGATACCTAGTAGTACCCGTAGATGAGTCTCCGCTTGCGCCCGTGCTGACGCGCAGTCCTTCCAGTCCCGCTCCTTTCACTCGTTGCACCAGCTCCTCGGCTACTTCGTCCTCCTCTGCCTCATGATCCAGCTCTCCCTCGGCATCCTCCACCACCTCCACATCAAGAAATCCCAGCAGCCCAGCCTCTACAGCAACCTCCACAAATGGTTCGGCAGATTCACCATCTTCATAGGTGCCATGAACGGCTACATGTGAGTCCCCCCCCCCCCCCTCCACATGTAAATGAACGCCACGTCCATACGCCATTCCCATGTACCCCTCATCAGACAGCACCATATCTGGGCCGGATCATCCCGCTGACAATGATTCAGTGGCTTCCGCTTCGCCGGCGATGCGAGATGGGCCATCGTCGTCACTGGCATCGTCTTCCTCGTCATCTTCGGCTTCCTCGCCTACGTCGTCATCACCGCAAAGGGCCAGCCGCCCCAGCGCCGCGCCAACGCCCCCGGCGGCTTTGAGAACTACAGCCACGGGTTCCAGCCCCAGCCCCAGCAGCCCTGGCGCCAGCAGCAGCAGCAGCAGCAGCAGCAGCACGGCGGCCGGCAGTCCTCCGGCCCCGCGCCCATGTACCCCCACGACCCGCCGCCGGGGTACGAGGCGCCCTCCGCGCAGCAGATCGGCCTGCAGAGCGTGTCGCCGTGGAGGGCCTCGAGCCCGACGAGGGGCGGGTACGAGGACGAGCCTGGCACGACGGGTGGGGTGCAGAAGCCGAGGGAGTTTGCGTAATGGATGGTATTGGTGGCGACCGGGATGGAAAGCATGGTTGCGATTTGATTCACATGAGCACATCGGCGTTGGGGGGGACATGAAGGTGGGCAAATGCGGTTTCCTGAGTGAATGGGGATGACATGATGATGTCCCTTCTGCAGGTCCGTCTTCAAAATACGGCTTTAATCAGTGGATTCTAATGTGAGATGCGCAGCAATGATCATGCGCAACACGCCATCTATCGTCTGCTTCTTGTTCTTTCCGCCTCTGTGGTATTTCCCCCCCTTATGATATGTTGATGCAAGATAAGTATCCAATTCCCGCTGAAAAAAAGGCCTGCTTGGTATCTCTATGATGTAGATTTTCATTTGATCATGTCATTTTTCTCCACCCTTTGGGTTTTCCCTCTTCATTTGAACTCCTCCTCTTCCGCATCTCCCTCGAGCCAGATCTCATGGCCGTCACCCTCCCTCACAAGCAGGCTCGTCAGGCAGGCACATATAGCAACACCGCTCAGGAGCCACCACACGAGCCCGACCATGCCGTGGCTCAGCCCGAAGCCGTAGACCAGCCCGCCGGCCATAGGCCCGATAGTGCGGCCGGCGCTGCTGACGCTCTGTCCGATGCCGTGCACGGTGCCGAGGACGCTCGGGTGCGGGGAGCAGTTGTTGACGAGGATAGCCTGGGAGGGCAGCGTAAAGGTGCGGCCGGTGACTTGGATGACGAGGACGACGAAGATGGCGAGCCAGATTGCGGGGCCGGTTTTGGGGGCGGGCGGCGCGGAAATGCTCGGGATGACGGAGAGGTAAGGGGCGAGGAAGTAGACGAGCGGGAAGCAGAGGAGGAAGTAGCGCCAGGAGCGGATGGTGCCGAGGCGCGCGGAGAGGGTCGGGTAGAGGAGCAGCTGCATGGAGATGCCGATGACGCCGAGGATGGCCATGGCGGTGCCGACGAAGCGGGGCTGGAGGCCGAGGCCACCGGTGAAGAAGAAGGGGAGGCGGGTGGCGTGCGGGGAGGCGGAGGGGTCGTGGACGGGGGTGGAGAGAAAGACGAACCAGAGGGAATTGAAGGTGCCGACGTGGAAGGTGAGGAAGAACTGGGCGAAGAGGGTGAGGCCGACGTTGCGGGTGAAGATGCGCTTGAAGGGGAGGCGCTGGGTGTATCGCTTGGTGGATCGCCTTTTGCGGGCCGCTAGGGAGGAGGAAAAGGAGGAGGAGGAGGAGGGCCGCGTCTCGGAGCCGGGGAGCTCGACGTCGTCGCTGGGCGGGATGGAGTAGTAGCCGTCGTCCATGGGAGAGGTGCCGAAGCGTCTGCGGTACCACGCCGCGAGGCGCTGGCCGAGACGGGCGCCGAGATCGGGCTTCTCGTCGCGCAGCGCATCGAGCGTCTCTTCGAGGCCGAGCCATACCGTGAGCGCGGCGGCAGCGAGGAACAGCGTGCTGAGCAGGTTGGGCAGCGCGTACGGGTACTTCTCGAAGAAGGCGTTACCCCCGAACAGGCCCGGGTAGCTCCCCGCCGGGTCGGAGAGGACGCCGCCGAGGATGGGTCCCACGATGACGCCGATGTTGAAGGTCATGGGGAGGAGCAGGAAGGCCCGCGCCTGGAAGCGCTTCTCGCGGACGATCTCGCTGATCATGGTGCGCATGACGCCGACGTTGCCGTTGGTGATGCCGCCGAAGGTGCGGAAGAGGAGGGCCTGCCAGAAGGTGGTGCAGAAGCCGAAGCCGAGGCAGGAGAGGGAGGTGCCGAGGAGGCCGATAAGGAGGACGGTCTTGCGGCCGGCGAGGCGGGAGTCGGCGACGCGGCCCCAGAGCATGGCCGTGACGAACTGGGCGGCGGTGAAGCTGGCGTGGAGGATGCCGGCCTGGCCTGAGATGGTGGCGTCTGAGAGGGAGGGATCGAACCATTTGAGCTGATAGAACATGTATGACTGGGAGAAGGGGGGTTCAATGTGAGTGAGTGGCGGTATGAGGGGGATGAGGGGAAGAACCTCATGAAATGGAATGGTCCTCACCTGCAATGATGTCTGGACGAGCGGCTCGCTCATACGGGCCAGCGTGATGATGGCGAGCTGCTTTTTACTCGGGAGGTCGGCCCATTCCACGGGCGTTGAGGGCCTCGGGGCGCCAGAGGGGGCCGGGTCATCTTGGCGGTGGGAGGACTGGCTGCTGTCGGAGCTGGACCGAGTACGAGCAAGTCCTCGAGGCGGACGCATGGTGGTGATGTTATGCCACTTGTCGTGCTCGGTACTATTCACGAAAGCGTGTGCGGCATCCACGAGTAGAAAGTCGTTCGAGGTCGGCACTGCGAACTCACGGTGAAGTCGGGATGGATCTTGAACAGTCCCCAGCGCCGGGTCCAGTAGTCTGGAGGAATGTGCAGGAATAGAGGAGTCCCTTTGGAATTCCCGACGAAGACTTGTCTGACTGTCTGTTTGAAGTGGGCAATGGAGAGCAATGAAGGACGAGGAACCCACGGAAAAGAGGGTTTCAAACTTAGGATAGTCGAAGAAGAAAAGAAGGAAAACAAGAAGAAGACTGGGCGGACAGGAGGAAGACGGCCTGACTCAAGTTTTGTCCACCAAGATGCACTGCATCCATCCCATTGTGCAGGCCGTGCGTAGGGGCGGCCGCGGGAGACGGGAAGCCGGGCTGCGGAGCGCCGTCGAACGGAATTTTAGTGCATGCAGGCCGGCCCAGGCATCGCCGAGCCATGGATGCTAGGGAGGCCCCAGCACGGATGCGGCCAATCACGCCGCCCGGGTTGAACTGGATAACCGTGCTGATGACGCATAGCGCGGCAGGGGAGAAGATTTCATCCAGGTGGGCTCAAGCCCGCGGGGCTTGTCGACGAGTTGTCTTTCTCTCCCATCGTAAGGTTGCTGCATGCGGTGAGGCTCTTTCTTCCTCATATTCGTGCTTGCTGGGATGGAAGCACGGCATCATCACGATGTCGGCGTCTGTCGAGATGGCGAGACTGAGGGAGAGAGGACGGAGGTGGTAATGGGAGGGGCATCAAGGAGGGGAAGAAAGAGGATGGAGGTTGAAATCGGGGCTGCTGATCATGCACGTGATCAGATGCCGATTCGAGGCGGAAGGCGGCCACAAGGCCGACGACTGTGGCGCAGCACGGAAATAGTGGCCGGGAGCATCAGCCA
This sequence comes from Escovopsis sp. TC, assembly GCA_003055185.1. NCBI lineage: Eukaryota > Fungi > Ascomycota > Sordariomycetes > Hypocreales > Hypocreaceae > Escovopsis > Escovopsis sp. TC. The sequence goes on from NIGD01000001.1 coordinate 7,550,502, forward strand.
CAAAGCAATGGGGATCGCGGCTGAGGCTCAACTCGAGCACCCCCTCCCGACTTGAAGTCGTTCGTCCGAGCCCTTCCATGTTGGACAGACGTTCACTGGATCATGCTGAGCGCGCTTCGTCCTTTTCATGGACTCGGTCGAGGATCGCGAGATGGCCCTCAAGATCGCTTACCTCGGTGATGTGCGCGTCGTCGCAGAGCCCCTGACCCAGGAGGCCTTTGCCCCCTTCGGCGACGCCATCTACAACCCGCAGCCGGATCTGCACCCCTCTCAGGCCGGGGCTCGGTCTCAGGCTCAGGCTCAGGCTCAGGCTCAGGCTCAGGCTCAGGCTCAGGCTCAGGCTGAGGCCCACAAGCCCCCCTCCTCCTCCTCCCGGGCTGCCCCCTCCCTGCCTCCCAACGCATCGTCGGCGAACCAAGGGTCGGCCATCAGATACTCCCATGTCAGCCGCCCCAGGAACCTCTACGGCCAGGCGCCCAGCGGCCATCCCGGCGAGCCCGTCATGAGCATGTTCTCCTGCGCATCGTGCGACACGCGCACGCTACAAGGCGACGTGCACGTCCGCTTCCTCGAGCGGCACCCGTTCACCACGCAGACCTTCACGCCCGTCATGTCCAGCGCGTCTGCGTACCTCGTCGTCGTGGCGCCGACGCTTCCCGTTGCGTGTCCCGAAGGAGATGGGGAGGGGGGCTGGAACGCGGACGTCAACAGGACTTCGGCGGAGGGGGCGCTTCCAGAGGGGTGGGACGCGCCGGTGCCGCAGGGAAAGGGGCTGCCGGGGGCGGGGCTGCCGGACGTCAAGCGCCTGAGGGCGTTCGTCGCGACGGCAAGGCAGGCGGTGACGTACGGGTCGGGGACGTGGCACGCGCCAATGATGGTGCTGGGCGGGCCGGGCGAGGTGCTCGACTTCGTCGTCTTCCAGTTCGCGAGCGGCGTGGCCGCCGAGGACTGTCAGTTGGTCCAGTATGTGGGGGACGAGACGCTGTCGGCGCACCCGCTCGTGGTCAGCGTTCCGGGCAGCTGCGTGCAATCAGTGGGTCGGGACAGGCGAGGCAGGATGCCTTGCTCCTCACGGCTCTTGAAAAAGTTATAAGATAGATATTCGGGACTCCGTGAAGCCCCATAGGTCACGGAGCTCGAAACAACAATGGATTGATTCAAGGAGTCTCGAAAGAATGTCGTGAAATGCGTCATCTGAAGCGAGCTTAGTCATCTGTCAGCTGAAGCAACGACGACGGTGGCTTCATTCTGTGACAACGTCAGATCATCAGCATCTGGGAGAGTCCCGATCGTGGCTTTGCTGCACTCGCCGACCCTCTGCACATGGACCTCATCGTCAACAAACGTTTCGGCGTCATGGGCACGGTCACCGACTCCTCCAGCGCCGAGAACAGGCTGGAGGACCTGTCCGGCATCGCCCTCAAGCCGGGCGAGAACCCCTATCAGGCCTTCATCAACGCCTGTGGTGACGATCCCGTACGTGAACAACCGCCATGGGCACCCCTTCGATGCCGGAATTATGCTTGAGTAAATGTACTGAGTGGGTGCAACAGGACACCATCCAGAGCCTCTACCAGGCTCACCGCACGAGGCGGAACGCCCAGCAGAGGGACAAGTTCCTGTCCCCGGCGTACGCTGGGCTCGTCATCGACCAGACCCTGCTCCGGCTCGAGAACCCGGCCATTGAGCCGGGCTTCCGCGATGAGAGACACTGCCTCGTCTTCTGGGCGCGTCCGCCCCTGCATATCCTCGAGCTCGCTGCCACGGTGCAGGCCATGCTTAAGAAAGCAGCGCCGAGTTAGTCACCCTCTCTATCAACAACCATCCCGCGGTATGGTGTTGCAATTGAACCTACAGCTCAAGCTTCACAATGACAAGGAGGGAGGATAGGCGTGCAAGCAGGGAGTGGAAAACGGAAACGGGAACTTGGCGATGGTCACGCGGGATCTGACACCCCTTCCTCCTCAGATCTCTGGCTCATGCCTCTCACCCGTATGCACATGACAACCCTAGAGATCACATTCTCCAAGACCCCGGAGGAAATCGACTCGCTCGTCGCCGCCCTCCGCCCCTCCATCCCCGCCATCACGTCTCACACGCACACCCACCGCTCCCGCCTCGTCAAGCCCATGCTCTCCTACGACCTGTCCGCCCTCGCGCTCTCCTTCCTCCCGGCCTCAGGCGAACCGCCCGCCTCCGCCGCGCCCGTGGCCCCGGACCTCGCCAAGACGAAGGGCCTCGTGGAGGACGGGGACGCGTTCACGTACCACCACCTCAGGAGGGACGTCTTCGACCGGGTGCAGCTTGCTGGAGTCGAAGTGGCCTCGCGCTATCAGGTGCCCAGCGCGCACGTCACGTTGGGCAGGTACCTGGTTGAGGAGGAGCACGACACGCGGGAGAAGCGGGAGAGGTGGGTGCGGGTGATCGATGAGATCAATGCTCTTCTCGAGGACAGCGTCTGGGATACGGAGAGGGGGGAGTGGGTGGTCGGGCAGGAGAAGGGGCTGGAGGCGAGGTGTGGGGCCCTGTGGTACGGGGGCGGCCGGACCATTATGCTGGGCGAGGGGTTCTGAAGATCGTTTCGAGAGCAAAGGGGGAGAAAGATTCGCGATAGACTAGGGCGTGATGTGTGAGAGTGGGAGCTAAGAAACAGGCATCGAATGGGTCGCCTTGGTATGAATAGGCGAGGAACCGAGAGCGATGAGATTCGGTTCCACATCCGGTCTCTGCTCATTCGCGTCGAAGCACCGCATCATCGTCGCTGAGGGAATGGGATTTGGGAGTTTTCTCTTTTTTCATTTCATTTCCTATGAGCCGCCGTCCTTCAAGGTGAGGACAAGAACCTTCTTTCGCCTGTCCATGATGCCCATGTGCCGCGCGGAGAAGCATGAGAAATGGAGTGACACCCGAAACCGAAAAAGAAAACCAAAACAGCTTAGAAAACAAGCGCAGCACCCTTCGTCTTCTTGTCACCACTGTGAGTCTGTTAGCAGTCACCCTTCCCGAAGGCTCTCGCTCTCTCCTTCTCGTGCTCTGCCCCGCTCTCTCTTTCTGTTTCTTTCTCTTCTTCTCCCCTCTTCCTCTCTTATCCCCCCCTTTTTTTCAATCCCATCCTCCCGGGATCAATCGGCTCTCGCGCACGTCATCGCCCGCATGGTAGTGGGCAGATCTCATAGAGACGCAACAGAACAACAAGGGAGAAAAACATACCCCAGTTCGAAGTGCTTGCATCGCTTAATGGCCAGCTGGGTCTTGGTCTTGCACTTGACGCACTCCAGTCTGAGGACGATCTTCTTGGTGGTCTTGGCCTTCTTGTGGAAGACGGGCTTGGTCTGACCACCGTAACCGCTCTGCTTTCTGTCGTAACGGCGCTTTCCCTGGGCGAACAGGGAGGCCTTGCCAGCCTTGTACTGGGTGACCTTGTGCTGGCTGTGCCCGCGGCACTCCTTGCCCTTGCAGTAGGTCTTCCGAGTCTTGGGAATGTTGACCTAGAGGAGCCGCCGTCTGTCAGCCATCCCGTTCGAAGCTTCCCATCCGTATCTGTGCCCGTCTTTGTCTTCATTCTCGCAGTCGTCGTGTGCTGGCATCTCGCCTGTCGAGAGGGTCCGTCCTTCGCCGTCGAATCGGATAACGTGTGTTTAGTCGAACGAGACAGTATTCCCCTCAGACTTTCGACAATTCGTCGGTCCCCAGCCCCATCCTGCTTCGTCGAGATTCGTAGTTGGACGCGGCGCTTTCTCTCTCTCTCTGTCTCTGGCTCTCCCTCCCTTCTCATCATCATCCCCGCAATCTCGTCGTTGAGTCCGAAAGCCTTCGAATTGCCGCAAATGTCGCCCCTTTTTCATTGTCGTTCCCTGTGCCCTGAACTCCAGTTTTGGTCGAACGTGGCTCCCTCTCTTTTTGAAATTGACTCGGATCGTGAGGGGGATACTGTCATCGCGCGACCGGAACACACTCGATAATCGATCGTTCGGAAAAAAACGCCTCTTCGCAGCCGGACTTTGACATCAATCTGAGGGGCATGCGGGCTGTCGCAACGTACCATTTTGGCGACGGTGGGGGGGCTGTCGTTCCTTTGGGTGGTTTGGCGATGCAAAGTTTCCAGAGGCAAAGCGAAATTTGAGAGAGTTTGGTGATTTCTCGCTTTGTGGGCGGGTAGGGTCAACGCTAATCCCGATTGGACTGGAGGGATCGCGTGCGGCGTTCAATGTGGCTGAGCACAAGCTCCTCACACGCATCAGCCACACAGCGACGCTGGCCCACTCCGTGCTCGCATGAGCATGCACACGTAAGCAATGACCCCACACAGTGCCAATACTCCGAAGTTGCCCGGTGCCCAGTCCCGCGGATTCTATGACTATAGGGTAGTCGTACCTGTCGGGATTGATGCGCAACGGATCGTGCGATCAATTTGATGACACCAGCGGACATGGAGGAGTCGACATATGAAAGTGTCATCAACTTCGTCGCCTCTCCAGCCAACCGACCTCCACGACATCCTCACGAGCCGACAACACACGCGAGACACCCGCCGCGACGCCCCCCCCCCTCTCCAGCCATGGATCCCTACTCGCTCGATGGCGAGCTGATCAACATCCACAATCACTTTCACCAGGGCCAGTACCAGCAGGTCATCGACTTCGACACCTCCTCCTTCTCCCCCGAAAACGCCCTGCCCGCGCGCATCCTCGCCCTACGCGCCCGCCTCGCCTTGGGCCACGCCGACGATGTCCTCGCCGAGGTAGCGGGCGAGTCTGGACCCGAGTTCGCCGCCGTGGGTGCCCTGGCCGAGCTTCACCTCGGGCGGACGGACGCCGCGCTGCATAAGGTGGAGGAGCTGGCAGCGTCTGCGCCCGAGAATGTCACCGTCCAGATCGCGGGGGGGATTGTGTTCCAGGCGGTCGGACAGTCGGAAAAAGCGCTGGCGTTGCTGTCGCAGCATCAGTCGAGCCGTGAGTGTTTCTGGGGGGCCGTCCTCTCACCAGACGCCCAATTGTCTACAAGAGAGAGAGAGAGAGACAGAGAGACAGAGAGAGGGGAAGAAAGAGACAAAAAAGACAGAGACAGAGACAGAGACAGAGACAGAGACAGAGACAGAGACAGAGACAGAGACAGAGAGAAGACTGACACAATGGGTGCTACATATAGTGGAGGCCGTGACCTTGATAGTGCAGATCCATCTGCAGCAGAACCGGACAGATCTAGCCGTCAAGGAGGTCGCCGCCGCACGGCGCTGGGCGCAGGACAGCCTGCTCGTCAACCTGGCAGAGGCCTGGGTCGGCATCCGGACAGTGCGGACCCCCCCCTCTCCTTTCTTCTTTCTTCCCCCAATGGAGTCGACCCCTTCGCCTTCACCACGGAAAGATCGTGCATGGCTGACAAGAAGGATGGGAAAATTAGGGCGGCGAGAAATACCAGCAATCGTTCTACGTCTACGAGGAGCTCGCGCAGGCGCCCTCCACGTTCTCCGTGCGCAGCCTCGTGTCCCAGGCCATCTGCGAGCTGCACCTCGGGCGGCTCGAAGAGGCCCAGTCCGCGCTGGAGCAGGCCGTCCAGAAGGAGCCCGGCAACGTGGACGCCATTGCCAACTTGGTCGTGTTGACCGTCATCTCTGGGAGGGATCCGAAGGAATTGCTCGAGTACGGGAAGCCCTGAACCCCCTTTCCTCTTTCCCCTTTGTTTCTTCTTCTTCTTCTTCTGGATTTGAAGGCCCACATTGACTGACAAAACTCTCTCTTTCTTTGTTGCAGGACACTCGAGAGCGCAGACAAGGAACACCAGCTACTAGCGGATCTGCGGGAGAAAAGCGACCTGTTCGACAAGGCTGCGGCCAAATTTAGTGCCAAGGTGTCGGCGTGACTTGGTTGAGTCGAAGATCGAGTTTCGGTCGATGCGTCCTCTTTTCTCTTTTCATTGTTCTTCTCTCATGATGTTTGGCATATCCCCGAGGATGCCGGCGTTTGCGATCTGGCGTTCTCTAGAATTGATGAAGCAAAAAATATGAAATCCATCAACATTGTAGCCAAGCAACCTTCGCCCCCTGGCGGTCGATGAGTCTCCCTGTTTCCGCTGTTCCTAATGAGGCCTGTGTCTCCCCGATTTCCTGTTCTTGCGGAGGCTTGAGTATGCTTGTTTTCCTGATTCTGTTGAGGCTTGGGTATCTGCTGTTCTCTCTGATCCCATTCGATCCAAATCCAGGCAAAGCCCTCAAGAGGTCCGACGCCGATACCCCTGAATCTCAGCCACCCTTGTTTGAACCTCCGCACATAAGATCCTTCCCCCCCCCTCCCCCCCCCC
>NIGD01000001.1:7556823-7581319 GCA_003055185.1 Escovopsis sp. TC
CCCATCCTCACTCTCGCGGATTGACTTCCCATCAACACCCTTCCACCCCATACAATTCCTCGTCCGAAATCCAAAGCTTTGAGCGGACGTCATTCTAAAACGCCCTGACCTCCTCTCCCGCCCTAGTAGTGGCAGTGCTCATTCTCGGCAGTGACGCTCCCTCCCCCTTCCCATCCGCACACGCATTCAATTCTTCCCCCCTTTCCCCGCCGCCACCTCTTGTCCCCTCTCCGCCATCGCCATGCCTAGAGCGCACATCATCCAGACACCTCGCCAGCGAGCCCGCTGCGAAGAACTTCCTGTACTGCAGCAGCGTGAGACTGTACTCCTTCACGTCGGGAGGCAGGTGCCCCGCACGAAAGGGTGTACGCAACCCGCGCCCCGTCCTAGCCGCCGTGGGCGTCGATGCCGTGCCTACGGACGAGACGGACCCCGTGGATAGATCGGCCTCGAGGAGTAGCCTCGGGGTGGTGATGCTGCCCGTGACGCGCTCGACGCCGTTGGGTGTAGTGGTAACAGTAGTCGTACGCTTCTTAGAATCGTTATTGGTATTGTCATCGCTGTCGACGTCGGTGTTGGTATTGGGACTGCCGAAGCTGCCCGTGTTGAATTCGCCAGTGTTGCTGCTGCTGCGCTGCGGAACGTCCCTTTCGCTGTGGTTCTCGAGCCATGCAACGATGGACTTGACAGACCGCGCGTGCGGCTTGCTTGGTGCGGGCACGGGGGCGGACGCCGTCGCGCTCGCGGATGCGCTCATGGAGGCCATGGAGCTTCCGCTCGGTTTCTTGTAGTTGGAAGACGGCGACGACGACAGAGACGAGGGAATCCGCCCCTCGAGGTTGGACGAGAAGCTGCTCGCCATGCCTCTGGGCTCTTGCTTGCGGCTGGTGACGCTCTGCGCCGGCGGCTCGGGATGTGGGGGGAGAGCGATGTTCATGATAGCTTTCGATGAGAGGCCAAGCAAGAGGGATGTGCGATGAGTGGAACAAAAACGATGGAAGAGAGAGGGATTCGAGGGGTAGAAAGAAATCGTTGGAAGCAGAACAGAAGTCCCGGAAAAGGGGCGGGAGATCTCGCTCGAGAGTTTAGAAACGCTGAGAAAGTGAGAAGTCCAGGATCGAGGTTTGAGGCGGCAGAAAGGAAACCACAAGCAAAGATGCGAGAGACATCCGTCGGAGCGCAGAGGAAGTGAGAAGCCCAGGATCAAGATCCAAGGCCGTGTCATGACGACTCAGTCAAAAGAGTCATGGTGAGCTGGAAGTGAGCTCAGGGGTCAGCGCTCAGACTCACAGCACGTCCATCGTCCGTATGGAAAAGAGCCCCAAGATGATCTGTTGCCCGTGATGTAATCGATCCGTACCATGCAAAACGCCTGAATTCAAGACCCGCGGCCGAGATCATGCCCATCCCTTTCCCGCACGAGGTGTGATCGGTCTTCGATGTCCACGATGGTGTCCAATCTCTGTGACGGGTGACCATTTCGTCCGACATCCATCCATCCATCCGTCCATCCATCCATGCATCCCACCAAGCGGTCAGACCATCCTCATATACACACACTACCTTGCCCATCCCCCAGCCGCGGACGAAGACTCTATCTGCCATCTCTCGCCCAGCCACTTCCACCATTCCCATCCGCTTGTTTTTTTTTGATCGTGTAGATTTTCCGTTTTCTAGCGGAGGAATCATAGATCTTCCATCTTTTCGACTTATTTCTTCTTCGGCCCATGGAGGGGAGCGCCGATATCGTTGCCCCGTAGCTTGATTCTGAGCGCGCGCTCCATCTTGGCGAGGATCTGCTGGTTCGGCGCGGCCGTCCCGCGCTCGTACGCGGCCACGACGGAGACCAGCTCGCCGATGAGCTTTGCGAGCTCCGACTGCGTCATGGTCTTCTCGAAGCCTTGCCTGCCCTTCTCGATGGCCTGTCCGACCGTCCGCCCGACCGTCTTGGGCTTGACGATGTCGGTCTCCCGATCGACCTTGGTGAGGCGCTGGCCATCGGTGCCGGCGGTGGACTAGACGAATCCCTCCATGGTTAGCCTTGTTGCAATCGATCCAGAATCTAATTCATCCATGGATCCATGAGGGACGTACGGCATTGGCGCTGGCGTATTTCTTCTCGGTGGTGATGACACCGCCAGAGCGCTGAGCCTGGTTGAGCGCGCTCTTTCCGCGAATCACGGTCTCGCGATCGCCTCCAGGCCCGCGGCTAACGCGGCTTCCAATCTTGACGTTCGAGTCCCAGTCGTCCGACATTTTGATGATGGTGATGATTCAACTGTGGATATGCTTTTTTCCCTGGTGCTTCTTCCGTGCCTCGTCGACGTGCGATTTCGTGTCAACGGTCCTTCTGTGCTCCGAGATTGAAGAGTCGGAAGAAGATCAACAAGTCGGAGAGGAAGAAGAAGATCAAGAATGTTTGATGCCCTTGGAGCAGATGAATGAGAACAAAGAGATGGCAATGGAAATTCAAGAAGAAAGTTGTCAAGGAAGAGTTGAACTTGGAATCCGAGACACGAAACGGATGAATGAATGACTCTTCGGCCAAGACCAACTCGGCAAGAAGGTGGTGCCACACACCGCCGCACCTTCCCTCCAACAAAGCGGCGCGAGAGCCGGTGGAAGGTGCTAGACGTGATCAAAGCCACAATTGAGCCACAGTCGAGCCACAGTCGAGCCACAGTGTGATGTGGCTAGCGACAGTGTGGCTTATGTGCTCCGTACTCGTACAGACTCGAGCCACAGACGATGAAAGCCTCACACAGTGCGTACAGTACTACTCCGTTCTCCGTAGTAGGAGCCCGAGGGCTGGTTTTAAACATTTTCATGAATTCGAAGACCGAAACCTCTTGACCATCCAATTGATGGACAATTGCGTGTTGACATGGCACTGCCCTCTATTTGATCATCAACAGTGTCGAGAAGCAAGATCCTCCACCCCTTAGGTGTCTTACAGAGACAGTGTGAGCCACAGACAACGTGAGAGTGTTAAGGACAAAGAGTGAGCCACAATGCTGAACCACGAATGAGGCGCTCTCCCTCCAATCACCCGCTCAACCATCGAACTGGCTTGCACCGGCCGTCATAGGGGCCTTTCGCTTTTCGCCGCCTCCACGACTCGATCGCATTGTGGACAATCCATGCCGAGGATGGAGGGTCCTGACTCCTGACCCCTGTCAGTCGCTCAAGGAATTTGTTGTCTCCTGGATTCGACCCAGAGCATACTCCGTATAGTCTGCTGCATCAGGCTGATTGTCACATACGACCATAGGCGGTGGAGAACTCGGGGTCCCGTCCGCTCCCCCATAGATAAGCCACCGACCGGCAGATTAGTAGTTGGGTGGGTGACCACCAGCGAACACCGGCTGTTGTATGTTTTTTGGCCCCTTTTTTGTGTTTTTTCTCTTGTCTTTGTCTCTTCATCCATGTGGTGTCTGCCTCGCGAACGAATGCCTTGTATTCATTTGAAACGACCGTAGTGATGAGGTGAATGCTCTTCTCCGAATAATCCATGCGCATATTCCAAGAAAACAACCTCGCGCGCCAATACTCGTGCTTTTCAAAGTGCCCCTGAATTCATGATTCCCTCATTCCATCATTCCATCACCCTATCAGTCCATATCCATCATCCTGACCGGTTCAAAGCCCGACTCTCCATTGCACTGCAGACAGCCCAATGCAAGCCTAGAGAGCCGGAATAATGGCGACCGCCACAAAGACCGCCAACCACACACTCGGCATCAGCGAAGCGGCCGCGTTGCCAAGAGAGGCGCGCTGGGTCGACTCGGGCACGCTCATGTTGCCTGTCGCGTTGGGCCGCCCGTGTCCCATGATGGTGTGGTTGAACTCGTTCAGGGTCCCGTTGTGAGCCGCATAAAACATGTCCGGCCCAAACGTCTCGGCATCCTCCGGGCCGAACTCGTCGTCTTCCTCGTCTTCCTCGTCCTCCGCAGACGGAGCGGTCCAGGCGTCATCCCAATCCCAAATGTCCTTGTTCGGGGCAACCACCTCAGTGTAGGCAGCTTTCCAAACGCCAGCGGCCGTCTCAGAGTCGGTGGTCGAGGCTGTGGCCGTGGCCGTGGCGGTCGCAGGCTCAGTGCCGGTCGCGGTCTGGGTGGCCGTGTCGGTGCCGGTCGCAGTCTGAGTGGCCGTGTCAGTGCCAGTCGCAGTAACGGTAATGGTGGCAGTGGAGGTCAGGGTCGTGGTCGACATCGACTCGGATGGGGGCTCTGTCACCTCAGAATGCTCGTCCGCTGCGGTCTGAAGAGCATCGTCGCAGGGTCTAGCAGCCTCTGCCGAGTCGATCGGGGAGCCAGTCTCCGCCGCCGGGGCCTCCGTCCAAGTGGAGTCCTCCCCGTGGTGGACAACGGCCGCGGGCCCGCCGAGGCGCTCGTCAGTCAGCTCAATGGTGGGCGGGAGGGGCTCGGCCAAGTCCTCCCAGTACACGCTGTTTTGCCAGTAGAAGCCATGTCCCCAGATCTTGCCGAGGACGCCGAAGAAGTCTTTGGTCCTGTCGAGGGCGTTTCCAAGGGTCTTCGGATCCAGCTGAGGAAGCCTGGAGGGCATCCCTGGCTCGACTCCGGGGCACAAAGTCGTCTGGAGGAGCGTGAAGGTGAGCCCCGTCTCCTCGAGGCTCTGTTTCTCGTTCTTCTTCCTCTTCTCCTTGTTCTGTTTCAAGCAAGTGCCGCAGTCCACGTGCAGAGGGCGATAGATCTTGCAGATGCAGTCGAGGAAACCCACGATGCCCATCCCTTCGCAGGTCTGGGGCGTAGGCTTGCAGATGTTCACGCAGGGGTGAGACGTGGGCAGGATTCTGCTCGCCCAGCTGCCGCCGAACAGCGCAGTGGGAACAAGAATGGTGGAGAACTTCATTTTTTGAGGATGATGATGACGATGACAATGGGGTAAGAGGTTGAAAGGGGGTGGAAGCGGTGCCGTCTGAGACTACTATTGGTGATAGAATGGGTAAAGTTGGCCAAGATATCTGCGGTTGGGGGATGGAAGAGGTGAGAGAAGAGGAAAAGAGGAAAAGAAGATTGGCTGGGGGCCCTCGGAATGTCGTGTTTATATTCGACGCTGGGCAGATCAGCTTTGCTCTTTCTCCTCCTTTGCCGTTGGACCGGCGATGATGATGATGATAGCGATCGCGATCAGGGGGAAGTCGACATCGGGGCCCCGAGCCAGGAGTGACCCTTCTCATCGACCACTGGAAAGACGCATCGAGAAAGACGTTTTCTGTGCCATAATCGTGAAAGATCCATCGATGACCACATTTTGTTGAAGTCGAGGATTGCAGGCCAGAAGGGAAGAAAAAAAGATTACCAAGGCGGATGTATTACCCACCCGAACTTCTGATGCAATATGTGCAGACCTTCTCTGTCCCAAACTCCAAACGCGCGCCATGCCATGAGTCGAATTCGACGGAAAACCACAAACCGTGAGCGCCCTTATAGAAGACAGTGGAATCTGTAGAGCGCAGAACTCTACCTTCCACCTTCCCCTCAGACCAGAAGAACGAGGAGCAGACCTGCCAGCGCCATGATTGTATGGACCGCTCGTCCCCCGACCTGGGCTACGCCCCTTGCACCCGCGCTCCTCGCCGGCGCATCCTTCTGCACCTGGCTCGTCTTGCTCGCCCCCTGGGCGAAGCAGCTGGCCGTCCCACACGCCCACCCGCTGGGGCAGCACCCAGCAACGGGCCCGGCGTCGGTGCCGCACAGGAACCAGCCGCCCGCGCAGGTGCTCGTCGCGGAGGCAGGCACGTCGGACGCGGGCACGACGACGGTGACGCCGTGCGTGACGATAGTGGACGAGGGGATCGGGCAGGAAAGCACGCCGCAGTCGCGCTCGGTGCGGCAGCAGCCGCCGCCGTGGACGGCGGAGCAGCCGTAGAAGCCCGTCGGGCAGCCGGTCTGCGTGCTGTCGCTGTTGCTGCTGCCGTTGGTGGATGTGGGTGGGTGCGTCGTGCGAGTGGTCGTGGTGTGCCCCTTGCTTGTGCTGCCTCCGCTGTGTGTCGAGGAGGATAAGGACGAGGACGAGGACGAGGACGAAGATGAAGAAGGTAGGGACCCTGTGATGGAGGCGATGGGTGTCGCGGGGGAGGAAGTGACGGCCGTTGGTCGCCAGGGGGGCACGCCCGTCGCCGAGCTCGGCCCAGAGGAAGAGGATCCTCCCGCGGAGGGGCTGGCAGCAGGCGCGGTGACGATCTGGGTCTGCGTCTCGGTCTTGGTTTCTATGGGAGCAGGCGCTGTCTGCGTGATCACCAGGGTGACCACGACGGTGGTTGGACTGCCCGCGAGGACGGTCGTCTGGGTCGTCGTGATGGTCTGTGTCGAGGGAGGCGCCACCACCGTCTGGATGGCCGAAGCTGTCGCCGTCGCCGCTGCGCTCGGAACGCCTGCACATTTCCATGTCAGTATATCTGCACTCATAGAATGCCCCATAGGCCGTGGTGGAGAAGGTCGACTGGACGCAAGGGAGAAGGACGAAGCTGGGATGAAGAGTATAGAAAAGCATCTCACATCCAATGCCCTCGCACACGTAGCCCGGGATGCAGCACCCTCCTCCCAGCTCGGCCGCGCAGCTCACAGCCCCGGCAGGACAGCTCCCCACGCCCCCGCCGCACGTCGCCCCCTCCGGACAGCACGCCACCTGCCCGACGCTCGGGTCCTGCACCGCCGTGCAGTACGTCCCCGCCGGGCAGCACTTGTTCGGGGCGCCGATGCCGTCGCAGCTCGTCATGTCGGCGGGGCACGACGTCCGTTTGTGCAGGAAGGGCGCATCGGCGCGCCGCGGGGAGAGCAGCATGCCTTCGCCATCCTGGGCGGGACTCGTGCCGTTGTCTCCAACGCCGCTGCTGTGGAGGAGGGAGCTCGTGTCGAGCGCGAAGCCGAGGTCGTGAGGGTGGATCTTCTCGCTGGAGTCGGGGGCTTGGATCTTGATGGCTGTGGGGAGGGTGGTGTTGCCGTCATCGGAGGGAGCTTGCGCCAGAGCCGCGATGGGCAGTAGCAGGAGGATCTTAAACATGGGCGTCATGGGAGGATGAGTGTCCCTCGTGGGTGGCTTCGAAAGGCTCTAGAGGCGTGAGGACGAGGAATAGAGGGAGAGGAGGAGGAGGGAAAGGGGGGGGGGGGTTGTCAAACGGAAAGACTGGCTGACTAGAGCCAGTGGCGATATCCCAGCCGCAGGGTCATGAGATTGGAGACACAAGACATCAATGTCAATCCGGATGGCTGGTCGTCATTCGAGAGATACTCTCCGTCGTGCTTCTGCACGAAAATGGACGTGAGGCTGGATGAAGCCGGACACGATGTGCCTCCATACGACGTACAGGGTAGCTGCATTTAATGGCTGGACTTGGCCACGTGCATGCATCATCTCGACAAGGAGACTTTGCAATACAGCTTCAGATACGAGCTCCCGTCACGCTTTCAACGCGAATCTGCTGATCAGGTATGTACCAGTAATGACGAGGACTGACAAGAGGGGATATCTCGCTTGTATTGACCAGGCACGACACTTCATCATCCATGCTGGCAGCCGGGGTGTGACCAGAAGTTCAACTCAGGCTGTCCGACTGACCCCCTTTCCAAGAAAACAAAAGCCTACTCAAGCATGCCTGCTCAACGATATCACACACAGGTATATACAGTGATGCAATCTCACAACTTCCCATTCTCCCCAAACCCCCCTTCCACTCCTCTGCCAGTCGACGCTCATTCAAACGACCCTTTCCCCAGAAGCCCACCCACCAGACCCGCCCTGCTCTCCGCCCCCTTGATCTTTCTCTCCTCCCTCCTCCTCTCATTCTCCTTCATCCTCGCGTTCCGCTCCAGGTCCCTCGTGAACCCATGCACGCCGCTCTTCTTGCCTGCGCCCTTCTTGATCTTGGCATCGGCTCCGAAGCCCCCGCCGCCGCCGGTGCTTGCATCTTTGCTGTGGGCTGCACCACCGGTGGTGGTGGTGGAGGAGAAGGATGTATTGGGCGATATAATCGATGAGGAGTTGGTCGTGGCGCGGCGCAGGAGGGCGGGAACTTTGAATGAGGATGAGCCCGTCGCGGCGGCGAACGCCATGCGCCCGTTGGAGGACGTGCCGCCAGGGTTGTTCTGCTGCTGCTGCTGCTGCTTCTTCATTCGGTCGACGACTGCGTGAGCGGATCTGCGGCCGGGGTTGGGAGATTGTGTGTACTTCTTGGTGTTGCTCGCGCGGGCGTCGTACGCCGGCTCTCCATTGCCGTGGTCGTCGTCGTGCTCGCTGTCGCCGTTCTCCACCGTGGCAGGGATCACGCTCCCGAAGCGCTCGTCCAGCAGATCAAAGACAGTCTCGCGAATCTCGCCCAAATTCGACGGCTTCTTCCCATCCCTGGTCCTCCTCATATGAGCGGGTGCCCGAGAACTTGGACCCGAAGATGCTAAAGGACCCTTCGTTTGTTCTGCCGGCACAGAGCTCTCCCGCGATCCCGTCCCCTCGGACTGTGATACCACCGCGCCGCTGAAATCACCGAGGATCATGAGCTCGTCGTCGCTCCCCCTGTCCTCGATGGTCCGTAGAAATGCCTGGTTGCCGGGGTCCTCCGCAATCTTCTTGACGCGCTCGTCCGCGAAGAGACTCTTCTGCATCTGTTGGAACTGCCGGCGCTTCATCCTGCGCAGAGCCTCGCCGCCGTCGTCGGAATCAGACAGGTCGTAGTCGGCAGCCCTTCGCTTGCGCAGCCTGCCAGTGGTGATGTCCTTGAACAGCTTCTCCACTGCCTTTTGGTCATTCTCTACTTCTTGATTTCTAGAAGCCTGTCAGCGCCCATCTCATACCCGGCATGATCTGATGCCCGTGTATGTCTGAGAGGAGAAGGGGGGGAACTTACGCATAGAATGCAGCCATCTTGCGTTCATCGACTTCATTGCCTGCGGCATCGTCCAGGAACTCATTCACCGACGCTCCAGACCCGTCGTCATCATCGCTGAACTCGCCATCCGCCCCACCTAGACCGGCGTACTCATCCTCCGACTCCTCGGCCTGCTCCTCCACCATGTCCTTGGCCTTGCTCTTCTTCCTGTCAAACTCGTCCTGCGCCACCTGCCTCCTTCGGGCAGCCGTCTTCATCTTGCTAAACGCATTTGACCCCGGCGAGGACGGCACCGTCTCCTGCGTGTCATCCCTATCACCTGGCGGGAGATCCGCCTTCCGCCAAAGTCTTCCCTTGAGGACCAGCGGCGATTCGGGAATGGTGGCGTCTTCCTGCTGATCGTTTGGAACGGTGTCCACGGTCGAGGGAAGGTCAACAAACCGCTGCAGAAGCGGTGTCTGCGTCTGCAGCCCGCCGTCCTGCGTTGGCTCGATGGTCGAGCCAAATTGCGTCGTCGGCTCCATGACGGGCTGCGTCACCATTGTCTGCGAATCAAGCACCATCTCGTCCCCGGTGTCGTATTTGATGATTGCGGGAGACTCTGGGCTTGGGGGCTGCGTGAAGTCCGGCATGATGGACGGCGTTGGGCCGGGCGCTTGACTCGTGAGGCTGTCGTCCATTGTGCCCGCGAAGATTTGCGTCAGACCAAGTCCCGCCGGGCGCTCAACGGGGAGGCCTGGAATGAACGTTTTCTTGGCTGACCGTATTGCGGATGTCGGTGCGATCGGATCCGAAATGGGGAATCCAGACGCCATCTTCATGGGTGTTTTCGCAGGGGTCCTTGTCTCCTGAGTGGCCTTGATTAAGATCTCGCCACCCTCTTCCTCATCATCGTCGGATAGGATCGCCGCCTGGTTTCGCTGCCTCGTCCGCCTTGCGGCCGGCCTGTCCTGGGTAATTTCGAGCTCAACTTCGACGTCGCTTTGAGCTTCGTCTAGGGCCTCGTCTGCGACATCCATTTCCTCGGCCTCACCACCGGCCTCATCCTCAGCTCCGTCCTCGGCTTCGTCCCCAGCTTCGTCCTCGGATCCTGACAGCTCCATCTCGGAGCCGTCCCCCCCCTCATCCTCATCGTCGTCACCGTCGTCATCATCATCACCATCTCCTCCCTCGTAGTCCTCGTCAACCTCACTGCTATCCCAGTCCAGAGGATCCAACTCGCCGCGCTCCTCCCTCTCCTTCTTCGCCGCAGCCTTCTCTTCTTGCCCTATCCGTTCACCTTCCTCTCTCGCCTTCGCCAGAATATCTTCGACCTCCTGCATCTCTCGCTCGCGCTCCTCCGCAGACTGTACAGTCACGCCCTGTGCCTTCAACAGCTCGAGACGCCTGTCACGCTCCACCTTGGCCTGCTGTCTTGCCTTCTGCTGGAGATACGTCTGCAGCTCGGCGGGAGTCATCCCGACTTGTTCCTTGCTCTGCCGGCTCTTCTTGCCGCTGCCGGGGGACCTCACCAAGGCAAGCGCCCGCAGAGCCTGCATGGACTGGCTCTCCGACGACTTGACCAGCGGTATGCTGTCGAAGACCGCATTGATTCTGTCCTTGGCCGTAGCTGTGATCTGCAGCTCGTCATCTGAATCGACCTGAGCAAGCTTCGCATTTGGCACGGGCAGACGTATTCGGATCCGACGCTTCTGGGTCAAGACTGAATTCGCAGGCTCTCCATGGCTTGTCGTCCACCCGGGATTGAGAGGCGGCATCTTCCCCTTTCCCTTGTCAAGCTTTCGTGGTTCTGAGATTTGTATGTCCTTGAGCGACGGCAGGTCGCCGTCATCATCCAAGTCAAGCATGGCGACATCCTGCCCAGCTTCCGACTCCCTAAGGGCCCTCGACGCCCGCTGCAGAAAGCCTGCACCCTGACTGTCCTCAACGGGCGGTGAGCTTGGCGGCGTCTCCTTCTCGCCCTTCTTGTTTTCCGCGCTTGATCTAGGTGACGCCTGTATGCTCGAGGTAGTCGGCGCCCCGGAGGGCTTGTAGTTGAATCGCTCGAACAGGCTCGTCTTTGTCAATCTCTTGCGCGTCTTCGCCTCATGTGCCAGCTGCATGTTCCTCGCCATCCGCTGCGTCTCCCTGTTCATCTCCTCAATGGCCTTCTTTCCCGCCCTCCGCGCTGGCCGCGCCGGCCTATCAGTCGTTCCGGCGAACGCATCCCCGTTGCGCTCGTCCCCGTCATCGTCTCCCTCATCATCAACGCTGTTGTCCAGCTCCTCCAGCACGTTCTGGCGTCTTGCCCGGCGAGCCTCCTCCTCCGCTTCTCTCTGAAGACGCTCCTGCCGTTTCCTCTCGACGAGGGCTTTGAAACGGTCTGCTTTATTCGTTGGCTTGTCCGAAATGTCGTGATTTTCGACCGGTGTCTTGGCTGGGGATACGGAAGGCCAAGTCGGTGAGGAGACGAAAAGTCCTGGACTCGGCGATCGAGCAGCTCGGCGTTGTAGTCGGCCTGGGGCAACCGGGCGATCCTCACCATCATTCTCAATCTCCATATCTCCACCGTCTCTCTCTAGCGTTGGTTTTTTTCCCGCTTCGCCACTTCGAGCGCTGTTCGTATCGTTTTCAACTTCTTTGTCGATTGACTGCTGAGCGAGGGTGGTGATAGCGCCCTGCATACGAGAAGCAAGCTTTCCCCTCGGCCGAATCGGCTCATCCAAGCCCAAATCCGAGCCTTCGTCGGCCGAGTCCTCGTCCATAACCTTAGCATCCTTCAATACCGAATTGAAGGTTGTTTGCACCCCCAAATTCTTCTTCTTCTTCTTCTTCTTCTGTGTCGTCGTCGTTCTCGTCGTGGCCGCATTCAGCGTGCCATCTTCGTCATCGCTGCTCTCGACCGTCGCCAAGAGCGCCTTGATTTTCGACCGTGGCGTGAGCAGCTCCGGCGTCGCATCGCGCGACAGAGACATTGGGGACGTTGCTTCTTCGCTATCAGCCATTGAAGGCTTTCTGGAGACGAAAGGGCGATGTCACGGCGCGCACATAATTCGAGTTGAGCTTGAGATGGACTGGCTAGCGTCAAGAGAAGGAAAGCAGAGTGCGAGCCGTGAGGCGCGGAGACGCGACGCGTTCAGGTTAAAGTGCGTGCAAATTCGCGGCATGGCGGGGCACCACCATGACGGGAAAGACGCACACCGTCAATTGAATCACGAACACCTCCTTCAAAGACTCAAGGAAAACAGTCGTAGGACCGTCAAGTCTATAACGATTGATTGGTACAGTGTCCGAGATTCACGAAGCATCACTCGGGATCATGTGTGGTGCAGAACAGACATCATTGTTGACGGGTCATGGCTACTGGTAGGACAAGGCCATCAGACGCCCGCTCCACGTTTTCTGGTTCTCGGTAATGACAGGCTCTCGTATCGGAAGTTCTTCCGTCAATCAAACAATCTGATTCTTCTCCTCTCGAACATTCCGTGCTCCTCCTCTTCAAGCTGCGATGGCGACTGAAGTCAGCAAGCTCGCGTCGGCATGCATCGGGCTACTCCTCCGTTCAGAAGAGCTTGTGCTCCAGAGTCATCTCCGACTCCGGCTCCAAGCCCACACAGGCACGGAAGATGTTGGTCAGCGCAGCCCGCTGCTTGGCGAGCGCATTGACAACGGGCGTGCCCGGCGGGGTCAGCGGAGCCTTGAGCATGTAGCTCAGGACGCTGAGGACGCTGTGAAACTGCTTGAACTCGGCAGTGACGTTGCCGTCGTTGGAGGCAGCCTTCCACTGGATGCGGGTCATCATCTCAGCCACGATGACAAGGTCAATGATGAGGGGAGAGGCAAGCAGGGAGTCCTCGCAGATGTTGAACAAGCTATTACGGCGTCAGCTGCCATGTCAAACCTCAAACCTCTGGAGATGACCGGGACAGGGTTGCAGATAGGAGGAAAAGGGGCAGGGGGGCGCAGGGGAATAGCAAGGTTCAGGGTGGTGAACAGGGCTTTTACTCACGAAATGGTCTGGTGGCCACCCAGGAAGATCTCGGCATAGTACTCATCCAGAGCGCGCTTGTTGTCGCCGACGTTTGGCATGTACTTGATGACGACGCAGTGGTCTGGATGCTCGCCCTCCTTGTAGAGGATGTGGTTGGCCTCGACCATGTCGTCGACGACGTTGGACTTGGAAATCTCCTTGGAGCGGAACTGCCTCTGGGAGCTGAGGTTCTTGCCGTCGTTGTTGCCGAGATGGTTGTAGCTGGCAATCGAGGTCAACTTGATGCCGGCGTTGATGAGGAAGTCGACCAGGGCAGACTTCATCTTGGTCTGGCCGGACTTGAAGTCATCGCCGCCGATGTAGGCATTGTGCTTCTCGGCCAGCTCGATGGCGCCAGGAACGAAGGTGTTCTGGGGAGAGCCGTTGATGAAGGGTGTCTTCTCCAAGATGCAAGCCACGGCAAAGACGGTGGAGGGAGAGACCTCCTCGTGGCCCTGCTCGATGGCCTTGAGAAGGTTGTCGGCCGTGTCGTTGACGCCGTCGACCAGGTCGGCATACCGCTCCGTGTTCGCGGTCCACAGAACAATGACCTTATCGAGGCCGTTCTCAACGCGGAAGTCGCGGATGTCCTGGCGAATCTTGTCGACGTGGGCCATGCAGGCCTTGGACCCGGGGAGAACATTGTCCGCGCGATCCTCCTGGTTGGCGGCAATGAAGTCGGGGTAGTAGATGGAGGGGAGTGGCACCATCTCGGCCATCTCCTTCCTGACGTGGGCCTTGAGGGCGGGCTCGAGGACCTTGGCGCGATCCATGGCCTGGGCCAGGTTCAGCTTGCTGATGTCCCACCCGCCGATGACAAGGTCGTTGGGGTGGACCATGGGCAGCAGGCTGTGGAAGGGGATGTTGACCTCCTTGTTGGTCTTGGCATCCGTCCCCAGCTTGACGGTGGAGCCCATGACGACGGAGCCGTAGTAGTTGGCCTCCTGGACCCCTTCCTTGGTGTCCCAGACGAGGTTGCGGCTGTTGGCGATGATGCCGGCCGTGACGGTGGTACCATTGTTACCACCCCAGCCGACGAGCATCATGCCGACCTTGGGGACCTTGCGCTCGACCTTGAAGTCGTAGAGGGTCTCCCTGGGAGTCGCAACAAGGTCACCGTTGGCGCCAGTCTCCACACTGGTGGTTCGGTAGGTGTACTTGGATCGGATCTCCGACTCCGTGTAGGTGACGTTGGACGAGTTGACGATGAAGTTGCTGCGAGTCGCACCGGCGGGCGCTGCTCGGCCGTCGGGATGGCCGGCGCCGTTGGAGGACCCCGCGTCGCGTTCTGCGTGAGGAGCCATATCTTGCGATAGGGCTTACGCACAGGATCTTGAGCAGAGTGATTGAAGAGGAGGATGGTTCGCTGTCTATTCGAGTTGGACCTTTACTGGGTAAAGACCGAGTCCGGTAGCCCCCCCGAAGGCGAGCAGCGGGCTCCGGCGAAGGGGTGGTGAATCCTGGAAGGGTGTCAGAACCATGGACGACCTATCCCGCAGACCTCGCTCGAGAGGGAGACATCCATCACTTACGATTTGAGGAGATTGGAAAACGTCTTGACGACTTTTGGTATGATCGAGGGTTTCAAGCCTCAATCAACAGAGATGAAATGCGTGAAACAAGAGGTGCGACTGCAGGGTCCTTTCTTGACCTCGAGACTGATGCGGTTCAGGTGACGACGAAGACGATCTTTTATTTGTGACTGCGAGTCGGAGCTTGATCGAGGCGAGCTTTCCGAGGGTTGGAGGGAAGCAGAAGGGAAGAAGAGAGAAAGAAAAGAGAAAAGAAATGGGGAGGGCCAACAAGACGTGTTACGGAGTAGTTCAGGACACGATTGCAGTCGACTTAAGTACTGGGCAGCACAATCTCCAATGATGCTTGTTGCTTTAACGCCGCGCCTGTTGAGTGACGGTGGCTCTGCTGATGTCGGACTTTTGATGGAGTCGCCGGTGACTTGACCTTTTCACGTGCAGCAGCAGGCGGTGAGAGAAAAAGAGGAAAAGAGACTCGAAAAGGATGATCCAAGCCCGATCCATCCACCCGGAGATACGGAGTATTACCAGTATGAATACTCCGTATTATCGGTACGCGACGGTTACGATTTAGTGCAGAGTTTGGATTGTTGCTAGCTGCTTCCATGCAAACTGGATCGCTACTGCCTGCTATCGTCTTAGTGTTTGTACTCCGTACCAGTACGCAGTGTTACGGAAAGGAGCAGGTCGCTCCTGCTGAACGTGGAGTGTTGTCCACTCTTCCGAGTCCTCCGTACGGAGTACGAGCCCTGTGTAATCAGCGAGATGGCAGGAGGAACCCTGCGGCTATTCCAGTTACAGCAAGAGCTACGCCGATCAAAAGCCCACCAGAACCGGCGGAGCTTAACGAACAAGCCCCACCATCGCGCAGGAAAAACGGCCAATGAGCTGCCCGGACTGTGCCTGCTTGCCTGCAGAACTGACGTAAGGCAGGCGTACCTGAATGGGCAAGCCTTCCCTCTGATCGTGGACTGGATGAAAGGAAGGAACAAACGAACCATGCGTGCCGTGCCAGGGTTCTTACCCAGGCACAATCCCGATGTGATTGGCTGAAAGGGAAGGTCCTTCGGTGAGACTCGTCCATTGGGGAAGCCGCAGTCGACCCATCGCGGTTGCTGTTCTGAATGCCGCACTCTGGAGGAAGGTCCGCTGTTTCTCGCCAGGGGAGGAGCCATCAATGTTTCACCGAGACAGCTTCAGCTTCAACTTCAACCCCTCCCTCCTCCGCCTTCTCCTCCTCCATATCTTCCTCCCCTCCTCCCTCCTCCTCAACTCCATCCACCTTTCCTCACCACCCACCATCCTCCTGTGGCTGATCGCCAAGGCTTCACCTTCACCGGGTGAACAAAGTGCCTCTGTGACAGCTCGGATCGGGATGCTGGCACCGTCGCACAGCAATCTTGCGGGATGGAGGGCGCGGCACGGCCGCCCGAACGGCACCACGGCGCCCAGACTCGAACTGCGGGATTTTGTTGGCTCGTGAGGCTGCGCGCGATCCCCTGCTCTTGGGAAGCTCCCAGCACTCGAGGCATGACACATGGTTCGCATGGCCCCTCCACCCATCCAGAATGATGTCGTGCACCCGAAAGGCGGCGCTCCAGATGTCGTTGTGCCCCGTACCGAGTACCGAGAACGGGCGTAGTACCTATGCATCATAGGCGAATGGCGAAATGGATGCTGCTGGCAGGGGGCCATCTTATTGAGACGATTCTCCTCAATCTCTTCGGGCTTGGAGCACGGGAAGAATGCAGAGGGTCTTTCTTTTCGGTCCCGGGAATATTGACAGCATGTTCGAGAATGTCGCTTATCTTGAGTCTTGTAGCCAGATGCCCAGTATCTCACCCGGTTTCATCCACTTCGCTCAAAAACCGGAGGCCATTGCGAACACGGGCGCCGTCCTCCTCTCGGAGTGCGGAGTACTTCGTCCTCCGTACCTTTCGACCACCGATTTCTCGATCCGCCCAGGACCCTGTCCCTCGACGCACCATGCGCTAGAAGCCCCTCGGTAATTTGCTCGAGTCAATGTGAGACAAGAGGCCTGGAGCTCGGAGCTCGAGAGTGTCTTCCATTCGCCGAGGGAAAGTCAAGTTTGGGGCCCCACGATCACGGATCCCAAAATTGAAACAACGCCCGATGGCCAAGGCTGCAGTTGCAGAGATCGCTTGTTTCCTCTCCAGACTGGGCACCACACTGGAGGGAGGCTCTGGCAGGATACTCAGCCTGCTGATCCCCATGCAGTCCTCGTCCGAGATGAGGACGAGCCACGGCTTTATGGCCTTTTGCATTGACGCAGGCCGGCCTCAATCAGGCTAAACCCCCCCCCCCCGAACGAACAGATCTGGAGCTTCCCCATCCCGAGGCCCCACGCTCCAATCGGGCGGGGAGGCATTGATGCAGACGTCAGTCCGGAAAACAATCCGCTCTCGACACTGGCCTGATTGTGGTCTGATATCTTTCCATCATCGACTACCTAGCTGTACTCGTCGGATTGGAGAAGGAGGCAGCTTTCGAATGAATACCGGAGGAGAAGAAGACCTGGACGATATTACCAAAATTCGTTAAGCACTTTCAACATAAGGATCTCGCGATTCTGCCATTTGACCGAAACGGAGTCGCTCTCCTCTGCACTCCTAGTACGGAGTACGGAATACGTCGAACTGAATTCCTCGTACGGAACACAGTTGCCCGGATGTTTTGCAGAACAGCAGCTCACAGATCCCTCGAGATCCCCAGGACGGTAGAATGCTCCGAGGCCAGGGCTCGATGGTGACGATGAGTTGCCTGATCATTTTGTGGGAATGCTCCTTCCGCGCCGCGAATCCTTGCTCGGAGTACGGAGTACGAAGTTGCATCTTCAGATTTACCGCCATTCTGCCCGTTCGAGGACCATCCTCCCTTCCTCTCTGACCGTCGGGATCTCAGAGACCTGACGGCTTGACTTGGGGCGTCAATCACAATGGAACATTGACTCGCACAGCAGGCAGAGATACCAGGAGTCATGAGCTTCTCAAAACCTCCCATCATCCCAGGATTGCCCCAAGGGTCAAGTTCGTGACGAAGCGCACGAGTCACGGAGCCGTGCTCCTTTATTGGCGCAAGGAGAATTCGATCCCGCCGGCTGGCACTATCGACAGGGGCTACATTACATCTGATGTACGGGGTCCGGGTGCCCCGTACTCGGATTCGTCGCCGGGAATCAAAGGAGGAGCGTTGTGGTGGGCAAAGCTGCTTAACCTTGGTGCCTCTCTTGGCGGCATACCGAGTACGAAGGAATCCGGGAGCTGCCAGATTCAGGAGGCAGGGGTTCGCGTTCACCCGCGTGCCCTGGGATCTGGGATTGTTCCTCCGTCAGCCTCGGGTCTGTGCGCCTAAGGCCCATGACCGACCATTATTGGCCACGGATCAGGGGTCTCACAAGCTCATTTACTGAGCGGGCCGGCCGCTGTGGCTCTGCGACTCCGTATCCGTCTTCCACACGGAGCAACACGGTTCAAAACCTCACCTCGACAGCCACACGACCGCCAGGCAAAACGGCTCGCTCATCCTCCCTCCTCTTGCGACGGGCGCATTCCGTGCCGATGTGTATCATGAGGGCACGGGAGGCGACCTACAACCTGATCACTCGACACGCCATCTTCGTACTGTAGCTTCGCCGGATCCTGCCCCTTCTCGCCTCAAGGTTCAATCCTGAAACCTGTTGCGAAAGCTTCATAGCGTGTCTGCTATTTCGGGACGGGCGCGAAGCTTGCATTCGACTTCACTGAAAAGGCGCTCGTCCACAACGTGTTTTTCTTCGACTTGCCGATCGAACAACGTGCCCCTGGAAACGAATCCGATGATACATGCGACACCGCAAAGGACGAACGATCGACGACGACGACCACAGCTACGAGGTCAAAACCAATACTTTCTAAGAGATCAGAAGGCAGCAATTGCGAGCACCCATTGAGAATGGCTGCTCTCAGAGAGTCGGCCCTCCTGCCAACCGTCAAGTGCTCTTCCTGCGGAGCCCAAGTGAGGATATCCTTGATGGGCGAACACATTTGTGCAGTTCCAGCACCCGAGTGTATGGCAAATCTTTCCGTAAGGCGATCAGGTAATGCTTCGGCTTTGCTAATGGGAGAACGACTACAAAATAGTATCGCCACCGCCCGATCACGATCGGAGCTTCAGCCACGGCCCGTATGGTCGACCGATGGGAAAGAACGGGCGATTTCCGGGGCAGCTCGACACCGGTGCAGCGAGTACGTTGGACCTCATGAACAAGGAAGCCATTGCAAGTTGTAATCACGCGACGAGATGCTGACATACCATTCTTCGTGAAGATGATGCATACATGAATCAGGGGCAACTGACGCCTGTGAGCCAGGCCGACCCATCGAGAAACACCTCACCGATCAGTTCAGGCTTGGTAGCGCTGCCAGAGAAACCAGGTGACTATTGCACGTCTGGAGCTGACACGGGTGAAGCCGCGCCGCGATCAACGCCCCCTTTTCTTCGACAGCCCGGCAATTTTGGCGGCCGAGCAGATGGAGCTGCCGGCATGCCGAGACCCTCAACGTCATCCGGCAAGCCATCGGGCAACGCCCTGATGCAGCAGCGAATGAATGGAATGGCACCTGGCCCGTTCGACTCCAGCCGACGACCTTCGACGACAATGAAGGAGCACGACCTGCCTGTTCGGCAGGACTCCCTCACGAAAGGCGACAGTCGAGGGATCGAAGCCGGCGCCATGAGCCATTCTCCCCGGATGCCAGCCGGTTTAGCCACGCCAAAGCAGCCGAGAAGAACCGATTACGAGGGATTCGGCCCTCCGCCAACCCCTATGAGCTCCGGGATGAACCTAGACCCACTGGCCATGCCGCAAACACCATCAAGGCCCACCATGCTCTCGGGTACGCAGAGAACGCCATCAATGCAGAACGTGCCGTCTTCCTTGCTGCCACCAATGAAGATGCCACCGGCTCGGCGTCCGTCCCTGAGCCCGGATACCTCGAGGCGACCGCCACCCCGCACTACTCTCATCCCTCATCAGAAAGATGCTTCCAACAATGGCTCGGTCGATTTGGCGGCCGAGTTCGGGTCCAGCAACCCATACCACGCTCCCTCCGAGTCATCGTCGTCCGGTTTCTCGACCTTCAGCTCACGGAGCTATGCCAGCTCACAGTCCAGTCTTGGGGACTTCAGCGTTGAGAATGAGGCTCAGCCGAAGATGGATCACCTACGCATTTCCTCCGACAGGCAGCGCTCGGGCTCGGACTTGCGCATCGACCCCCAGGCCTCGTACCGAGGTGCCCCTCCAACGTCGTCATCACCTTATCCGATCTCGCCGGGTCTTGTGCGTCCCGGTCCGGAGGGGGGTTACCGCCCTTACGTGCCATTTACCCCGGGCAGCGCCCCCGCGCGGCCCGACGCCTCTCCAGCTCGGTCCGTCACGCCGCCTCCGCGCAAACACACTCCAGAGCCCACCAACGCTTCGTCCCGTGGCGATTGCAAAGCGTGCGGCCAAGCCATCACCGGCAAGAGTGTCTCATCGGCCGATGGGCGACTGACCGGCAAATACCACAAAGCCTGCTTTGTTTGCACCACATGCTCGGAGCCCTTTACTTCTGCCGAATTTTACGTCTTGGACAACAGGCCGTATTGCGAGCAGCATTACCATCGCCTGAACGGAAGTTTGTGCGGAGGTTGCGGCCGCGGAATCGAGGGCGAATACGTCGAGGACGAGTCGGACGTGAAGCACCACTTGGAGTGCTTCTGCTGTCTTGACTGCGGCGCATCCCTCTCGGCAGGCTATTTCGAGGTGGAGGGAAAGGCGTACTGTGAGCGGGATGCTCTGAGGAGGACTCAACCGCCCGCGCCGCAGTATCCCATGAATCCTCCGGGGAACGGCATGCCTTACAACCCACGCCCCTTTACCCCGGTAAACGGACACGGCCCGGGACCCGGCCCTCGATCTCCTTACGGACCTCCGGGTCCCCACCCGGGACGTCCGATGGCCCCTCCCGGCCAAGGACCGAGACCGCGACTGAACTCCAACACCATGATGCCTCCCCATCAGATGCAGCGCGGACCTCCCGGACCGACCTCACCCGGCCGACTCGGGCCGCACATGAACCAGGGTCCACGGCCCATGATGAACAAACGCATGACCCGTCTTGGCACTGTCAAGCGACGATCGTGACGAACCACGTCAAGCTCGAGGGCGCGCCCTGCCTAATTCTCTCCAAGGGGACCGGCCTCTCGTGCATCTCTCCGTCCATACATCTCTTCCTTCATGTCCTTCATCGTATCCTCGCAGCTATCATCGCGACCATGAGATTGCGGAAACCGAGTTTTTGGGTTTTTGCAACGGAGTTCTGGGAAAGACATGTTGGTTTCTTTTTGCTTTGGGGGCATCTCACTATACCCTTGCGTCGCCGGCGATGTACTCCATTTCACGCTTCATGGGCTGTCGGATGGATCGAGTGAGCATGGAAAGAGGAGGCAGGCTTCTCACAGCCCTCCTCGAGGGGGCTGAGGTCAATGACGAACTGTGTTTTGAATAATCTCCATACAGGGCGCGCACACATACATAGCTTAGTATTTAATGTCTCTTACCACACCAACAATGCAGACTTCCTGCTCTCTATATGACCGAGAAATGTGATCCTTTGACTTTGCTGGTGATGGGAGGGCAGCAGGAGAGGAAAGACGCTGAGTGAGTTGCCACGGGCATGTAGGATTGGTACTTGCGCGGCCTTCTTCGCCTTCTGCGCCGGGCGTCCTCGTGGGTCGCTTCCAGACCGCAGTGTACACGACTTTGATAAGGACTCAACCACATTCCAATGCCGAAAAAACACAAGTCTCGCGCGATTTGGGAGACGAACAGTGCCTCCAACAACACTCGATGCCTCGAACGAGAGGCGCCCCAAGGCGTGCGCTTCCGCAGGGCGATTACATCACGTGACTGATCTGTCCATTCTTCTGACTTGCGCGGAGGACGGTTAGAGTCACCTAGGGCACCTCTAGTGTTTTGGTTGGCCTGACCCCCTTTTTTTCCCTCCTCTTTGCGATCGCGTCGAGGCTACGCGTGCTAGATCCCTAACGGATGTTTCAAGTCCGAAACGGCCATGAGGGTGCGATGGTGCCTGGCAGGAGGGGGATCGTCTTGGGGGAGGCGGTGTCGAGATGAGGGATCGATGGGTAGTTGTCTCAAGAAAGGCACTTTCGAGGAGGAATTACTCCGTACTGAGTTGATATCTGCGAGGATCGGCGTTAGGGGATCGATGGGGCGGTGCCAACGAGAACGAAACACGGAGGAAGGGATCTACGTGCTGGTGCTTGAATAGTAGGGACTGTGTGCGGATCGTGATTCCGAGTTGGGTGGGAGATAGGTAGGTAGTAGTAGTAGTCGTGCTCCGTACATGGTCTCGGTATTTTTGTGGTACCAGGAAAGTAGGAGGCCATAATACGGAGTACGTGCGGAGCATACGGTCTCGACAGTATCCTGTCTCGTCTCAAAGGCCAGGAGAGGTGCCTGGGCTCCGGAATCGAGCGGGCGATCATGAGTGTCGTGTGGTGGGCCGATCATAGGTGTGGTGTGGTGTGTGTGTGAGAGAGGACGTGATCCGATGGGGACGATCTACAGTATCAGAAGAGAGGGTGGCGGAAGACGTGAGGACGTTATTGGGGCCGGCTCCTGAGAAAATCTCGGCTGTTCAAACACGGATCGAGGCAGATCAGTCCTGGTTTCTGATAGGATCTGCGGAGAGGCGCACACAGATACTGGTACCGTGCGTTCTGCTGTGCAGAAGATGCGAGGCGTTCGGATGAGGGATAGCATCTGGGAAAGCGAGAGGAGATAGGAATGGAGAGTGGACTGCGTGTGTGCGTGCTCGTGGAGTGGGAGGAAGGGTGAGGGTGGTAGCCATGGAGAAGTCGTGGATGAGCGAGTGCGGGGTGGGAGAGAGGAGTGCAGGTTGAAGGTGTCCTCCCATGACAGCGGCGAATGGTTCTCGCTGTTGACATGCGGATGCCATCATACGAGTGAAGTGACCTGGCCTAAGCTCCGTGAACTGGCGGATCGACAAGACGATTCGGATGGATCTGGGGGACATCAAGGGAGAGAAGCGTCGGAGTGGATGAGATCCATGATGACTGCGAACTTGGCGTTCTGGCGCGCCTCGCAATTGAATTTCGAGGACAGGCCTGATTGGGTTTAGCGCAGGTTGGAGAAGTTGAAACGGCGTCTGCTGGATGTGCTGACTCAGCTTCATGTCGGATGAAGCGCCTCGAATGATGCTGCGTGATGCAACGGAGCAGATGTGATGCGAGGTGACTGGGAGCTTCCTTGGACTGTCATTCCGGGCGGCTTCTTGTTCTTGTTGAAGACTGAAGAGTCTTGGATGAGCAAGCCGGTGGATTGTGGTTGGGGGGGGGGGGGTCTGGACCTTGAAGATCCGACTGGCAGCTCATCATGGAGAGCATGTTGATATACTCCGTACATAGATGCTTTCCCCAGGAAGTCTTGGCATCGCAGATTCATTGTATGTCCCGTGGAGAAAGACAAAAAAAAAGAAACGCGATCCGACCGCTATGCGATGCCGGTGGCCCATTTTTGGCATTGATTCGGAATGTATGCGGGGTACCTACGAGGTAGGCTCGCGCATGTTGACGCCAGCGAGGATCGACGTGACTGATATGCGGTGCTGGTCGGCATCATGCTTTTGAACGATGGACGATCCGGGCCGTCGGAAGGGAGGCTTGCTGGTGGGGGATCGCAGACCCCGTGGCCGCATACCAAAGAGGGCCGGGCCATGTTTGGACCGTTTCTTCCTCCTTGGTGAGGACTTCTTGGTGGTGAGCGCTGTACACGAGAAACGGCTGCGTGAAGGTCACGGCATTCGTAGAGCGCAGTCCGGAAAACCAGTGCGCATTCCATCTTGACTCGTCGACTCTCTCGAGGGACGATGACCGTGGCCCTCGCAATCGTGTCCGGGAATAGCACGTTCGTACGATGCACTCACCCCGTGCGAGTACCCCAGACTCGTCATCTGTACGAAATCCAACGAGTTGTACGGAGTACGGAGTATGGTCCTCCCCGAATAGAAGCAAGATTCTGCATTCATCCGAGAATCCGACAGGACGCCTCGTCTGCGGGATGACACGCAAATCCCTGCTGATCCGTCGTCCGGGGAAAATGCTGCCTCTCACGCTGCAGTTGCCAGCAGGCGCCAGACAGTCATGATGATGCAGATGGATGGGTGCATACAGATACTCCCGGGGGGGGGCCTTCTGGAAATTGGAAGGATTCTGGATGGAGCTCGGCGCGCCGGGAAGCGTTGTCGGCGGAGAGGCGACGCTGATGGATGCAGGCCTCCCGTCTGTGTGTCTGTGTATCATGGAAATTCAACGACGGCCAGCCGCGGCGTTAAGCCTCTTGAGGCAAGATCTTGTCGGCAAAGAGACGTTAGATGCTGACAGAGCCCTGGCAATAGGTATCTCGGTCCTAAATACTAGTCCTCGATACCGCTTAGCTCGGGGAGCCGGATATTGGGAGTCGAAGAGATGAAGAAGCACAAGCACTCAGCTGGGAATATCCTTTCTGGCGCCAAGACACGGAATGGATTTCCTCCAGTCCATTCCCCCTCGTTGCACTGCAACGGCCGTGGACCGCAACCTCCGTGCGGATTCAACAAGGGATCGCAATGTTTGACTGGCGTTGCACTAGCCTGCAATCTTGGATCACCGGAGGGAGGAGAGAGTTCTTGGCCAAGGATGGGACGGACTGGATGGATCGAAGACCCTGCTCGCTCGCGCGCCCCCCCCCCCCCCGATGGGGCCAAGGCAAACCCGGGCCCGGGCCAACAGCATCCATCAGGCCCGCGCTCCGTGAGCTGGAGCCGCCATCTCGTGCGAGGGCGGCCGGTTTCGTCGGCACCGCATGGCGAAGCCGCGGGCGTGAGCGAGTCGGCATGCGAGCAGGACCTGCGGCAAGAGGACACGGAATGTGAGCAAGACGACTCTCCTTGAGATTATGACTCTGAGCAGATGAGGGCTGCTCTGAGAAAGGGGGGTGAGGGGTTGCGAAAGGCCTGGGAGGAGAGCGGATGGGAGGGGAAGGAGAAG
>NIGD01000001.1:7581344-7599899 GCA_003055185.1 Escovopsis sp. TC
GAGAGGGGGAGATGATCTGGGGTGATAGATCGGCGGCATCGCACTCCGATTCATACCACACGACGCGTCCAGACGACACGGCCGCGATCCACAAGACGGACCGCACAGGGACCACCGAAGGACCCCAAGGACGGACGGCTAGGTCGGATCGGGTGTCTTCCTTTCCTCCTGAGATTCGGCGCCTCTTCTCGCCTGCCATCCACCACCACCATCGCCATTTTTCTCTCTCTCTCAGAAGGCCTCTCCCCCCCGCCTCCCCCGTTCCAAGTCCTCGCTCGCGCTCCCCTCCGCATCGTTTCTCCCGTTTCGATCCTGGAGCCATCCCATCCATTCCCATCCGTCCTGGTGCCTGTCCACCGGTGCTGGATCCGAAGCCGTGTGGTTGACCCACACACTCCCTCTGCCGCAGACTGTTGTGCCAGTACAACCCCTGTGGCCCAACTGCATGTCCCGACGACCATCTTAATTAAGACAATCTCTTTTTCCTGCGACTCAGACACCGTGGCTCGCAGCCGGCCGAGTCGCTGTCTCTTCCTCTCTTCCTCTCTTCTCCTCCGCCCCCCCTCTCTCTCTCTTCCATCAACGTCCTTCCTTTGGTCCCCCCACACCAGCCCTCTCTTTTCTCTTTCTTTTTCGAACCTCCCTCTTCCTCTTCTTCTTCTTTTCCCTTGTTCTGCGTCTCGTCGGTTTTCGTTGCTGTTGCTCTTGTGGGTTTGCGGCTTGGCAGTGTGTTTGTCTGGGGCTGCCTCTCTCTCCCCTCTCTCCCTCCCTCCCACGCTCATTTTCTCACTTCCGATCCATTCTGAATCTTTTTTTTTCTTAATTTTTATTTGACCTTGATTTTTTACGAAGAGGCCAGATCTCACGTCTGTCGCCTTGCCTCGATCGCTCCTTCCCCCATCCAGCGGCGCTCCTGGGACGGACTTGCCGAGAACGTTGTCTCGCGAAGAAAAGGAAGGAACAGGGGATCTTCGGGGAAAGCGCCAGGGAACAGACGAGAAACCCATGAGAACCCTCTTCGACATCACGAATTCGACGACCAGAGATCGCGGCATCTCTTCCTCTCGCACTCTCCCGCTTCTTCTCTGCTGACAGCGATTCCCATTCCACATTGTTGCACAGCCCGGGGTCTCACTGTCTCGCCTGATTAATTTTTTATTACTTTCTTTTTTTCCCGCCGACTCTTCCACGGCAGCCAGCCACTCAAAGTGCCGCTCGGCGCTCGCTCTTCCGGTCGAGACATCGAAGAGCAAACACTCGGCGCGGCATCATTCCTGACCAAGACGCACCTCGTCTTGCTTCGACCTCGACATTCCTCGTGCATTGTTTTTGAGTAACCGGCTCCTTTTTGCTCTCGGATCGATCTGGACACGGCCGAACCGTTGTTTGTCGCAAACTCGACGCAAACGCGATCTCTTGTCGCGACGACTCAGATCAACCAGATCACCCGGATCTGCCCCTACCCTCGATAAGCTGTCAGAGGGGCCACCTTTCTGTCTTCAAACACCCGGCTCCGCTTTCCATGGTGGCTTCCGACCATTGAAGCAATACCTCGCGCATCCAGGAGGGAATCGACGACCACTCCTGCACCCACATAAGCCCATCTAGAGATATCACACCTGCAGAAGCCACCTCGCTACTGGCCTCAACAATCGCCCATTGCCGATTTTTCCAGTACTATGCGAAGATGTGGCGCCACAAGGCACGCAAAGCGGTCCTGCTGTGGCCACGCATGAGGATCCGATTTCTCTTGCTCGCAGTCATCCTGAGCGTCAACGCATACTGGTTCCTGACGAGCAACTTCGTGCCCCGAACCAGCACGGTGCCCTACTTCAACACATCCGATCATGGCGCGATTCTGCCCCAGGATAAGGAGCTCCTGCACGAGGCCCCTGTCGATGTTCCTGCCGAGGCGCAGCTCGAGGCACCTCTGGAGGCGCCTCAGGAGGCCAAGCTCGTCCCCGAGGTTTCACCGCTCCCAGTGGCCGAGGTGGAAGAGGTGCCCCCCAACTTGTCTCCCGAGAACTGGCGCAAGGAGCTCAAGATCTTGCACGCCCTGGATCTGACCTTGAAGGAACTGCGGGCCTGGAAGGACGCCGACGACAAGGAGAAGCCGGATATTGTCACGCAGGGCTACGAGACGGACGGCAAGTCTCGGGACTCGGACGCTGTCGGTCTTCTTCAGCATGAGAAAGACATGAGGAAGCTCTGGAGATATGCCTACAAGACCACTTCATAGTAAGTCCCCTGCTCGTGCCTTTTTGCCGGCGGCATGCGACTTCAGGCTAACCCATGGCGAACAACTCGCAGCTTGGAGACTACCGGCAAGATATATGGGCAGACGCTCATGACGCTTGACTTTAAGGACAACCGCTCCGCCGAGCTGGAAAAGAAGCTGAAGCCGGCTCCCAAGGCGCAAGTCGACTTCGCCGTCGACAAGCCTGTGTCGTTCAACCCATACCCGGACTACAATAGCGACGAATGGAAGAGCGAAGGCCATGCCCCCCATGTGGCTTGCAACGGTGCTTTCGGCGAGACGGTTGAGGACCTGCTTGTCTTCAAGGGCCGGCCTCACGAATTCCCCGAGCCGAAGATGGGCAGCTACGATCTTCTGGGCATGGACCCGAATATCTGCTGGGAGAGGAACACGCGTCTCGGCCGGGTGGGTCTTCAGCAGCCGATGAAGAAGGTGGGCGACAAGGTCGAGATCCTTGCATGGGAAAACGTGGACTGGGGCGAGATCCAGGCGCGTTGCGTGGAGAAGAACGCCGACCGATACGAGATGCGCCCGTCTTCCGAGAACCCATACCAGAGTCACTACCCCGAGCTTGCCGAGAAGGAAGACTCGGAGCCCGCCAAGGAGAAAGACGGCGAGGGCAAGGACTCGGATGATGCTCTCAAAGCGCGAGAGCAAGCCCAGGTCAGGCAGGGACCGGCCAGCAGTAAAACGGATGCGACCGACTCGTCCGTCTTCAAGAAGGAGAAGCGAACGGCCATCCTGCTCCGCTCCTACACCGGCAAGACGTACACCGTGAACGATATGCAGACGATTCGCGCGCTGATGACCGAACTGACCCTCCGCTCGGGGGGCGAGTATCAGGTCTTCCTCCTCGTTCACGTCAAGGACCAGAACCTCAAGCCATTTGACAGCGATGAGAAATACCAGGAGGTCCTGAAAGCATTCATTCCTCGTGAGTTCCATGGCATCACTGTCCTGTGGAACGACAACCAGGTCTGGGATATCTACGATAAGATGACGGACAAGGACGAGAAGAGCGTCCACTCTGCCCAATGGCTCTCGGTGCAAAAGTTCAGTCACGACCACCCCCAGTTCGATTACATCTGGAATTGGGAGATGGACTTCCGTTTCACCGGTCACCACTACGATCTGCTGGAAAGCCTGCGCAAGTTTGCCAAGAAGCAGCCGCGCAGGGGATCTTGGGAGAGGAACGAAAGATGGTACATCCCCAAGTTTCATGGCGACTACGACACCACGTTCCGCAAGAGCATCGAGGAGACCTATGGCAACGATACGATCTGGGGTCCCGCTGCCGACCTGCCATTCATCAAGCCCGTTGGCCCCAAGCCTCCCTTTGCGACCCCCATGGAGGACGACTACGAATGGGGTGTGGGCGAGGAGTCGGACTACATCAGCGTGAGCCCCATTTTCAACCCGATCAACAGCAACTGGATCATTCGGGACGGCGTTTGGGGCTACTCGGACCGGAGCCATAAGAGCAAGGACGTGCCGCGACGGACCACCATTGTCACGCACTCCCGCCTTTCGAAGCGCCTCCTGGACATCATGCACATCGAGAACAAGCGGGGCAACCATGTCGCTTCGGAGATGACGCCGCAGACCGTTGCCCTCCACCACGGCCTCAAGGCCGTCTTCGCGCCGCAGCCCGTCTTCATGGACCGCGACTGGAGCCCCGAGTTCGTCAACGACTGGTTCAATCCGGGCCCCATGGGCGAGAGCGGTGGATACGGCAGCCCGATGGGCTGGGGCCGAGAGCGACGGTACATTGGCAACACCTGGTACTACCGTTCCATCCCTCCAAACCGGATCTACAACAACTGGATGGGTTGGGTCGACACAGAGATCGGAGGTCCCGAGTGGGAGAAGACCCACGGCCGGCCGTGTTTGCCCTCCATCATGCTACATCCCGTCAAGGATACGGAGCCCACGAAAGAGGGCCACAAGACCGAATTCGGCCTTTTCTTTGGCTGAGAGGGTCCTTGTCGCACATCTCGCCCTTTCCTATCTCCATCCTTTTCTCCGCCCCCTTCTTCTCCAATGATGCCCCTTTCGGAACGCAAAAAAGCATCTCCGTAACGCCTGACTTCGATGATAACGATACCTCACTGCCCCCCGCCTCACCTTACGCAAGGGAGATTCTGCTTGACAGCTCCAATCACTATTTGTTCTCATCATCCGGCCATGTTGGTTGTTCCCCCCTCTCACTCTGTACCCTTTCGTTTCTTCTTCTTCAGCAAGCATTGAGCTCTTCAGCATACAGTCTGAATGCAGCTTTCCCCCTTTCTTGCCCATCCACACCCTTTGTCCTCTTGACTTTTTCCTCTCACTCTTCTGCAATTTGAGGGCCTCGGAGTCCCGCTGATGACGTCTCAATTCAATCTTGTATATACCCATATATAGATACATAGAGATTGACCTCATGTTTTTCGCGAGATTTCTATTCGATCGGAGCAGAATCATGCCGTGATCGTAAATCATCACAGGGGAAGGGGGGAGGGCAAGCGGGCAGTAATGAGTTCATGCATGAAGTAATGCTGTGGAGAGAAGGGGAGGGGCTGCTGCTTCGTCCAGCCCCAGTTGAGGGGCATGACGCACAAGCCCTTGCTCAGACAAAAAGATTCCCCAAAGCACGATGAATGGGGAAAATGCCAGGAGATCTGAGGATGTGGTTCGATCAGAGTCGGACCATGCTCGGGTACATACTTGGGAGAGATTCAGGGTTAGGGTCACACTTAGTCATCCGCTCTTGCAGAGGCAGTTGGACATCACCAAGACGCGACTTGCGCGACTGCAATGATCCATGATGCATCTTCACAAACCACAATACCTAGTATTCCCTGTGAGTCAGGCAATATTTTGCGACGCTTTTGCTCCTACGAGGGGTCATGCATGCAGACTGCAAGTGATTCGTATGAATATCTTCGTCGCCAATTGAGCGGGTACACCCCGTGCAGGCCACCCTCCAGAGAGCGCGATGTGAGCCCTACGACAACCCCTCCGCAACGATGAATTCTTTTCCGAAGGTCTGTTTTTCCTGCCCAAGTTCCAATCCGAATGCAATGAGACGGAGGTGAGCAGAGGTCGAAGATGGCAGAAAGAGACTTACGAAATGGGTGCGACAGACGCCTACGCCTGGGAGATTTCTGCCCTCGAAGCGGTTGTCGCAATTCTCGTCGCAGACGCCCGGGCCGCCGCGATTCACGCCGACGCCGAGGTTTGGCTCGTCGGCGTCGAAGTGGACGCAGAGCACTGGTGTGGATGTGATTGAGGATGATGATGAGGAGGAGGAGGAGGTATCTGTGGGACACGGATGTGAAGAGGGTTGTGATGCTGATGAGGAGGAGATGAGGATTGAGAAGGAGGACGTGGAAATGAGGTTTGAGGTGGAGGAGATGAGAAATGAGAAAGAAAAGGGGGAACTGAGGCATAGGGAGGTGGAGGACAGTATAGAGAATATGGATGAGGAGGAGGGCGGGATGTCCCCTGCCCTCCCATCGCCCCCTCTACCTTTCTTCATCTCTGAGGAGGAGGAGGATGGCACGAGGAACGAGGAGACGAAGAGGTGGTTCTTTGGGCAGCGATGCAGGGGGAAAGGGGGCATTGCTGGTGCGATGGATGGGGGCCCGGGGATCTTTGGGCGGCGCGCGAATAGGGGCCATTTTATGCATAGCGATGCGCTGGAGAGCGAGGCGGAGGAGTGGGAGGTGGAAGTGGAGACGGAGTTGGAGAGGCAGAGGGACAGGAAGAGGCGCAAGATGCATAGGTCGCCGTCTGTGGCTCCTGATTCTCCGCTCGTGGGCCTGGGTGACCAAGGGTTGGGCGAGCACGAGGGAAGAGAGGATTTTGAGGAGAAGTGGGAGAAGGGGAATGAAGAGAGAGAGGATGCAATGGAGAAACAAAAGGAGGAGTACGAGGAGGAGTATGAGGAAGAGAGGAAGAACAAGAAGAAGGAGGAGAAGAAGAAAAATGAGGAGGATGGGCAAGAGGAGGACGACGGGGACGAGAACATGGGGAAGATGGTGGTGGGAGAGGAAGACGGGTTCATCCCCATGTCGTCGATCTCGGAGGAGAGGAGTGGGAGTGAGGGTCTGGACTCGCTGCCTGGAAGTCGGAAGCTGGACACCAGGACAGTGACGCAGCCCGTATTCCAGGCGGCGCCGCGGTTCAAGCCTGCGGACGCTGAGGAAAATGAGGAACAGGCGCTACTGGCGGGACTCTTTTCACCGAGGCGGAGAGGGGAGCGGTACCTCGCTGGCGGGCTGGCGGCGCAGCTCCAGGGATGGCTTTCCGAGGTGAAAGGCTGGGAGGGAGATGCACAAGAGGTGGTCGGGGCAAAGAGGGAGGGGGACGCTGGATTGACGATGTTGGGCGGAGCTTCCTCTTCGTCTCTGAGGATCGTGGTGAGCAGTGTTCGGGCGGGGAGGAGGATATGCTTTGTTGAGGGGCGGCAGTGTCTCGGTGATGAAGAGGGAGAAGGAAGTGGAGAAGGCAACGGACATGGAGAGAGAGATAGAGAGGGAGAGGGGCTGCGGCGGTTCGTGCTGGCGGGCGAGGGGAGGATTCAGGGGCTGGGGAGGCGGGCGAGGATGGGCGTTGGGAGCGTGGTGGTGGTGGGACAGCCTGTGTGGGATATTGAGCTGGATGGGAGGGAGTGGACTGTGGCTTGTGACTGGGGAGTGGGATGACTACGGAGGGGGGGAAAATGCCCATCGGAGTCGTCGAGGTGGATGTGGATGTGGAGTCGTGCCCCCTGGACAGGGAGGCTGTTGTCCTTGGAGGTGAGTGCCGTCGAATGTTGAGCTCGCATATAGGATATATGCGTGTAGGAAGCTACATGAATCAATCGGAGCTTATGCTAATGTTGAAGGTTGATTCCAGGCGGGCGCCCGGGCCGGGCCGGCGGCGGCTCTTGAATGGAATTCACCTTTGCCCTCTGACATCATCCCAGTCCGAGCATCACCATTTGCAATCAGACCTAAGTGGCTGGTTCACTTCGGAGTCATTGCAATGGAGATGAGACTCGAGAGGATGAGTTGAACATCGGATTCTCGAACATGCTCTTCCACAACTTCCCGCGGCACGCCGCGTTTCGGGGTTGCCTCCCGCCCGCGCCCTCCCTCTTCCCCTTCTTGCGCAAGCAGGTCGTCGGGGGGGCACGCCTCTCGACGGCGGCGCATCGCAAGCAGTCGGATGCCCTGCGGATTCTGTTTTGCGGCTCAGATGCGTTCAGCTGCGCGTCACTCCGCGCGCTGCATGAGGAGCACGTGCGAAATGGGCGGTTGGTGGAGTCGCTGGATGTGATGGTGCTGCCGGGGAAGAGGACAGGGCGGGGGCTGAAGGAAATCAGGGAGGGTGAGTGGAGATGGATGCTTGGTTCTTGAGGCTGCAGAGGGAGTGAGGAATGAGGAACAGAGGGACTTTATTCGTGATGCTGATGGATGGATAGTGCCGTGTAAGGCTGTTGCGCAGGAGCTGGGACTGGCGATTCACCAGCGGGAGACGTTCAGAAACTGGAATGTAAGCGTCTTCCTCCGAACTTGATTCATAGCCACTGACACGAGAAGCTCCCGAGCGGCATCAACCTCATCGTGGTGGTCTCGTTTGGCCTCTTCGTCCCGCCGCGGATCCTGCAAGCTGCCAAATACGGGGGCGTGAACGTTCACCCCTCGCTTCTGCCAGAGTTCGTCTCAGCACCCTCTACCCGCCTTTTCGGGAGCTGAATGCTCCATGAGATCTCGGCACTGACATGCTGCCAGTCTTCGTGGGCCCGCGCCGATCCATCACGCCCTGCTGCGGGGGGACTCCCACGTCGGCATCTCCCTGCAGACGCTTCACCCCAAAACCTTCGACCACGGCACCGTCCTGGCGCAGACGCCGCCGCCGGGCCTGCCCGTCCCGCCGAGCGCGTCGATCCAGCAGCTTACGGCTGCTCTTGGCGCCGCGGGCGCGCAGATGCTCGTCCAGGGACTGCGAGACGGCGTACACGTGAGTCCCCATGTGGACGCTGGGTGGATGGCGGCGGCGGCGGCGGCGGCGGCGAGGAAGCATTCAGGTCAATCAGGCGGGGTAGGTGAGCAGCTGGACCACGCGCCGAAGGTGAGCAAGGAGGATGCGCAGATGGAGTGGGACAGATGGGACGGGGAGGCCGTGAGGCGTCGGATGAGGGTGTTCGGGATGGTCTGGACGAGGGCGAGCATGGCGGGCGTGTTCCAGCACGGGGGGCAGGCGAAGCGCGTACTGTTTTTGAACGCGGCGACCGGGGCTCGCGGGATGGAGGGGGAACAAGGGGAGGAGGAGCGTGGTGTTGGTGGGGATGGTGCGGCGAGGTGGTCCTCTGAGGGATCGATCGTGTTCCTGCAGGGGAAGCGGGATGAGGGTCAGGAGGGCGGGGAGGTGCAGAGGCATGAGAGGATGGTGAGGGTGGATGACAAGGCGGGAGTGGTGGACGTGGCGATGAAGTCTGGGACGTGGATGAGGATCGAGAGGGTCAAGGTCGAGGGGAAGCCGGAGCAGGCTGCTGCGACGGGGCTGAGGCCCTTTCTCTCGATAAAGAGGAGGGACGGCGGCGACGGCGGCAGATAGGTTGGGGGGGAATAGAAGCCTTGCCTTTAATATCAAGTGAAAGCTCCTGTGACGTGGCCAAGACGACTGGATCAAGGGCCTCCCTCCATCTTTCCTTCGCCCCGTGGCACGACCCAGGGATATGATGTTGGATCTGGTTCTGACAGTATCGAGCGCCACCCACATTTGCTTAACGAGAGTGGATTGCTTCTTTCTTCTTTCACGTTCGTTGAGATGGTCTTGGTTGCATTCCGCTGACCCCCCCCCCCCGAGATTAATACCATATGCTATTACAGATCCGACACACCTCAGTCTACTGTCGTCCATGATGCGTCAGGTCGTGATGCATTTCCATTTCTCCTCCTCAGTCGCCCAAAACCCTCCTTCGTCCCTTCGTGTCCCCCCTTGCCCAACTCAAGGAACCAGTAGACACGTCTCCCTGCCGTTCGATCGTTCGTCCGTGCCATCACTTGTCGGAATGCCATTGCTTGTCGGAACTCCGTCAATCCTCGCTGTCCTTGCGCTGCTCTTTTTTTTTTTTTTTTGCCTCCAGAATTTCCATCATCACCGCATATCATAGTCCCTCTCGTGGTATGTCTGGTCCACATCCCCCACGGGCTCCTCAACAGCGCACCACGCCGTCAATAGCGACTCCTCGCCCTGCCTCCCGCGCGCGTCAATCTCTTTCGCCATGTCGAGCAGCCGCGGCCAATGCCCGCGCGGCACGTGCTCCGGGCCCGGCAGGCCCGCGAGCACGCCCCTGACCGTGAGCCAGTACTGCACCGTCTCTTTGAGGGGCGGCTGCTGCTGCTGCTGCTGGTCCTGCTGGAGGAGGTGGCTGGAGTGGTGACTCTGGCCGTGGCTCTGCGACTTGCTCTGCGGCGGCCGGGGCCGGGCGCTGTACGCGCTCTGGTTGAACGTAGCGGGCGGGGCGGGCGTGGCCGACGATGGGGGCGAGCCGGGCTGTGGGTGGTGCACGATGGCGTAGAATTTGGAGCGGTCGAGCGTGAGGGCGTTCCGGGCGCGAGGCATTGGGATCGGATGCGGGCTCGGGCCCGGGCTCGGATGGGAGGCGGGGTGGTCCTGCTGCGAAGAGGGGCTGTTCGCGGCGGAGGTGGCGTGCGGCGTGAGGGAGAGCAGGAGCCCGAAGGGGAGGGTGCTCGAGTCTGGGCGCGGGGAGGAGGGCGCTCTGATGATGGGTCGGCGGGTGACGCCTGCGGTTGCGATGGATCTGGCGGATGCGGGGGGCGTGTCGAAGGATCTTGTGGTGGTAGATGCGGTGGGTGTGACGACGCTGGATGCGCACGCGGCTTGAGATCTCTGGGTGCCGCCGTTGTTAGGCGTGGTGATGGTAGTTGGCGTAGATGCGCCTTTGGGTGCGCGTCTGCTAGAGGCGATGGGCGTGAACGGGCCAGACGTGGAGAGCGTCGAGACGGGTGATATAGGAGGAGTCAGGATCGTGGTGGTCTTTGTCGTCGTTGTCGCCGTCGCTGCCGTCGTCTTGTGCATGCGGATGGGAGCCCCTGTAGATATGGCAAATGGAGTTCGCATTGAGAAGCCCGGTTCGCAGGATCGCTTATCCAACGAGGAAATGGGGAGAGGAGAGGAGGGGGAGAGGGTGAAAAGGAGGAGGGGACGGGGGAAAGATCACAATCGAATATCAGAGCCGAGCAAGCGAGCGAGAGAGAGAGATTGTGGTGTTTCAGATCCAATCACGCACACGCGGACGTTCTGCGCGGGCGATGGCGAATAGCCGTCTGGAGGACCGAGAGGGAAGAGAGAGAGATAGAGGGGGAAAAGGGAAAAGGGAAAAGGAAAAGCAAAAGCAAGCGGAGGGGGAGGAGAAGATAAAAGAGAGAAAAGGGCAAAGGTATGTAGCATGTAGTCGTGATGGCTTGGGCGCGAGACGGTGAGAGAAGGGAAAGAGGCCGGGGTGGTGATGCACTTGATGGACGGCTATGTTGAGGAAAAAAGAAAATAAAAGGGGTCAGGGGGGAAGCCGTAAGGAGAAGACGGGGAGGAGCCCGTCCGTTGGCATCGAGGCGAGGCGCACCAACCGTCGCTCCGGACTTGGCATGCGCCTCCCTTGACTCAGAAGACGCTCGGTCGTCAAAATGCTGCATGGTGGATCAGTGTATGTATGCAATGCTGCGAGTTCTTCCGCTCGTCGATGTCGATTGCTTATATGGTTCCATATTTGCATGCATAATGCGCCGGCGGCAGCAGCGTCAGCAGCATCCGAGGGAGGCAGAGCTCCATGAATCGTCTTGTTTTTACCTCGAATCCTCCGGACGAATCGTTCGAGCGGTATCGCGGGACTGCGAGCTGCGTCATGCATGGCAAGACATCAGATGGGATAATGCCCTGCATCATGAAGCATGCACCGCGCCGTCCATTTCCCCCGGGCAAAAACGAATATGAGACTCCACCGGTCATCATCATAGGCGCGTACGGATCCATTCTGCCCATTTGCACAGGTCCTCGAGGTGCTCGAGCACCCTGCCCAGATCGTCCGTCGTGAGCTGCTTGGCCCTGCCCCGCGTGCTGTCCGCGATGCCGCCCCCTTGCGCGAGGACGTTTTCGTGAACGATCTCGACGGTGCCGCCCTCGAGGATGCGCAGCGTGATGTTCGCCGTCGAGCCGCGCATCGGGAAGACGACCTGGAGATGCGGCGAGGGGTGGACCCAGAGGATGACATCGAGGTCCATAGACTCGGTCGCTGCGTCGACTGCACTGCCTGGCATGTCGCCAGAAGGTGGGGCTTGAGCAGGAGGTAGATTTGGACCTTGCTTTGATATTGTGGAGAGGTTACTCTCGTCGGGGAGGCCCGACATGAAGCGATCGAGCTCCAAGTCGGCTGTGCGGTCGATCCTGATCTTGGTTACGATGGGCGGCTTCTTCTTCTTGTCGTCGTCGTCTGCTTTTTTCTCGTCTTCCTTAGCCAACGGTGCGCGTGGAGCGTCGCCGCCCGAGGAAAGCAATGAAGTCACCGAGGAGGCGCCATCCTCCCTGGTCTTCTTGGGGCCGAAGCTGTTGTCGAGCAGGGTGGACAGGAAGGCGAACTGCCTGAGGACGGGAAGCATGTGGATGAGCTGCTGCGGGTGCGAGAAGGGCATCTCGGTGATCTCCTGCGAGTAGATGGGCTTGTATATGTAGAGCGTGTTCTTGTGGTTCCTGACGGCGGCCCTGCCGCGCTCATCGAGGACGCGCACGTCGCGGAGCCGCGTGATCGTCCGAGAATCACTGGGCGCCTGCTTGCTGCCGGGCGGGATCGGGAAGTAGAGGCAGTCGAAGGTCGGGGGCGGCGGGGGAGGGCGATGCGGGTGGGCGAAGTCGGCGGCCGGGTTCGGGGGCGTGGCGTCTGCGAGCGAGTACAGCCGTATCCAGTCGTTCTGGGGCAGGATGACGGGCGGGTCGAAAGCGACGGTGAACATGACGCGGGGGATGGTCGAAGCCGCCGCAGCTGTCGGTTGCAGGACCTCCATCCCCGTGGCTTTGTGCTGGTGCTGTTGCTCCTCGGACGGTACCAGCGAGACATTTTCCGGTT
Organism: Escovopsis sp. TC; assembly: GCA_003055185.1. Taxonomy (NCBI): domain Eukaryota; kingdom Fungi; phylum Ascomycota; class Sordariomycetes; order Hypocreales; family Hypocreaceae; genus Escovopsis; species Escovopsis sp. TC. The sequence continues at coordinate 7,593,713 of NIGD01000001.1, forward strand.
CCAGCCAGTCGAGAATGGGCTTCGTTGGGTCCAAGGACGGCTTGATCACGTTCCCCGAGATCCAGTCCTCGGATACCCGGACCGGGGGGTAATCGAGGGCGTTGACGGCGGGCGCTGCACATCCCAGGAAGAGCGACCAGACTTTTTCCTGGTCCTCTTCCTCTTCTTCATCTCCTTTTCTATATCCTCCTTCTCCCCCTCCCACTCCTTCTCCTCCTTCTTGTTTGATCACGTCGGCCAAGGGAGGGATGAAGCGCATCTCACGCCAGTACTGCAGCGCCAGCCCAATCCTGCCCCTATCGTGCATGACGGGCCTGCCGTGCCTGCAGCACATGGCCATGTTGGCCAGGTAGTCGTCGGTCCTGCGGGCCATGCCTGTGATCCCGGCGCCGGCGGCGTCGTCGTCGCGGAGGCGGGCCATGTCCCAGTCGAAGAGCCGCCGCAGGCTGCTGTAGATGCCGGACATGGCCTCGTAGCAGTCGAGGCCCGGGAGCACGCTGAGCTTGTCGAGCGTGGCGAGGCGCTCGAGGTTGGCGGCGAAGGCGTCGAGGGTCTTGGTCAGAGGGCTCTGGCCCGGCGCGAGCTGCAGGTCGCGAAGCAGGATCTGGCCCGCGGCCTCTGTGTGGCGGGAGACGGATGTCGCGGAGCCGTGGTATGCGAGCGAGACGCTCTGCACGACGTTGTTGTCGAGGACGATGTCCAGGGAGATGGCGGAGCCCGCGAGGGCCAGCGTCTTGGTCTTGCGTCCGCCGGACGTCGTCTGCTCTTCGGACAGGAGCTCGAGGCCGAGGCGCTGGGCGAGTCGCTCCAGGCCTGCCTCGCTCACGAAGCCCTTCTTCTCCTTTCGAGGTGGTCAACCAAGATGTCAGCCGGGGCAGCTTTCATCAAAGAAACAAAGAATCCGCGGGCAGGTGTGTGTAGGGGTGTGTGTGTGTGTATGTGCGTGTGTGTATATCTGGTGCCAGGGAGCTTGACATACATTGAGCATGCCGACGATGACGTCCAGCCGCTTGAGCTTGTCGTCTTCGCCGCCGTAGCCGACGCCGAGCGAGTCGAGCCCCCCGACGCCATCAAGCCCAATGTCGAAGCCGCCGGACACGAGCACGCCCATGGCGGCGGCGGTCGAGGGGCTGTCAAAGTTGAAGGCCCCGGCGGCTGACTGGCCCATGAGGAGGCCCGTCGTCGCGGGCGACTTCTTCACCTGCTGCGGCGACGACCGCTGGCCGCGCGGGGAGTAGGCAGCCTGGGCCGGGTTGGAGAAGGGCGTGGAGATGGGGGGCGTCGCGCCGGCGAGCTGGGAGGGGGTCGGGCCCTGCTGCGAGGGCGTGCGGCCCTGGAGACCCTGCTTCGAGGATGTCGGCGTCGCCATTGCTGCCCTTGATCAAATTCCAGGGCGATGGGCTCAGTAGAGAATTGCGTGTGAATGATAAAGTCCACCGGAGATTTGCAAGTCAGGAGCGGCAGATACGTGAGTGAGGAGCTCTGAGGACGCTTGGAAGTGAGGGGGGGGTAGCTCGAGAGGGCAGAGGTCGAGCTCCCTCGTTACTTGACGACGCGGCAAGCAGCACGTCGAAGGAGACGAGAGACCGACAGCGGCATGTCTAGAACTGGCTTGACGCAGCTCGAGACAAGACGAGGCCGTTCCCGAGAAGCATGGCGAGGCAGAGCAGGGCAATGCGAGCGTGAAATCGAGAAAATGCCAGACGATGAGGTCGAAGCATCGACGAAGTTCCGATTCTCAGCCTCGCGTTGGCCCCGCTTTTCCAGATCATCCATTGCCTCCTCTGATTGGCCAGCCCCAAACTGTGTGGCAGCCTCAAACTGTGTGGCAGCCTTGCGAGTCTCGCCATTGAATCTGCATCGTCACCATCTTCCATCATTCCATTCTATTCTTTCGCTCCCCACTCGTTTGACATCATTGGCTTTTGGCTTCCATCCTTTTTCCCTTTGGACATAGTTTGGACAAAGATGAAATGGCGACCGCCAGCCATGCGGCCCGCCAGGTCAAGAACCGCGCGCTGACGGCGAGGTCCATCCGCGTCCTCGTCACGCCCACGCCCATCACCTTTGCCGAGCGGCGCTCCGTGCTGCAGGTCCTCGAGCAATTTGGCCCCATCGAGGTGTTCAAGATGTCACCGGTGAGTCATTGACCTTCACTGTCTTTTTTCTTCTTCTTGGGATTCCTTCGCCCGGCTTCGTGCTGACCCTCGTACATGTAGGGCACCTACTCCAACTTCATCTCCGCCACGAGGGAGGAGAGCACTGCGCAGCGCCTCGTGTCGAGCAGCCCACTGACCTACACCCTTGTCGAGCCCCCGCGCAGGCTCGCCGACGACATCCACGTCGCCGACCTCGTCGAGCCAGAGAGCTTCGCCAGCGGCCAGCCCTCTGTCAGGGTGCTGCCGTCCTCCTTCTCTTCCTCCTCCTCCTCCTTCTCCTCCTCCAGCGCGGTTCATGCACGACAGGCATGGGCGGGGAAGCAGGGCCAGGACCAGGGAAGGGAGCCAGAGCAGGAGCAGCGGGAGTTCAAGCTCGAAATCTTCCCCGCGCCCGAGTTCAGGCACAGGTTCGCCATGGCCGGGTCGCCGCTGCACGGCGCGTGGCCGGGCACGTACAAGGCGGACCGCTCGTTCGCGGCGACGACGCTCAAGCAGACAATCCCGCATACAATGGTCGGCAAGGGCCTGGCGCACTGGCTGGTGAGCCCGGGGCTGGCGAACCGGGGCGAGGGGAAGCTCAAGAGGCTGACTGTCAAGAACGTGCTGCCGAGCAACATGAAGAAGCCCGCGGCCGAATAGGAAATGGACAGTTTTTTCAAGACTTTTTCTTCTTCTTTTCCGTGTGTTTCACTGCTCCGGCCCGTCTTCCTCGCACAAGTGCCTTTCCCCTCGGATTCCTTGCTTTCTCTCACATCGTGGGGGCATGCGGACTCTGTGCAATGACAGAAGACGAAGCAGCACGCTGCCACTGGTGGGCCTGAGATTGTCTCACACAAGCCCACCTGCTGTGAGACGACATGAAGGCGGCGCACCTCGGCGGGGTTCTGCCATCGCTATATTTCAGCAGCAGCGGCAGCAACAGCATCACCATGCAGCTCAAGCAAACTACCATGATCTCCACGTCCAGCCCAGAACCACTCGGGATCGTCCCAATCTCCCTAAACTTATCAAGATATCCACGTCCTCCTTCATCTGCCCATCTCAGGCATCAAAAACCTGCTCACCAGCACGGCCTTCCAAGGCCATTCATTTCACGGTCCAACCCCCCCCAACTCTCCGGTCCTGAACTCTCGCCTCCTTGTCCTTACGAGTCCTCGTACGAGTACTCGTACTGATACCGCGCCATGCGTGCATGCGCCCTCAACCGTGGAAGCATCCCAGCTGAAGACCCCCCCCCCCCCCCCCGTGGCCACGGGGCCCAGACCTGCCGAAGCCCCCGCGTGCCCGTCCGAGCTGACGGGACCGACCTACCCTGAGCGTGGAGGCCCAGCCCAGAGCCAGGGATCCCCGCCGTTGGATCGTCAGCACCGTCAGCCCGTCCGTCCTCGCCGGGGCTGGGCTGGGCCGTGGGGGAGGGAACGACAAACCTGCGGATGCAGCCACACTGGCTACGTCACCCAGGCTGCCGTGCCGAGTCTGGAGTAGAGCCCCCGGGCGTGGCGAATCCACGGATGACATCCTCGCCTCCAGATCTTCGTCCGCATGTGCCTGTTACTCTGTCCCTGTTCTCACTACGGACTACGGAGCACGAGTACGAGTACGAGTACGGCGCCTCCTCACCACCATCCATGTCGTAGATCCAACAGAAACAAACTTCGGCCGGCTCTCGACGCTGTGATCCCGTGAGGGTGAAGAGCAACGTCAGATCGCCCTCCGCCGGCTAGCAGCAGCGCAACACCCTCAACCTCAAAGGACTCTTCTGTACTCCGTACACCGTATACATCCATCAATCCTCACATCCATTCATCCATATACTCCGTAGCCATGTCAGGGATGTCAAGATGTACGAGTGCGAGGCCATGGGCATGCTAGTACGCCCTCAAAGTCCGAGATCCGCCTTCGGCACAGAGCAGCAGGTCTGCATGGATAGGTTCGCAGCAGAACAGCTCAGCGCAGACGGCCCAGCCGGCCCATCATCACGAGCCTTCCCCATCGAGCTGTCCTCGTACGAGCCCCCCCCCCCACCGTGCTGCCGTACCATGCCGAAACGCATCGATCCATGCACCGTACGGAGGTACCCCGTTCATACATCATCGTCTCAGCCCGGGGCTGGGCTGCGCCCCCCCACCCCCCCGGCACTTGAGTCGAGCCCGCTTGCTGCTGGGTGATCGTCGCCGCGGTGAATCACGGCTGGGGTGGCACGAGAGGAGCGGAGCACATTGCGTCTCGACTTACGTATGTGTTCGGACTGGCCACCATATTTCTGAATGTGGAAGTATATGTGTGGATGTCGGGAGTATGGATGGAAGGAGTGTGTAGGGCGTCTGTACGGAGTATGGATATGCCATCCACGAGCAGCAGGATATAAACGAGGTCCCCCGGGGCCCCCCCGCGAGCCTTCGCATTTTCATCTTCTCCTCGGTGGACTGCGCAGCCTGTGAATCGTCTGCATACATCCATCTGTCTCCTTCAACGTCCGCCATCCGCTCGATCGTGCTCCAGCCTCCGTGGCTCGATATCACAGTGAGACTGCTCCGTGTTCGCGTATCTGGTCGAACCGGGCCATCTTCGCATCTCGGGCAGGCACATCAACCAGCCATCTAAGAGAAGGGGAAGAGCAGACAGCACACTCGGAAAGCAGGGAGAGAAGGAAAGGGAGTGCAAAGGAGGCGCAAGAAGAAACACCTTTATCAGAGCGAGAAAGCAAGAGGAGAGAGACAGAGAGAGAGTCATCATGGCTGTGGGCACGGCAATCCGCTACACCGGCTCGGTGCTGCTCCTCGCCTCGACGGTCCTGCTTATCGTCGTCTCCGTCACCTCCCCCGTCGTCAACGACATGCCGCTCATGTCCGTCGACCTCCGCGGCCGGCACACGGCCGGCCAGGCCGAGAGACTGGCCTTTGGCACTTTTGGCTTCTGCGTCATCAACGACAAGTGAGTTGTCTTGGACCCGAGATCTTTCCCCCTCATGTTCCCCCCTCGTTTCCCCCTACCCCTATTTTCCCCCTCGGTTCCCCCGATCGTCATGTTCTACCCACGCTCTCCCCCTGCTTCTGATCTTCCCCCTAATGCTCATCTTCCCCCCCTGATTCTCCTGATACTAATCCTCCCCCCCCCCCCAGCGGCCCCGACTCCTGCTACCGCCACCTCGGCTACCGCCCCGCCGACATCATCACCGCCCTCACCCCCGTCGCCCCCTTCCCCTCCGCCGACCGCGACAGCACCCGCATCCTCACGCACGTCTTCGTCCTGCACCCCGTCGCCGCGGGCCTCGCCTTCCTCGCCTTTCTCCTCTCCCTCGCGCCCAACGTCTTCACCTCCCTCGTCAGCTCCGTCCTCGCCTTCCTCGCCTTCGTGGCGACCATCATTGCGCTCGGCAGCGACTTTGCGACGTTCGCCATCGTGAGGCACCACGTCAACAACAGTGGAAATGGCAACAGGAACGGGGTCGTCGCGCACGCGAGCTGGGGAAGCGTGATATGGTGCGTGGTGGGCGCGGCGGTGGGCACGCTGCTCGCGACGGTGCTGGTGTTCTTTACGTGTCTGGCGGGGAGGCGGAAGAACCGTGCGGAGGGGCCGCCGCGGACGAAGCTGGGCAGGCGTGTGTGAGGGGGTTGTTGAATCCAGGATTGAGCCTTGTTTGATCCCTTGTTTTTCCCAATCTCTCTTTCTTGCTTTCAATGTCTTTCCCGAGCTTTCCTGCGTTTGCTACTCTTCATGTGGTTTCTCTTCCTTTTTCCCCTTTGTTTCTTGAATATCTGGATACCATGGATTTCGATAATGGCGCGGGATGGGACGTGCGGAAATCGTGAGGGAGTATCTATCAACGAGGATACATCAGAGACGGTGTAGGAAGAATCTGTGAAAGGATCGGTATATGAGTGACGAATAATGAATCAAGACAAGACAAGAGACGGCAGTCGGAGACGGCAGGCGCCAGATAGCGAAGATGCTCGTTAATTGTGTAGGCGTCAAGTAGAATCACAGCTCCATGCATGAATCCTCCCACCACCCAGCCCCCCCCCCCC
>NIGD01000001.1:7600663-7638116 GCA_003055185.1 Escovopsis sp. TC
CCCCCCTTTCCTAATCCCGAACCTTGTGTTCCCATCTGCCCCTCGTCCGGAACTCGACGCGTGTTTTCTTTTTTTTTTCTTTTACTTTTGGCTTCGTTTTTTTCAAACGCTCTGGTTGACCAAATCCCAATCACTGGAACCCCCTCCGCCGAAAACGCCGTCGCAGCCATGCTCGGAACGCGCGATCGTGCGTGTCCTATTCCTCAGGAAGGCCCGAAAAGAGGCCAAATCGCATTCGGTGGCTCTGGAAGGAGAGGTTGTCAGCAGTCGGTCTCACATCTCTGCTTGTCCGGTTTCCCCACAAGTGTAGCGAGGCAAGCAAGCGGAGGGCATGATATCAGTGACTCACGAATGGCAGCTTGGGGATGACGACGGCCAAGGTCGCGAGGAAGTTGATGACGAAGTATGTGGAGTCGTAATGTGTATAGTGGGTGCTGATGAGAAAGAGGACGATGGGGACACTGAGGAGGAATTTCTTGGTGGGGGTGTACTGGGCGCCGTTGTCGATCTGCTCCCACATGTTGAGGTTGTCGAAGGCGCCGCTGTTGAACTCGAAGGGGACGCCGCGCACATAGTGGAACATGATGTAGGAGCCGATCATGTACGTCATGTTGGTGAGGGTCCATGAGATTTCCTGGGAGAAGCCGGGGATGATGTCGTATAGTATCTTGAGCAGCACGATGATGACGCCGTGGACGGCCCAGGCCCCTGCGACGAGACGAGTTAGAGATGGCGGGACTCGAACACCGGCAAGACATCTGGCGGCAGTGTCTGGTCTCTGTCTTTCTTTCCTTCCTTCTCCTCTCTTGTCTCTCCTTGTCTTTTTCCGACCCTCTCTCTTTAACCCTTTCCCTCCTCTGATACTTTCTCTTCTTCTTCTTTCATGGAGTAGGTGAATAAGTACCTTTCGCGTTTGTCCAGTTGGCATTCAGGTTCGGCAACGCGGCCTGGTCGCTGATCTGCTCGAGGGTCTCGGGGGGCTCGTGGTAGACTTGGAGGATGCTGCTGGATCTCCTGCGGCGGGCGCCGTCGTTAGGGTCGGACATTTCGAGGAACTGGCGCGCGGGCTTGAGGCCCTGATACGACGACTGTGTTGTTGAGGTGGGAGGCAGGCAGGCGGATGGCGGCATTCTCGGCGGCGGCGGGGACGACGACGACGACGACGATGATGATGATGATGCTGGTGGTGCTCGTGATGGCCGTGGTGGTCGTGGCTGAGGTGGTCGTGGTGGTTCGTGGCCGTGGCCGTGGCCGAGGTCGTGGGTCGTGCTCGCTCGCCTCGTGGCAGCCGTGCCGGGAAATGAAACAATCCAACAGCCGCGGTGCGTGGTTGCGAGGGGAAAGGCGCTGCGGACCGCTAGAGCCAGCCACGGGTGTTTGTAGCAGCAGCAGCAGCAGCAGCAGCAGCAGCGGGAGCGGTAGCGGTGGCAGCAAGGGCAGCAGTCGAAGAGGTACTCGTATCAACCAGGAGTCTCGAGGATGGACGCGTGATGATGGTCGCAGCGGCAGCAGCAGCAGCAGCCGGAGAGCTGGTGGGTGGGTGGAGAGATGGGTGAATGGGTGGTTGGGAGCTCGACGTCGTCGTCGCCGTCGTCGGCGTGACTCGATAGGACGGAGAGGGTCGACAGAGACGAGCAGCGGTCGGCGCCGTGGTCCCGGATGAGGTCGAGCGGCGGCGGCGGGCCAGCAGCAGTGAGTGGATGGAGGATGGTGAAAGAAGGTGGTGACGGACGGATGCTGGATGCAGTCATCCATCCATGGCGATGGTGGAATCGATCTACTGGTACGGAGTATCAACGAATGGATACTCGTGCGGTGCTCGTAATACGAGCAGAGGCGCGGAGGACGAAATACATCTACAGTATTACTACTACTACTAGTAGGTATTGTACCAGTAGGAAGTGCCTCGATCTTACTGTACGGAGTCGTGCTGATACAGGATGTTAGCATCTTCGCAGCAGGAGTCATACTGCGCACTACCATCGCCGATTGGATCTAGATCGAATCCATGTTGGATCCTGGATCTCGCGGGCAACTTGGACTGAATCGACGGGCCAAATCTCCACCTCGCAAAGTCAAAGCGCCAAACGCTCCCTCGGTGAATCTGGGCTGTTTCGAAGTCGGGGAACTTGTTCCAGGTCGGCAGCTTCTGCGTTTCTCCGTGAGTCCAGGACATGGATAGATCCAGGAAGAGGCCCATGGATGGATCCAGAGGGTTCCAGACATGTACGGAGTACGGAGTACGAGGCCGTGATTTGGATCCATGATGAAACCTCAAGGAACATGAATGGAATCTATGGATGGATCGTTGGATCCAGTCGACAATGGATGGCCTCCATTCACCACGGGTTCCACCCAGCCCTGGATCCATCAACATCAATCCATCCATGACCATTTGATCCATCAAGGATCCAATCCACACCCCATGCACCATGGAATGCACCAAGTGCAGCAGAGCTGAAGCTTGAGGCGTCCAGCCGCTGCCAGTGCCGCTGCCAGTGCCAGCTCGTGCCGCTGCAGTGCCCCGGCTCCACTGAACCGCTCGCTCGATTTCGGCGGCCGCTGGCGCTGAGTGCACCACGTGCGTGCAGCCAATGTCATTGAATGGAGGTGGGGGTGGAGGTGGAGGTTACGTGGAGCCGCGTCCAGGGTAAGCGGATGACGGGTGCACATACGGAGTACATGTACTCCGTACCTAGTACGGAGTACTGTGCATGTACTTCGTACCCACCAGACACTGCATCAAGTCACTCATGGAATCCGTGGATCTCACCAGCGGGTGGCTGTCCCTGCCAGATGAACACACGAATCCACCCTCCCTTGAATACGCATCACCGACGGTGTCAGCAGCTTCTGTCTCTTCTCAGGAAACCTCAGTCGGTTCCGATCATACTCCGTTGTAGGACGCGCAATGGCTCCAGTGAACATCAAATTCGTACGAGTACATGTAGAGTACGGCGCACATCGAAAAGGAGACATCCACTGGATGCCTCTCCCGGTTAATCCGCGGGTAGCGCATCCGCAGGCGAGCGCGCCCCTGATTGGCCGACTCTTTTTGTCTCCGAACATGGACGTCGACGAGGCTCGAATTCGCGAAATCGATGGGCCACCGAATTTCTTTCCCACGACCTCCCCTCCCCCCCTTTCCCTCAAGACGCCGTCACGCCATGCCTCCCTTCTCATATCTCGCCAACTTGGACCCTCATCGCCAGTCGCGGGAGACGCCAGACACGCCCTGTCCCTGACAACTGAGCAGAGCCAGGTTGCGCTCCCAAGCCCGGAATCGGGGATCGTGGGTGTCCTGCACAACACGTGCCCTGCCTTCCAAAGAAGTCTCAATCGAGCTTCGAACCCCCCCCCCCCCCTTCAAAGTCCTTTCCTACTCTGTATTTCTCTACAGACCCTCAAAGAGAGTCTACGTCAGAGGATTGACGGAGAATCCTACGCAGTCTTGTGCGGAGAAGATCAATATTTTTACCGAATTTCTGCTCCCCCTTCTCCTCCCCTGGCCTCGGCTTTGGCTTTGGCTTTGACAGGCCCAAGCCGATTGTCTTGAGCGAGCCGTTGCGAGAGGCCCCTTTTCATGGGCGTTGTTTAGTTGCCGCTGCTCCTTTTTGAAATCAGCCCCTCAAAAGCACCTTTTCTCCTCAGAGACAGACCATGGCCATGGCCTCGAAGCTGCAGGACCCAGGCGCAGCTGCCGGCGCAGGCTTCATCAGCATATCGAGCAGCGACGAGGACAGGCTCTCGCCTAAGAGGAAGAGAGCATCCAAGAGCGCCAATGTCTCGGTAGATGGTGTCGCAGACAGGGCCTCCCCAGATCGCTCCAATAAGCGCGCAAGGAAATCACAGGTACTGCTAAGCTCTTCCGCAGGTAGCCCCTCGGATGCCCAGTCGGTCACGCGAGTTTCGAAATCGCAAGCCTCGAAAGAGGAGGCAGTGGCTGGCAACGGCAAAAATGTCGTCGACAAGGGCGAGGAGGGGGATGACAAGGACGATGACGAGGCTTCTGCCAAGAACTCGGGCGATCGCGTCGCCTCGGAAGAGGCTGAAGAGGACGACAACTTGAACGCAGAGCCCCAGGCACGAACCGCCGACGCGGATGGCGCACCGGGCGTCTTCGTCCCCGACGACCCCCCCCTCTTCGTCCAGGGCTCGCTCTCCCTGCGCCTGCCTGTCTTCACTCAGAAGCGGGAGGGCTCGTGGCACAAGAGGTTTCACGACTGGCTCCGGCTTCTCCTCGCGAGCAACCGCGAGCACGACGCCGCCATCACGCCCAAGCTCGCCCACGCCGCGTACAAGCAGTACATCGACTGCCACAGCGGGCTCAAGCAGGGCAAGAGGCGCGGCGCGAGGGAGACGTCCGCGAAGCTGGAGAAGAGCGGGGAGCTGGCCAAGATGATCCAGAGCCTGCTCTCCTCGGACGGCGACGCGGGGGCTCCAAACGGCCAGGTGATGTCGGTCGTCTCCAGATCTGATGATGGCCCACGAGGGTCTGACGCTGGCTCTGGCTCTGGCGCCGCCTCCGAGTCGGCACTGCCGCCAGTCTTCCCTACCCCTCAGACCAACGGCTCCCAACAAGAGTCTACCGTGCCCCACGACAACAACATCAACAAGGGCCTCCCAAGCGGCGTCGATGCCCTGGCCCAGCAACGTCGGTATTTCCCGTCCGCGGCCGATCCGAGCATGATGTGCCTGCTCTGCGGGCGCGAGGGCCACATCGCGACAGCCTGCCAACACTCCACCTGCCGCTTCTGCGGCAAAGACGATCACTGGGACTTCATCTGCCCGACCATTCCCACGAGGTGTGGCAAGTGTCGCCAGCTCGGTCACTCCACCGCCAAGTGCATCGAGAAGCTCTCCCTCGCCAAGGACGAGGGCGACGGCCTGAGCTGCTTCTTCTGCTCGTCGCCCGCGCACCTCGAGGACGAATGCACGGACTGGTGGCGCTCTCACGCCTCCGACCCCGACTCCATCCCCGTCAAGACCATCGCCCACCTGCCCCTCTCCTGCGCCACCTGCGGCTCCGGGCAGCACTTCTCCGGCGACTGCCCTCAGCGCCAGCACCGCGTCGCTAACCCGACCTGGACGGCCGCCAACCGCAGCCGCTACGTCGACCATACCAGCTCCCAGACCGCCATCGAGCCGTCCTACTCCGAGGTCGGCAAGCGGCCTGCCTCCCCGCCCGCGGCACGGGTCCGCGGCGCGGCCGCGCCCCGCACGCACATCCAGTACGAAAGCGAGGACTCCGAGGTCGAGTTCCTCGGGCACAGGACGGGCGTGCGCAAGCCCAGGATCGGCCAGATCAGGGTCTCCAGCAACATCCAGCTGCCGCCGCCCCTCCCGCCCACCGAGCTGCCGCCGCCGCCGTCGTCCCGCCATCACGCCGCCGCGCTGCCTATCGGCCATCCGCAAAGGACACCCACGGCGGTGGCTGGATTTCCCCCGCCGCCGGGGACTTCGGGAGGCAGATTCTCGCACACGACGGGCCCGCCTCCGTCGCTGCCGGCGAGACCGCCGATGCGGACGTTCCATGGCGTGCCGCCTCCTGCGTCGTTGGCGAGCAATTCTCGCGGCGGGTTTGGCGGGGCTCGAGGGGGCGGGGGGAGGGGTCGTGGGGGAAGGGGGGGTCGAGGTGGACGTGGGAGAGGCAAATGATGGTGATTTTGGTGTCTATCGCGAGGCTCTGCAGAGAGCGCCATCATATATATATAGACAGTGGACATGTTTTTGTAGAATGGGGAAACACTTCATCCTCCTTGAGCAACACAGCACACGTCCTTCCCACCTCCCCCGCTACAAGGTATACCATCTGATGCCATCGCAGTACGACTTTCTTGAGACATTCTCCCGGTTGCATCTGCGTCACGTCACAACTATCCCCTCGACCTTGTGCCCAAACGGGGTTTCTCGCGGCCATCTGTCTGTTTTTCGTGATATTGAGAAACAACACCTGCTATCGACGGTGCAATATCGAGGGAATGCGCAAATGGCAATGCAGCGATGGCCTGGCATACTGCCGAGAATACCCATGCAAACGCAGCATTAGACATGAAAAATCGAGAACAATCGATCTCCAAAGGCAATGCGAAAAGCCGTGAATAGGCCTTAAAAAAAAAAAAAAAAAAAAGTCGCAAAAAAATAAAAATCCCAGCCCCATCGCATGTATCCCCCTTGAATCTCTGGCATCACGGCCCTAGTCAAAGGTGACTTTCGTGCCGGTATGCTGCACCACCGCGCCCGTCAGCCTCGCGACGCTGATATCCTGCGACGACGCCTTCATGGCCACCTTGCCATTGCGCCTGTCCTCCGTGTCCTTGCCGCCGGTGTTCTTCTCCTTCTGTCCGTCGTTCTGTCTGTTGCTGCTGCTGCTGCTGCTCCTGTCGTTGTTTCTGTCGTTGTTGGCGGCCCTCTCTCTCGGCTTCGCCTCCGCGCCGTCGGCGGCAGCCCGCTTGGCGTCCTTGCCGAAGCGCTTCTTGTACCGCAGCTGGTCGTCCTCGGCGAGCTCGAGCTTGAGTTCCCGCCCAAGGAGGCGGTTGACCCACCACTTCCTCGTCTTGAACTGCTTCTGCTGCTGCTGCTGCTGCTGGGCGCCCTTCTTCGTCTTCCCATTCCCCTTCTTCTTCTTCTCCTTGTCCTCCCCATCCTCCTCCTCCTCCTCCTCCTCCTCCTCCCCCGACTTCTCGCCACCATCCTCATCCTCGTCACTCCCATCCTCAAAGTCCTCCACCGTGTCCACCTTCTCCTTGACCTTGACGAATCCCCTGACCGCCCACGCCGCCGCCTCGGGCTCCTTGAACTTGACCCACCCGAAGCCCTTGCACTTGCCCGTGTCCTCAAACGTCGCCAGCTTCGCCCACTCGATCTCCCCGCACCGCTCAAAGTTCCGCTCCAGGTCCTCCTGCGTGGTCTTGAAGCTCAGGTTGCCAACGAACACCTTGCGGCTCGCGTTGCTCTCCTGCCTCTGCTGCGTGGTCCTGTGCCCCCCGACTCCCGCGGCGCCATCCTTGCCGTCCGCCCCCGCCTCGCCCTCATCCTGCTCCGCCTTGGCGGCCTCCTTGGCCGGCCGCCCCTCGAACGACTTGGCATCCTTGATGAGCAGCTTGCGCCCCTGCAGATCCGACTCGGACAGCGCGATCGCGGCCACCTTGGTGGCGAGGTCCGAAAAGTCCACGTACGCGAAGCCCTTGTTCGCGGGCCGCTCCTTGTCCTTATCGTTCCTGTCCCTCCTCGCGCCGGCGTCCTTGACGGTCGGGAGCTTCACCCGCGTGATGCACGTCTCCGAGATGACACCGCCCGTGTTGTCGACCAGCCACTTGCGCAGCTCCAGCGCCGTGAGCCGGAAGGGCAGGTTGCCGATCCAGACGCCGTGCTCGGAGCGCGGCTTGTCCTTGCGGTCCTTGTTGTTGCCCGAGGACGCCGCGGCGTCGCCGTCCTCGAGGATGTCGTCGTCGTGGTCGTGGTCGCTGCTGGGTTTCGCGGTCGGGGTCTTGCCCTTCTTGAGCGCTCGGCGGGCCTTCTTGGACGGGGGCTCGGGGGCCTGCAGGTCGACCTCGATCTCCTCGACATTGGCTTTGCGCTTGATCGACGAGGGTTGGGGGTCGGCCTCGGGCTCTGCCCTGGCGACGTCGATCTCGGCGGCTGGCATGCTGGGGATGATGGGAATAGCTGCCCAAAGCCGGTGTACTAGGAAGTCAAATTCACTTGGGCGTCGATGCCGTCGTCGTCGCTGCCTCGACCGGTCCTCGTCCAAGAACGATGCTCGTCGTCCACTCCTTGCCGTCAGCCGAGTTTTTCTCATGAGCATTTCCGAGCCAAACCAAAAATCATCTCCAGATCCGAAAATCCCATATCGATAAGAGATACGAAACGCCCTGGAATCGATAAGGAATCCCTGGCCGCACCGGGAAAAGATAAGCTCGGGAGACGGGGCTGAACCCCACATTCCCCACAACGGAATAGTGGGGTCAGCCGGGTGGGTCCTCCTCCTCTTTCTTTTCCACGTTCGTCGTCGTCATCGTCGTCGTCGTCGTCCTCCTCCTCCTGTCCCTCAGCCTGGTACGGAGAACTCCGTACGGAAATTTCGGTAGGGAGCACGGGAGCACGTCCCCGTGACCGTTCCAAACACTCCTCCGCGAAGCCCCGAAAACGGATTCAGCCGCTGACGAATGTGACATGAAGAGTGCTAGTCTCCATTACGGGATACGAGTACTCCGTACTCCGTACTCCGTGCTTGTCTCCGTACTACGGAGTACGGAGTACGGAGTACTAGGACTATACGGAGTACTCGTGCGGGGCGCCATCCAGCTGGTCCCTACGATCGGCGTGGCGGGCGTGGCGCTTGCCTCGTCATCAACGTTACGACTCGGACGAGACCAGCTCCCGAGTCCTTCGCTCTCAAGCAATTTCTTTCCGCAGAGGCCTGCGCCGGCAGCCTGTGGTCGGGCCAAATATTGGGTGCGGAGTCCCGGAAACGGATTACGGAGGACTGACATTTGCCCTCCCTGCTTTCCCCGGCAAGGGGGGCATGGCATCGCGAATCGTAGCGAAAACCTTCAATCCCTTGCCCGAAGGGGCCGGGTGGGAGAGTCCTCGACATGACATCAGTCTCAGCAACGAGCCTCCCCCTCCCTCGTCGGCTACCAAAGCAGACAGATTTGTCGTCTACTGTACTCCGTACTCCGTACTCCGTGCTTGTGTGCGCAAAAGGACGGAGTATGGATGAAGGATGACGGAGCGTCCCGCACTTCCTATCCACGCACGCCTTGGCTGCTGAAGATGCGCAGACGGGGCGCACACCGACTGGGCGTTCCTGTCGGTGGGAACGCGCAGCCGACCCGGCTACAATAGGAAGCTAGATAGATATTGCGGCTAGAGGGTGCATAATCCGAATAGGTATAGGAATAAGGCATTAACGCTACATAAGGGTAACACTATAGGAACGCTACTTACAGCCTAAATTAGGCCAAATTAGCTGTGCTAGCTGTACCTCGACGGTATTCTATATACAAATACCCCCTTTAGCCTAGATAGCCTTAGTACTAAATTAACGAACGCTATCCTAATCGCAATATCCCTACCTTTTAACCCTTTTTATTAAGAGTTATAAGCCTATAAGGTCTTAATCCTTATAGGCTTATATCTTCTACTAAAAGGGCTTTATTGCTATATACTAGAAAGATATTATAATCTTTGTTTTTAGTGTTTTAGTGTTACAAAGCATAAGAAGAAAGTATCTCTATCTAACTTATACCTAGCTTATTATTCGTTCTAAGCCTTGTTCTTAATCTCTTTTAATCGCTATTATATAGCTAAGAGAAAGCTTGTTCTTAATTATTTCGTTTAATCTGTTTTATTCGTCTTAATCGTTTAATTTAAAGAAAGTCTCCTAAGAATCGTCTCTTAACGAAGGTATTAGCAAATTCTCTTTTACACGCTTTATACACATTCTACACAGCATTACCTCTCTATCTACTCTACTACACTGTCTTTATAGAGAAAATGCTAACGCTAAGGCCTCTAGCCCTTCTTAAATTAAAATCTTATGCTAAGTAGTCTAAATAGCTATTAGTAATCTAAGAATACGTAGAACCTTATAGTATATAAGAATACATTAAACTTAATATTATTATAAACCTTTTTCTTAAAGACCTACTAAAAGATCCTCTTTAGTATAATAACAAGCCTATTCTAACCTATAAAAGCTTTACTATAGAAAGGAATACCTTAATCTTTAACGCAAATACGTATAAGAGTACCCTCTAAGTATATAAGCTTAAATATAATGCTAAAAGAGTAGAAAAAGAAGGTTAGCTTGTAGAGTATAATAAGTAATATAACCTTTAGTATACAAAAGAAGTCTAATACTACTAAACAAAGGATCTTATAATTAATATCTTTAGCGCAATAAAGGCCTCTATTGTAAAGCAATACTAAAAGAAAGAAGACTAGAATCTCTATCTAAGCGATTTTATTAACTAAGTAAAGGCAAAGGTTGTCCCTCTTAACAGCTATAATCGTAAAAAGGTATCTTAAACCTTTTAGCGTTTAGCTCGTTAAACTCTTAGTTAAAGAGACTAGTTAGCATAGTTTATTTAATTTAAGTAGGCTTAGTGTAACTATCTTTAGTATAAGGTTAAGACTATTAACAAGGAAATTACAATTAACCTTTTTCTTTAATCTGTAAGAGCTAACTTTCCTTTTTAAAAGGAAAAGATAAGTAATAAGATTAAAGAAGTAAAGCAAGGCATAGCCTAGATGCCTAAGATTATTAAGATCGTTGCTAATTTCTGTTAGCACGTTGCTTATTATTAGCAGATTAACAAAGTGATACAGTATGCCCCCCTAGGGAAATTCCTAGGGATTTCCCCTAGGACTATCCCGGTAAATTCCCTAGGATTTCCCTTAGGACTATCCTAGTAAATTCCCTAGGATTTCCCTTAGCCGCTTCCCTAGGATTTCCCTTAGAAGCCTAATAGTAAAATCCTAAGGAAATTACTATAGGAGATCGTATATATAGATAGCCCGTAGGAATAGTTAGAAATAGAAAAAGGTATAGATTTTTACTTAAGCAATTAGTATACCTACCTTATAATAATAGTCTTTAGTAAATTCCCTAGGAAGGCATTATTAACGCCTACCTATATTATTTAGTAGCAATACTATAGATTCTACTAAGTTCTAATTCGTAGACTACTTCCTTTCTAGAAAGCTCCTCTTAGCTTAGGAGCTTATGCTAAAGATTAGGGGCTTTTTTAGCTAGATTGTAATAGATAACCTTAATAATAAGCAACTTGCTTATAAGGAGGAAGCTTACCTTATTAACATCTTTAAGGACAAATACTTGTTTAAGGGCATTAAGGCCTACTATCTTAACGTATACTATCCTTTATAGCTTCTTAACTCCTTCTTTAACCTAGAAAACGTTTATAAAAGCTTTATAAAGTAGTACTTGCCTAAGTATCTAGAGAATAAGAACGAGCTGTTTAACTAGCTAAGGTGCTTTTCCTATAACACTAGGTACCTAGTGTACAACGACCTAAGGGTGCTTAGCGTACTATACTACCTATAGCGTTCTTAGCTAAGCTCTTTTAAAACAAAGGAATTATTAGTTAAGGTTTTAGGTTACTTCTTAAACAGCGTACTATTTTCCCTTAATCTTAGTTAGCTAAGGACCCTTATTAAAATAGAATTTAAGGAGAGTATGCTTAACACTTAACGCTAGTTCTTATCTAATAAAATTAACGATATCTTTTAAACCTTACAATAAGCAGTAAACACTAAGCTACTAAGAGCTCTTTAATTAAAGCACCTTATTAGTACTATAGGAAAAGGAAAAAAGAAAAGCCTTGCTTAGCTAAACTAAGACGTTAAACGGATACTCTTTGCCTATAACCTAAGCTAGCTATCTAGCAACTCTAAGAGCTAGCCTACACTACTAGGCAAGCAGGACCCTAGCATAGGTCTAGCTAGCCTAGAACTACTAACTGTTAAGACAGCTAGGCTTAGCAGCAGTAAGGACCTAAGAGAGTTAACTACTCTAGTTAACCTTTTACCTCCCCTTAGCTCTAAATCTATCTAAGATCCTTTTAACGTAAAAGACAATAACAACGACTTAGCACTAAACAAAAACTAGTTTATGCTATTAAATATAGACGCTTAAGATATACTAGTTTACCTTCTACGTAAGCTAGCGCTTGCCTTGCTTAATAAGTACAATAGAGCAGGTTACGCTAAAAGTAGCAACTAAGACTATTTTTTACGCTTTAGCTTAAAGGAAATTAGTAAGTTTAACCTTACTAAACTAATAGACCTAAGCTTTAATAACATTAGAAGAGACGCTAAGATGCTAGTTTAGAAAAGCGCTAAGCGCTTTATTAACGCGCTATAGTAATATAAGCAATATAGTCTTGCTTACGCTAAGCTCTTACTAGTTAATATACTAACGCTGCTCCTTAAAGTAGCTCTTAACTAGTATTTTAGTAACCTTAGCAATAAAACCTACGCTAGCCTATAGAACCTATATATAAGCCTTTTTAGCTAGTACGCTTTACTTTAAACTTACTTTAGGATTACTATAGAAGCTACGCTTACTGCTCTTAAGCAAGAAGCCTTTTTTATTTAAGATATCGTTAATAGAAAGAACTTATGTAACTAGGTCTCCTGCGTCTACTATAAAGCTAAGGCTACTAGCTATAGCGAAATCTATTTAGCTAGAATCTTTTATTAGAAACTAGATTAATACCTTAAGGAGGTTTTCTGCTTACTTACTTTTACTAAGGATATTAATAGATAGATCCTTAAGTATAAAAAAATATTCTTAAACATTTATACTTACTGTATTAAAAGAGACTAGCGCTAGTACGTCTAGATTAAGGGAGATAGCAGCTAGAAAAAGGGATTCTTAGCTTAATAAGACTAACTAACTAAAGAGCTATCTAGGTTAACCTGCTTAAGACAGAAACTGTAAGGTAATTCTAACTATAACTAGGACTAGATAAACAAGCTATAGGATAAAAGCTTAAATAAGGTTAACGTTACTAAAGAGAGCTAGCACTTAATCTTTTGTTTAACGCTTAATAAGAACAGAATGTACGCCTTCTTAAAGGAAGACATAGCTAGCTTCTGCAAAGCTATAGCTAAAACTAACAACAACGATAGTAACTTAAGGCAAGAACTAGCTAACGAATTATTTAATAATATCTTCTTTATCCTAAACCTTTTGCTAAAACAGCTTTATAGTATCTTATGCTTAAGCTATAGCTTAGTTATTCCCTAAGATAAGTAAAAGCACTATCCCTTAGTATATTACTAAACTACTATCTTTAACGATATTACTTTTACTGCTATAGAAGATAAGCTAATTATCCTTGCTACGCTAATAGAGCTTTTAGCTAAGCCTTATTAGCCCTTTAGCTTTATATACGCCTAAATATTAGTATATAGGAAGGCAGGCCTTAGTTGCTAACGGTTAGCTTGCGTTAATAGCAGAGCTAGCTGCTTAGTTATTTAAGAAGACTAGCTTAACTTCTTTATATAAGTTAGCATAGACTAAAGTAAGACAGTGTAGCTTAGTAGCATTAGTAATTTAAGAACGCTTAAATAGGTAGAATTTATAGCATAGATTCTTAGAACTATTAATAGCTAGCCTTAAACCGCAGAGGTCTATGTATTAGCATAGGTCGTTAGCTAGCTATTTACCGGTCTCCTCCTTAAACAAGAATTTAGCGTACCTTATTTAGTTAACGTTATTAACTTATAGGTAGAGATTATTATTAGCGCTGCGTAAGAACTTTACGTTCTTATATAAATTAAGAACTATAGCTTATAAGTTTACTGCTTTATATACGCTTACTAAGCAGCTGTTATACCGCCTAGTCTGCTATGTTTCTTAGTAGTTAATTACTATCCTATTCCTTATAAAAGAGATCTCCTTTTTATGCCTTACTACGCCTTACTGCTAGCTATAGTTAGCTATAAGCTATATTAGCTGCTTACCTTTAACTTAAGCTCTAAACTAGTCTATATCTAAAAGGATAAGCGTATTAGAATCTTTACGTATATAAACAATATAATAATATAAGACAATGCTTTTATAATAGATAAAGACCTAAGCATTCCGCTAACTAAAGGTAAGATATTATTAATAGGAGTAACTAAGGGATCTAATAATAGGATTAAAACCTTTTTAAAAGACGTTAACGCGTACTAGCGCCTTAGAATTTCTTAACTAGAAAACGTATCTAAAACAGTAACTAAGCATAGAGTTAAAATCTATACGCTTTAGCTAGCTGCGGCTTAAGTCTTTTAAAAAATCGTAGAATCGTTCTTAAAGATCTAAGAAAACTATAGCAATATCTATATACTAAAGAACAACTTCTTATAAGCCCTTCTTACTAATAACTAGTAAAACGCTAAGGTATTTTCGTAAGCGTACTTAGTAGGAACTAAGGATAAGTAGTTTATTAATAAAACGTTTAATAAGCTATACTAAAAGGGCTATTTTAAATTTATAAAAAAACTATTCTTATTTGCTAGCTTAGTGTTTATTGTCTAAAGAATAGTTAACGGTAAGCAGAAGGGATAGGTTGTTATAGACCTTTATAACCTTAATAGCGTTGCTTTGCTAAACGCTTATCTTATGCTTCTATAAAAGGAAATAATTGCTTGCTTAAAAGGGAAAACCTTTATTAGTATTATTAACGCTAAATCTTTCTTTTACTAGTTCTTAGTATACTTAGCGTACTATAACTGCTTTACTATAGTTAGCTACTAAGGCCTTAAGCGCTCTAAGGTAGCGCTAATAAGCTTTTATAACTTACTAGCATATGCTTAGTAGTTTATAGACAAGATCTTTTACTCCTTTTAATACTTTGCTGCTACGTTTATTAACGATATTATTATCTTTTTTAATAATACAGCTAGCTACTAAGGGCACTTAACTGCTATATTCTAACTCTTCTTTAAGCAAAACATCGCTTTGTTACTAGCAAAGTCTTTTCTTAGATATCCTTTAGTCTAGCTCCTTAGCTTCTACGTTAACTTTATAGGGCTAATAAATACTAAATTAAGGATTAAAGCTTTACGTAAAATTCGATTTTTAGATACCTTTATATACCTTAAAAAGTAGATTAGTATAGTTAGTTAGCTTTAGTATCTTATTCTTTAGTTCGCTGCTAAGATTGCCCCCCTATAGACGCAAAAAACATAGCTATTAGTAGAAAGAAAGGACGATAATAGGATGCTTATTAGCGCTAAGAGACGTAGGTACGTAAAGCGTATAAACTTTATACTTACTAAGAAAGAGCTTATTAGCTTCTAAGACGTTACTAAAGCTTTAATTAACGTAGGAAAGAAATACTATTTTAATCTTAATAAGAAGCTGTTTATCTAGATTAACGCGTTATAAGAGTTTAGTATAGGTACGATGTTGTTCTACTTAACTAAGGAATTCCTATATAATCTAAAGAGCTATATTCTATTAGCTATAGTATAACTAATTATATTCCTTAGCTAAAGCCTTAACGCTATAGAAATAAACTACTAGCTAATAGAGATAGAGGTCGCTGCCCTTATCTAGGTAATAAAGAAAGCGCGAATCCTAATCTAGTTAACCTATAGTAGCTTAACTATCGTCTTAACCGATTACGCAGCAACGTATAACATCGTTTAATAGAAATCCTTTGTTTCTACTACTACTTAAACTAATAACTGCTTAATTGCTGCTTTACAGTAGCTTAGCTAGTTTAATCTTAAGGTTTACTATATCTTAAGAGCAAGGAACTTAGTTGCTAACGCTATATCTTAACTGCCTACTAACGAAGCTAAGACCTTTTATAATAGCAAAGAATTAGAGCTTAAATAAGTATAAAAGGACGACGCTTTAAAGGACTATATCTACGCTTTAACTAAAACCTGCCTTATCCTAAACTTATAAGAAAGGATCGTAAACAAATACTAAGATAACGTAAAGTAGAAGACTATCTTAGAGCAGCTTAGAAACAACGATGCTAAGCTAGGCGTTGCCTTTGTCTATAATAGGGGCTTGCTCTACTTATAGAAGTATAGTAGTAAGCAGAAACTATATATTTTAGAATCTTATAGTAAGGAGATTATCTAAGACGCCTATAAACAGTACTTCTATGCTAAAAGAAAACAGCTAATTAAAGACCTTGCTGCCTCTATAGCTATCCTAAGCCTTTAAAAGAAGGTTAATTAACTAGTAGATAGCTGTAAGTTATGTTAGTAGAACTAAACTAACTATTAAATAACCTTAGGAGAGATGCTCTTAATTAAATCCTTAGCTTTACTGTTCTATACTATTGCTATAGATTTTATAGTTAAGCTACTAATCGTTAATGCTAAGAACTTACTATAGTATAAACTGCTAAGCAGTTACTTTAACTGCTTCTTTACTATAATAAATAAGTTCTTTAAGATATGTTTCTTAATTCTTAGGAACAACTATTACTACGCTAAGGACTAAGCGAAGTTTTTATATACTAAGCTCTTCTGCGCTAACTAAGGACTTCTTTATAAGATTATCTTAGACTAGGACTAGAAGTTTATCTCTGCCTTTTAAACTAGTTTATAGACCGTATATAGGACTAAGCTTTTTATGTCTATAGCATAGTATCTATAAACTAATAAACTATTTAAACGATGCAATTAGATAGTAAAGATTGCTTTCTAATTCTTCTTATATAATAATTTAACAGCGAAATAAATAGACTGCTTTATTGCCCTATAGTTCTTTATAAATAACTTATTTGCAGCTACTATTAAGACATCCTTAAGCAAGCTAGTTACTAGGCAGCGTATAGATAATAGCTAAAAGCATCTTAAAGAGGGCGCTACTAAGGAAGAGCTTAAATTCTTTTAAGAAGAGGCTAAGCTTAGTATTACGTAAGCTTAGGCAGCTATAAAGGCAAGATATAACTATAAACACTAGCTAATAGAGTTTAAACCTAGTAACTAGGTATAGCTTGTGCTTAGAAAGGGGTATTACGTTCTAGACCTTAAGATTAGCAAGCTCTAAGAGCAACGAGCTAGGCTATTTAAGGTCGCAGAGCGTATAAGTTATCTTGCCTACTACCTTGATCTAGAAGGCGCTTTAAACGTCTATTTAGTAGTATTAGTAATAGTACTTTACCTTACTAAGCTATTAGCAGACTAACTAAGCAGCAATGCTTCTAGCTCTTAGGAAATTAAGTTAATTTTAGATTCTTACGTTACTTAGAAGGGAAGAAGGAAGCTAAAGAAATAATACCTAGTCTTGTAGAAGGGCTAGCTAAGCTACTATAATAGCTAGGTAAAGGAAAACGTAATTAATGCTAGCGAGCTAGTCTAAGCCTTTAAGATAAAGAAAGCTGCCTTTAATACCCTTGTTAAAGAGAACGTTTAGCGATAGAGTAAATAGCTATAGCAATACGCCTCTTTATAGCTTAAAAAGATTACTTCCCTTTCTAGTACTAGCTTAAAGGAGCTTAGACTATAAAACGTAATTAAGGATATATCTAGCTTAGCTGTTAATGCGCCTTGCTAACGTAGGCGCCCCTTAAAGCTTAGCGGTAGTAAAAAAGGCTAGGGAAATCTTAGTAAAAACTATAGTCTTAAAAAGGCTAGAGGAAATCTTAGCGAAGAGATAGGTAAGGAGCGCGAAGGCAGAAGAAAGCTATACGCTCTTAATAGTAGTACGCTTCTGCTTTAGTTACGTAGCAACCCCTTAATTAAGGCTATAAAAAAGGAAATATAAGTTAAAAAATAAAAAAAAACAATAAACATATATTTACCTAAGGAAGAAGAGACTTTTCTACGTATCTGCTATTTCTTAAAGCTTCCCCTTTTTGTCTTTCTTCTTAAGCAAAAAGAATAAAGGAACGCTGCTTTTTTATAACTTTAGTTAATGCTTACTAACTCTTCTATTACTACCTATAACTACTATCTAGGTTAAGCTATTGTTTAACTGTTCTTTCTATCCTTTTTATAACGCTAACTTCTATACCTTTGTTTACAGAGATCTTTGCTATAAGCCCCTTATCCTTACGTAGCAAAGGTATATACGTATTATTAAGCTTTTTAGCTAAAAAGACTAATTCTTGTTTACTTTAAAGAACCTTAAGAATTACTTTACTAACTAAGCTTAGTAAAACCTTAGAACGCTTACTAGATTTTAAGATTACGTTAATATTAAAGAAAGGCTTAACTAGTAATATAGTAAAGTTAGTAAAGATAGTAATTATACGTCTTATACTAGCAGTATACCCTTGCCTTATTAACAAAGCCTGTCCCTTAACCTTGTCTTTAACAACGAAATGCTTCCCCTTATGCGTAACGCTTAAGGACGCTTTGCCTAAGGTACTAGCACTAGCTCTACTAACTGCGTTAATCCCTTTAAAGACGTACTTAGAAACCTAGTGTATAAGGCTAAGGACAATAATAACAACGCCTTTAGCGTCGCTAATATTACCTTAGCTGCCGTTAACCTACTAGCCTATAGTTTAAACAACCTTAGCAAAGATCTAAGCGCTTTTGCTAAAGACCTAGTAAAAAAGGTTAAAGAGGTTAATAGCGTACTTAAGTACGTTTAGCAGTTTAAGGAGCTAGCTAATAAGATAGCCCCTGCTTCTACTAGCTCGATTTTCTCTTAGATACGCCTAGTTAATAATACTATAAGCCCTTTAATCTATACTAGCTTCTTTACTACTCTGCTGTATTGCCTACGCCTAGCGCTAACTACTATTACCCCTGCTACTAGTAAGCAAAGCTGCTTCTTAGAAGCGCTTACTAAAAGCTTAAAGAAAAACACTAATAAAATAGTAAAGATCTTTAGTAAAGTAGCTAAGCCTTTTATCGTTAAAGATATAATTATAGTTAAAGGCGTTAAGTACGCCTTCTTTACTATTTACGCTAGCAATAACGCCTTCTTGCTCTTTTACTAGTAAATAGCTACTTTGCTTATTAAGTAGTACAATAAAGTAGTTAAAAAGCTTAAGGACTAGACCTTTATAACCTTTATATAGATGCTTAGTATCCTTTATAGCATAGTGCTTTTAATGTTCTGCTTAGTTATACTGCTACCCTTAGGTGCTACCTTAGTCTATATTATCGTAAAGAAAGGCGCTAAGAGTAGCTGCTTTAGTAAGGATAGAGACCTTAGCGCTTATATTCTTAAAATCGTAGCTAGCCTTAACACTAATAAGTAGACCTTTTGTACTACCTTGCTCTTGTTTAACCTTAGGGATATATAGTTAAATATCTTCTTAGATACTATCCTTTATACGTTAATTAATAAAGATAGTAAATTAATCTTAGTTAGCGATAATAATAATCTTACTTTATATAAATAGGTAGATAAAGCTAAGTTCTTTGCTTAAGTCTATAAGGAGAAAGAGGAGGAGTAAAAGAAGAAAAAGCAAGCTTAGGACTAGTAAACCTAGTCTAGCTAGCAGTAGCAACAATAGAAGCTAGCGCTGCTTACTAACAACGGCGACTTCCTTAACGATAAAGAGTAGTATAGGCTAGCTCTTTTTTTCTTTTTTTTTTTTCTTTTTTTTCCTTCCTTTTCTTTTGTTTATTTCCTTTTCTATCCTTTTTCTTTTTCTTTCCTTTTCTTTTCCTCTTGCTATCTTTAGCATCTAAAAAAAAAAAAAAGAAACTTACTTTTATTATAAGCTTAATTAAAAGAAAAGAGAAAAAACATAAAAAAAAACAACAACCTTACCCTTTCTTTTATCTTTCTTTTGTCTTCTTTTATTTTCTTAGACTAAAAAAAGAAAAACTTTATAAAAAAAACACTTATTTATTCCTTTTGTTTACTATAAAGAAAATAAGAAAACCTAAAAAAAAAAAAGAAAAGCTTTATACTTGCCCTTCTGCCTTATAAGCTTAACTTAACGTTAGCTTTCTTAACCTTTCTTCTTTTTAACGACTTAACGTTGCTATGCCTTATTATGTTTATAGCAATAAGTTATATTCCTAAGGGAAAAGATAAGACTTTAACTTAACGTTGCTTATATCTTTGTTGCTTAACGGTACTATAACGTTGCTACTTCCTTATGTATTTCCTTGTTGTCTACCTTAGCCTTTCCCTTATATAGTACTAAGGACGCTGCCCTTTTTTCCCTGTTCCTTAGCACTTAATATAGTATGCCCCCCTAGGGAAATTCCTAGGGATTTCCTCTAGGACTATCCTAGTAAATTCCCTAAGATTTCCCTTAGGACTATCTTAGTAAATTCCCTAGGATTTCCCTTAGCTACTTCCCTAGGATTTCCCTTAGAAGCCTAATAGTAAAATCCTAAGGAAATTACTATAGGAGATCGTGTATATAGATAGCCTGTAGGAATAGTTAGAAATAGAAGAGGGTATAGATTTTTACTTAAGCAATTAGCATACCTGCCTTATAATAATAGTCTTTAGTAAATTCCCTAGGAAGGCATTACTAACGCCTGCCCGTATCACAAAGACACTCTAAGAGCTTATATAAATGCAGCAGCTTATAAGGGTAGCAATAGTAAAGACAAAAGCAACAAAGACCCCTTATTTTGCCCTTAAAGGATGCTTAAGTGCCTTAGGTATAGCACCTTACACAGAGGCTAGCTAGATAAGTAGTAAGAAACGTGCTAAGGCATACTTGTTATTAATAGGTATAAGACTCTACTTGTAACCTTTAAGCTCTAAAAGAATAAGAAGAAAGCTCTAAAAAAGAAACTTAAGACTTATAAAGAAGAAGCTATAGCTGTAAAGGTATAGCTAAACAAGATTAAGAAGAAAAAGCTAGTAAAAGTAGCCCCTTTAACCTAGCTAGCCTCCTTAGATCTTTTAAAGAAGAAGAAGCTAAAGAAAAAAGGTACTAATAGCACTAAGTCTAAGGCAGCTAAGACAGCTAAAGACAAAGAAATCGTTTAAATTAAGAGCTAAGGCCTTACTAAGGTTAGCAACGTTGCTATCTAAGTCCTTAATATAATAAAAAAGGAAGAAGAAGATAATCTTACGATAAGAAATGCTATAATCTTTAATTCTAGATCTAACACTAATATCTTTAATAACCTTAACTTCTTCTTACCTAAGTCCTTTGTCTAAGGATATAAAGACGTCGTTAAAGCTAGCGACTTGTCTTTTAAGCTACTTAGCTAAGGAAAGGCTATTATTAAGGTTAATTCTAGTTAGTTAGTAGTAGTCTTAGAAGCATACTATATACTTAGCATATACATTAACATCGTCTTAATATATCTATTTAAGAAGAACAGCTTCTATTAAGATACTTTAAACAGCTAGATTAAGCATAAGGAGTTATAAAAGGTACTTACTAAGCTTGTTCTTAATTATAACTATAAGTAGTATATTATTGCTCGCTGTATACTAAAGTTAGTAAACTAGATTAAGGCAGCAAAAGCTACAAAGGTAAGCATAATCCCTTTCTTAATAAATTTAGCAAGCTTAATAGAATCATTAGGCTTAAAGGAATCGTCTCGCTTAAATTTAAAAGGCTCGATTAAGTCAGAGAAATCTAGCCTAGTGTTTTCATTAGCAGCTGTAGGCAGGGAAGTTAAATCTCGAGGCCTACGGCACCTAGCTCGCAACGCTAGAGATCTCTAGTACTATTAGCTAGGGTATATTAGTTAAAAAGCTCTAGAGGAAGCTATAAGATCGCTCTTAGGGCTTAAGATAACTAGCCCTATAACCTACGAATATAAGGTATACGTAACTAAAAAAGCTTACTGCTAAATATCTTGCTAAGCTCTATAAGTACTTTTATAAAGGGCAAGAAAAGCTATAAGCATAGACCTTTAATACTACGAAGTACTAGTATACTTTAGAGACTAGTACTAGGTTGTCTTTACTTATATAAATATAAGATTCTAATTTTTCTATGCCTTTAGGAAGAAGCCTAAGATTAAAGTAGCAAAGGCAAGACTCTAAGACCTACTATAGACCTATTTTAATTAGCGAATAAAGGTCTTATAGTTAGACAATAAGCAGGCCTTCTTTTTATACTAAGAAATTAAAGGGATCGTAAAGGAAGGTACTATTATGTAATTGTTCTTTCTATTAACTCTTTAGCAGAACGGCTACGCTAAGCAATTAGCTTCTATTATAAAGGAAAGAGTAAGGGTTATAATGCTTAATGCTAACTTACTTAAAGAGCTCTAGCTAGACGTTTTCTATGCTATAGTATACCTTCTTAATTGTATACTAATCTAAGAACAAGGAAAAGGCGATTCCTAAGATTAAGGCAAGAGCTAATAGATTACGCTATACGAACGCTAGTAGTCCTAGATAAGGAAAGCAAATCTAAGCTTCTTATACCTTCCTAAAGCCCTAAAACCTAAAGTTAGCTATTTATAAGTCTTTAGATGTATAGCATACCTTATAAGGACAAAAGCCCTTAAAGCCCTTAAGAATTCCTATAAATTCTCTTCTTTTTAACCTAAAGCCTACATTAGCTATCTTGTAAGATATAAGTCGTCTACCTAATATGTAATCTAAGTACCTTCTCTATGCATAAGAAAGGTCGTTAAATTAGCTAATGTATAGTTTAATAAGTTAGTCGTTTATTATCTAGATTAAGAAAAGAAGGCTAAAAGCTTTAAGGAGTACGCCTACTAGACGCTAGAGACGATAAAGGCTTATAATATCTCTAATGCCTTAACAGGCCTAGCAGAGCCGCTAAAGCAGTATAAGGTTAATTAAGGAGCTAGGATACTAATTAGTTAGCTTAAATTCGTTAGAAGCTCTAGAGGAAGCACCTATTTCGATCTCTAAGGCCTAGGAAGAGCCTAATCTATAGGCGATGGCCTAGACCAGATGGTCCCTAGCCCGGCTAGCTTGAATAGCTCGAATAGGCAGATTAATTCGAATAGCCCGGCTAGATTAATTAATTCGAGAGGCTCGAATAGCTTAATTAAGGCTCCTAATAATAATAAAAGGAAGAGAAATTAAGAAGCCTAGCTAAAGAGAGAAGAAAAAGATAGCCTAAGCCTAGATCACGTACCTTAGGAGGCTACTATAAGTTACAGCGAGGATGCTATAGAAGCTTCTAGAGCCCCTAGAGCCCCTATAGGTATAACTTATAAAGCTATCTTAAAGGGAGGGTCCCTATTAGATTTCTTATACACTTAGAGCGATCTTAAGAACCTAGCTTCTTTATTATCTCTAACAGAAGCTTTAACGCTAAAGGACTAATTTAGGGGCTCCTTAACGCCTAAAGGCCCCTCGGGGCATCGATCATCGCTAAGAAACCCCTTAGGGCATTAAGCAACGCTAAGAGAAGCTCTAGAGCTAAGAGAGACCTAAGAAGACGATATTTAAGGCCCTAGATCGATTACTCCGCTGCCCCTAAGGCTATAAGCACTGCTATTTAAATTAGCTAAGATAATTAATCTTAAGCCTTATTAGCTTAATTAAATTAAAAGGTACAATTAAATTAGACGAATTAAACAACTTAAAGAACTTAAAGAACCTAAAGAACAAGAAAATAACTAAGGCTAAGCTCCTGCTAGCCTAGTATATAGCCCTATTAACTTTAGCTTTTAACTATAAAGTCCTTGTCTTTACAGGGCTCGTAGGGGTTAAGGCAAAAGAAGATAAACAGCTACACAAGACTAGTACCTCGTTGACGTTAAGGACCCTCTTAATCTAATAAATATCCTTAAACAACACTTACTTAAAAAGAGAAGGAGTAGAGATCTAGCTAGTAAAATTAACAAAGCTAAGCGTTTCTAAGCTTTCTTAATAGCTTTTACAATAGCCTTAAGCTATAAGCTTTACATTAATAGTCTCCTAAGCCCCTTAAAGCATTTTATTAAAGCACGTTAAAGCTATTTTGCTTTTAAGTAGCTTAAAGCAATAAGAATTAAAATTAATAGGTAAATAGCTATAAGAACCTTTACTAAGAAGCTAATCTAAGAGATCTTAATTACTAAATAATTAATTCCCCTTAAATAGGTATATACCTATAAGCTTAATAAGAAAGGCTTTATCTTTCGATTTAAAGCGTAGCTTATAGCAAGAGGAAACTTCTAAGAGGAAGAGCTTTAGGAGATATACGTAGCAACTCTTGCTATAAGCTCTTTCTAACTTCTTTATGCCCTCTGCTATAAGATAGACTAAGAGATATACTAGTATAACGTTATTAATGCATTCTTAAATATAAACCTTAACCTAGATAAGGAGGTATACTATACAATGCCTCTAGGATTTCCTAAGCTTAGCACCTACCTTAAGGTCCTTAAGGCTCTATATAGTCTCTGCTAAGCCCTAAAGCTTTAGTTTAAGACTATCTTAACCTTCTTCTAATCTTAGAGCTATAACTAATGCTAAAAGGATAGTTATATCTTCTAAAAGAAAAGAATTCTAATCTTTTTTTTTATTAATAACATTATTATAATATATAATAAGAAGGACTAGTATGCCTTTAAAAGGCTAGACTAGACGCTTAAGGCTAGCTTTAAGGTAAAGGATCTAGGTAAGTTAAAGTAGTTCTTTAGTCTTAAAATTATTAGAAACAAAGAGATAAAGGAGATATAGCTTTCGTAGGAGTTGTATATCTTTATAGCAGCTTAGAAATTCGTTCTAAGCTACCTAAAGAAAGAAGGAAAACGATCGCTAAAGGCACTGCTGCTAAAGGAAGCCTTTTACCTATATAAAGGGAAAGCAATAGAAGCAGAGATATACTACTACGCGTTACTCGTCGGTACTATCCTCTACCTATTATACCTTATAAGAATTAATATTACGTTTATAGTAGCTAAATTAGCTTAATTTATAAAGAATCCGTTAAGATACTATATATACTTAGCTAAAGGGGTATTAGAATACGTATACTATACCTAGGCCTAATCGATCTACTATACAGCAGAAGAGAAGGTAAATGCCTTATTCTTATCGTTAGATGCTTTATTTGCGGATAATAAGGAAACAAAGAGGTTATCTTAAAGGTTTATCTTTATAATATATAGAAGCCTAATTAAGTAAAAAGCCTTTTAATAAGATACTATAACTACCTTATTAACGGAAGCTAAGCTATTAGCTCTCTTACTCGTAGTAAAAGAACGCCTTACCCTTAGCTAGCAGCTTAAGGAGATAAGAATTAAGATTAGAAACTTAGCAGTGCTTTAGTACAATAACCTTAATACGCTTAGGCTTGTTATTAACGACTATTAGAAGATATAAACAAAGCTTTAGTATATTAATATTTATAGGCACTAGCTATAAGAGGTAAAAGAGAACAGAACTGTCTCGTTTAAATAGATCTTAACAAAGGAAACTCTAGCAGATAGGCTTATAAAGGCACTTACGCTATAAGCGTAGCTTAACTTCGTAAGGAAGCTTAGTCTCTAAGACTAGCTAAAAAAGAAGGAGCTAAAGGAGAAAATAGAGCTTAAAAAGGGTCTCTAAAACAGAGAAAATAAAGCCTAAAAAAGGTCTCTAAAGAGGTAAAAAACACTAAGGGTTGTTAGACCTAAGATATTATAAGATTAGCAGGATTTCTTATTATCTTTCCTTCCTCTCTTACTTAAGCCTACTAAAGATGCTTAGATTAGATCACGAATAGCATTATTACATTCCTTCTTCTTTATTTAATAGACTAGATTCGCAAAAGAAGCTTATCTAAAGGGGTATGTTAGTAAGAACGCGTAGCTAACCTAGCTACAATAGGAAGCTAGATAGATATTACAGCTAAAGGGTATATAATCCGAATAGGTATAGGAATAAGGCATTAATGCTACATAAGGGTAATACTACAAGAACGCTACTTACAGCCTAAATTAAGCCAAATTAGCTATACTAGCTATACCTTAACGGTATTCTATATACAAATACCCCCTCTAGCCTAGATAGCCTTAGTACTAAATTAACGAACGCTATCCCGATCGCGATGTCCCTACCTTTTGACCCTTTTCATCAAGAGTTCCCTTCGCCGTCCCCGTGGCTCCATGCCTGCTGAGAGTTGGTTGAGCTCCTGGCATTGGCCTTTGCCTGACGCAGCACTCCGTACCGTACATTGCATATACGGACTGGCCTGCGGACGAAATGCATCGACAATGCCCAAGGACCGCACAATGTGCGTGTTCTCCAGTCGCACCGCACATTGCCAGAGCGCGGGCTGTGCTCGTACATACATACGTATGTACTCCGTCTGTATGCAGGCAGGAGCCGTAATGATCCCATTTTGCTGACGGCGGCTTCGTCATGTTGCGTTGTCATACCTGCTGCGTGCATTTTGGCTTCGAACCATCATGGCGAAGCGCATTGCCAAGGGGGCGGCGATGGACGCACGGGAGACAGGCCTGCGGCAACGGTAGGGATGGCTGCGCAAGGAGAGGAAAAATGGGACCCGGATGGGGAGTCTCGTCTGGAGAGAGCGGGGGGGTTGGGGGGGGGAGGGCTTGGAATAAAAGTACTCGTAGCAGAAGTGTGACAAAGATAGGCACTCTGTTGGAAAGAATGAGGGGAATATCACGATCGCCGAATGCTATCCATCGGTGCTTCCTGTAGGGAGTATGATTTCAGAAACATCTGTGGATACATATGATCGACTACTTCCATGGTTCGTTGGGCACAGAGCACGACGAACTCCCGCTGCGTTTTTGGCAACGGATCGAGAAGGGGAGAATCATTCACGATACCCGCAATCGCAAGGTATGTACGGAGTACGGAGGACCATTTCGACCTCCATGCTTCGTACGTACCTTGAATGAGGCGGTTCCAGCCTTCCCCATCAACGGCATGCTGCATGAAGAGAGCCCTCCTGTGTTATGCAAACCCGGAAAGCCGCTTGCGTCCGCGCTGTGTACGGAGTACGGAGTCCTCCGGACCGAGATCGCACTCGTGCTCCTTGGTCATCTGCTGCCGATGCGAGGGAGAGCTGTTGATGATGTGGACTCAGCACTCCGTACTCCGTACTACGTATGTACTCGGCCATCCAAAGGTCCCCACAGGATATCCATGATGGTCCATGACATGCCTCATGCACATGCCACGCCGAGTCGGGGACGTGGAGTGCTCATCAACGAGGATCCGACTCATCCATCCCTGCACAACAGCGTC
The DNA here is from genome assembly GCA_003055185.1 of Escovopsis sp. TC. Lineage (NCBI taxonomy): Eukaryota > Fungi > Ascomycota > Sordariomycetes > Hypocreales > Hypocreaceae > Escovopsis > Escovopsis sp. TC. Next base: position 7,627,215 of record NIGD01000001.1, read on the forward strand.
AGCTCCACGGACCACCGTAAAGTAGACCCTGACAATGGAGTATCGTAGGTGGAATTTTTCTCTCACTGCCCTCTACTCCGTATAGAGGCTAGGACTGCTAGCATGCTAGAGCACAAGAAACAGAGCCCAAGAAACACGATCTACCTGTGCCTCTTGAGTTCACCTATGCCTCTCCAGTCGATCTGTGCCTGTGCTTCTCGAGTCAACGTGTAAGGCAGCCTGTGCCTTTTACTGAGGGTAGTGAACGCTTTTACGGAGTAGGAAGGTAGAGGTACTCTTTCGAGAGGGAGGGGATTCAGCGCTTAAGTTACGGAGTAGTAGGATAGCGATCCGAGTGTATCGTTTCGATGCGCGAGTGTATAGTTTAGCGCTCAAGCAACACCAACCGGGATGAAGAGGGCGAGATTAGAGTGTGTGACTCCTCCGGTTTGAGCGCGCCAGCCCGTGGGTAGCGTCCGAGTGCATTTGGATCTCGCGACCGCAGGCGGACGAATGAGAGAGGTTCCCCGGGGTCAGATCGCTCGGGTGGAGTCGAGAAACAAAAGAAGCTGGCCAGTGCCTTTTATCCTTGCCTTATTTTTCTGGCCCTGCCATTGTGAGTTTGTTGCCATTGTTGATCTTGGGAGGTGAAGTTGAACTTGACGATGCTGCCGGCGAGGATGCGCGTCACGTGGAGGCCGCCGAAAATGCAGGTGCGCCATGGCCCAGTGCTCCTTCCGTTTCCAATGGTTCAGATTCTCGGCATCGGCAGCCAAGTTCCCTTCTGGCGAATCCCTTCGGAAGGTGCAGGGCACAAGGAATGGACGACGACGGTCCAACCTGCCGTACCTGTACTCCGTACTGCGGAGTACTAGGTGCTTGTAGCTACTGTAGCTGCACTTGCACGTCGTCCCTCGCCTTCTCGCATCGGGTACCTCGGAGTACGGAGTACTCCGTACAGGCACTTCCCTACAGCCCGGCCATGGGCTCTTGACGGCCCGGGTTGCGCTTGCCTCGTGTCTGCTAACCGGATGCACCTGCCTTCCCCCCCCCCCCCCTTCGTCGCACCTTCTCCGTTCCTCTTGTGCGGTGCATACCCTCCCTCCCTCCTTCCTCCGCCGCTGCGCACCCCCCGGGCCGTCAAGGCTCAAGCACCACTGGTCCATCGTGAGCACCGACCCCGGGAAGGAGGCACCTGCTGAGGACTCCCGTCCGCGGTAAGTGCTCCCGTTGGGACGGAGGGTAGCTCCTGCGCAAAATGGATCCATCCTTGTTTGCTAGGGAGCCGAGCGCCCAGACGTTGCCCGCAAAAATCCCATCGATTCCTCCATCTTTTTTTCTCCTCCTCCCCACTGTCTCTTCCTCTTCCCTTTCCTCTTCCCTCCTCTTCTCTTCTTCTCTCTGCTCTTGTGATTTCTCTGAAATCATCCTGTCCGCCAGCCACCACCACCATAACAACAACCTCATTCACAACGGCAACCACGACAACAGCAGATTTCAAGACAATCTCCATCTGCCCTTGCACCCCCCGACCGACCCATCACCTATGCATCAAAGCCCCCTTAAATCCTTCATCTTGCTGAGCAGAACTACTACGGAGTGGCGGCGTTTTCTTTCCCACCTACCTCTACCACCATCACCACATATGTTAGAGCCTTACTAGTAGTCCTTGCCTCCTACTATCCCGCACTATTTCGCACTACCAACATACCACCGACCTCTACTACTGCTGCACATCAGACATTGATCCTTTCGCCCGCGCCTTGCCTCCTCGCCCTGCCCACGACAACGTGTCGCCCCTCTTACGTCGTCGCCATCTCCGAGAGCTTTGCGGCCCGAACGGGATCTTGTGAGAGCTGCGAGAAGACAGTCGGATACACCAGAGCGCCTTCCTCAACTCTTGCATTCACGATTCCCTTGAGACCTCAACTGGCTTGATTCACTCCTTGCACGGCACATACCAGCGTCACCCAGCGCATTACGCGGCTCGGTCCGTCTCTTCTTCGCATCGGTCGGCTTTTTCCACCATGAATGCGCTGCTTCCGCCGCAGTTATCTGTCCATCCTCACCAGCACGAAAGCCTCCTCTTCTCTCAGCGAGGTAGTAAGTCTCTCCCTTCGTTATTGTCTCCCGGAATTCGCGTCTTTGCCCTTTCGTCCTGCCTCATTGTCCTGTTGTCTTGTCTCCTGCCTCCGGTCTCTCCTCTCATCTTGGCCGTCTGCTTTGCCCTGTTACTCACAATCAACCTCCCCAAGTCACCCCTCTCCAAAATATGAATCGCAAACGAAAGGCCGATGCCGACGGCGACGAGTCCATGACCTCCACCAGTCCCTCTGGCGATTCCACGAGATTATCCTCGCGTCCATCGAAGAAAACACGATCGAACGAGACCGTCGGACGACCACTGAGCCTCCCTCGCCTCGTCGAGACCTTGGACGTCTCGCAGCTTAGGACCCTCATAGAGCGAATCTGCGAGCGCCACCCCGAGATTGGCCAGGAGGTCATCACCCAAGCGCCCCGACCCACTGTGCATTCTGTGTTGGACGTCTTGCGCGGATACCAGGCGAAGCTGAACGCGGCCGTTCCCTATGGCGAGAACAACGCAGAGTACACATATAACCGGATCAAGGAACCGCTGGTGGCCTTGATCGACGCCCTCTCCGACTTCACGCCCCAGTTCCTCCCGCCGATCGAGCCGCAGATCACCAAATCTCTCGAGTTCCTCGACGGCGCGACAAATCTGATCCACGAACTGCCGAACTGGGAGCCCCAAGCATATCGACATCACAAGAACAACGCGTACGAAGATATCTCTAAGGCCTGGTTGCTGGTCATCGACGAAGCTGCCAAGCGAGGCGGCGGCTTCAATTTCCTCTCCGGTGGATGGGACCAGACGTTGACGCGACACAACGAGCAGTCCGGTGGCCGTCTGGCACCTGTCATTTCTGCCATGACTAATCGAGTGGGCTGGATGGCGTCTGGCGACCATGCGAATGCCACGGACCCGAATTCCATCCTCAACCAGTTGATGTCTGGCAACTACGGACCGGCCGTGAGGGTGGGACCGTGGTGATGAGGACTATGATGGTTGCTGAAGATCCAACGATATGGCAGCTTGGCGCAAACCTCTTCATTCTCCTTTGTACTCTCTTTCTCTCTTTCTTTGGCCTTTCTTCCTCCACCCCTCTCTGTTTCTGCCTTTGTCCCTTTCTGTGTCTTCCTCTGCCTCTGTGTCCCTTGCCCTTTGCCTCTACACATTTTCATCATCTTCTTCTTGTGTCATGCATCATGTTTCCCATTACGTCCCGTTGTCCCCATGCCTTCTCTGCTGCGGGTCGTTATAGATATCCTACACTCGACAGTTGATTCCCCCGAGCCCCATTTCGGTTCCCTTTCTCTTTCTTGCGCAAGGCAGGGAGAACGGCGTTTCCTCTTCCCTCTTCTCCTTTCTTTTCCTTTTTTTTCAACGATTCCTGGCCTTCCGCCCCGAACACTTCTCAGGAGCGGAAAAAGCCAAGACTCGGCATTGTGGCTTCATGTATGTTGATGTCGGCGCCGTCAGCGTTGGACCCATTTTCTTGCATGTCAAAGAAACGAAATCGCAAAAACCTCCACGAAACATGTACGTTACGCATCGGGCGAGAATGGGGAATGAATGAATTGAACATTGCTCGTCGTTCTGGACCCTGTCGACATGGATGAGCGTTTTGTGACGATGTCTGATCCTGCAATACTATCTATAGACATGTACGGAGTACTTCGTGCCCCTTGCCCCAACCCTATTTTCAATTGGATGCGGACAAGCGAGGCCTAATGGATGATGATTGACGACACATGGGCGACCCGTGTGGGGGGAACTGGTTTCATGTCCCATCGTAGATGCTCCGTTCATTTCACCTCCAGACGATCAATGGATACATGCATTAGAGAGGAGACAAAGAAAAATGGTAGGTTCGGAGTATGTAGACAAGGGAGTACCTACCTACTAGTACTCCCATTTGTGGACGGTAGTACTCCGTACTCCGCAAGGCTTCTCGTATTTCAATTCAGGCAAGGTTAGCAGAGAATCGATGGAGCTGCCGCTGTGATTGAATGAGGCCATCGCCATCTCTTTGGATTACGTCAGGCGCGCTACATGTGCGGAGTACGGACTGGAGTACTCCGTACGGAGTACTTTGATGGCAGAGCTCCCGAGTCCAGGGTGGGCACTCCGAGGGGAGGTTGAAGGCAGATCATTACGTAATCCAGAGGACCCCGCATGCTGCTGCTGCCTTGGGCGACTCACGTGATTGCCCGTCACTTCTGGCACGAGCGCGCCTCCCCGTGCATGCCTATGACGCGACTCAACACCATCGAGTCTCGTCAACGTCAGCTCTCCCCCAAAGCTGGTGCCCATACATCCCCTCATTCGCTACGGATTGCCTACCTGACCTCTAGAGCCCAGCACAGTGACGAGTCTTGCCGCGGCTGCGAAGTCGTGAGGACGAGTTTCACTGAGGTTCTGTAGATATATACCACGGGATATCAGACATCTGGGGGAATTTAGATGAGTGCCTGGGACCAAGAGCTACCATAATCATGCCTGCGTCAGTACCATCTCCCCCCTTTCTCCCACCTCTCGTTTCCTTCCATCTCTCTTTCTTCCGCGACTGTCCAAGCAACATCACTGACAGGTGATCATATTCCTTGCAGCGCCGGCGATCAACACAAGTCGGCATGGGCCAACCCCTTCGAGGAGGCCAAGCCCCGCATGTCCGAGTGGACGGCGCAGCAGATCGCCACGCTCGCCGCCCGCCTCGACAAGCAGCTCGGCCCGGAGTACATCTCGACGCGGCCCGGCTCCGGCGGCAGCCGCTTCCACTACCTCTCGTCGGACAAGTGCATCGGGCTCGCCAACGAGGTCTTCGGCTTCAACGGCTGGTCGTCGTCGATCCAGAACATCCAGGTCGACTTCGCCGACGAGAACCCGCAGACGCAGCGCGTCAGCATCGGGCTCAGCGTCATCGTGCGCGTGACGCTGCGCGACGGGACCTTCCACGAGGACGTCGGCTACGGGTCCATCGAGAACGCCAAGGGCAAGGCCATGGCCTTCGAGAAGGCCAAGAAGGAGGGCACGACGGACGCGCTCAAGAGGGCGCTGAGGAACTTTGGCAACGTGCTCGGCAACTGCGTCTACGACAAGGAGTACCTGGACCAGGTGACGAAGATCAAGGTCCAGCCGGCGAAGAGGTTTGATGCGGATAGCCTGCATAGACATCCGGACTACGCGCCGGTGAGGAGGGCGCCTGCTGCAGCAGCACTTCCACCATCAATACCACCACCGCAACAGCAACAGCAGCAGCAGCAACAACAACCACCACCACCACCACCACTGCAGAAGCAACAACAACAACAACAACAACAACAACAACAACAACAACAACAACAACAACAACAGCAGCAGAAGCAGCAGCAGGCAGCGGCAGCGGGCAATGGCACATCAACCGCGGCAGTCCACAAAGCAGAGTCCTTAGACTCCTTCGACGATTACCTAGGGGGTATGTTTTCCTCCTCCCCGGACGGCTGGCTATGACCATAGACCCGACCCCGCTGAACGATCCCTCCCCTCCTAGATTTCGACGAGGCCGACTTCTGTGTCACCGCCGACGGCCATCCAGACGAGGTCCTCCTGCCCACAGCCAACATCCCTCCCACCACCGACGCCAAGAACGCCGCCACCACCTCAGTCAGCGTTCGCTTCCCCCACACGCCCAAACCAGCAGCCTTCCACCAGCCCGAGCAAGCGCACGACGCCCCTCCTCCCTATCGCGTCCCTCCCCATCAGGGCATGCCCCCACCTGCCGCCAATCCCTCCGAACCCATCACTTTCCTCTCCGCCCGGTCCACCCTCCCAGACGCCAACGCCTCCTCCTCCTCCTCCACGTCCATCCACCCCCCCAGCTTCTCTGCAGCCTCCCACCCCACCAAGCACCTCTTCAATCCCAAGGCCGAGTCCCCCTCCATCCGCAAAACCCCCGGCATCGACCACTCCACCTCCAAGCCCCTCGCCCGCAACGGCCAACACGTCGCCCCTTCCTCCTCCGCCTCCACCTCCGGCGGCGGCACCACCGCCAACGCGGCACAGGCACAGAATACCTCCCCCGCGCCCCGCATCGGCCCCAGTGCGCTCGATCACGCCCGCAGGATCGGCGCCCCGGGGTCGGGCATGCCTAGTCCACTCGCCAATAGGGGCCAGTACAAGCCCCCGACGATGAAGCGCGCGCTGCCGCCTGAGAACGGCGCCCGTGCTCCTCTCGGTGATGTGGCCCAGGCTACCAAGAACGCCAACGCGGCTGCCAGCGCCTATGCCGCGGGCGATGGACTCGACGTCAAGCGCCAGAAGGTCGCGTAGCCGCCTGTTCCAGCAGTCCCCCGTCTGAAAGAGCTGGAGCAGGTCGGGTCAAGCCCGCGCTCCCACCTTCAACACCGAGCATCTCGCATCTCTTTGCTTGTTGCAAATATATCTCCGCCAGTTGGGGTCGCAAGGGGGACAGCATTTGCCATCTCCCAGTTCTCATCTGCCCTCCATCTCTCTTGCGAATTCCCCCTCCTGATCCATCTTGTCCTCAGGGCATCCTCCATCTCCAATTTCCTCTGATCTCCCATTCCCCCCTCTTCTTCGCGAAACCTTTCTCCCATGCCATCTTTGTCCCCAATTTCTCGGGAGAACAACATCTCCCATGACCCACCTCCCATTCCCCTCTCTTTCTCCCAAACGAACTTGTTCTTCCTCCCGAATCTGTTCTTCCATGTCATCTCTGTCCTCGGGAATCTTCAGTAACGTCAGTGGTGTTCTGGTCTTCTTTGCAGGCGTTTCTCATACACATATCGGCATTCTTCACGTTGTTTTCTTCTGTCTTCTTCTTTTTCTCCTTCTCATTTTTACTTCCGTCCCCCTCTTCTCCTTTTCCTACTTCTCCTTCGTTCTCTTTCCTTTTCTATCGCATTTTCCGCCGTTTTTTTTCCTTGATTCTCTTTACTTTTCTCAAAAAGTCAAAATCATAGACACGGCGTTTCTCTCAGCCGGTCAAATACACATGATGAGAGTACCACCACAATCCATGCATCGCGTGATCTCACATCGTCATCTTCTCCTCCAGACTACACTGTCTCAAGAGCATTCAATCTCCCTTCGACGAACTCGCGCCACTTCGGGCCGCTACCACTATCTCATTGTTTCTCTCACTATTTGAGGTAGACCTTGTTTGAAACGCTGCGTCGAGTAACCCCTAGACGTTCTTTGAATTGCTATGCGAAGGCGTCTCTCTGAGCACTCTTGAAACGCTGTGCGTAGGTATCTCCCTGACCCTTCTTCAAACGCTGTGCGTAGGTGTATTATGCATAGAAAAAAAACCCAGGCTACTCAATAAAGTACAGCAGCCGCCCCGACTCCCTTCCCCGCCCACCGTTCCCAGCGATGAGAGGGCGGAAAGAGCAAACTCCTGACAAACCCCGTAAAACCCCCATGAATCTATTTCCAAAAGTAGATATCCAAAACCAAGCCATATCCGGACCGAAAATCAACACTACTGATACATGCTCGCTGACTGATGAATAGCTTCCTTATCGATGAGGAAGTCTCTTCGCTGACGTAAGAGAGGGGGAATGAGACCATAGAAGAGAGAGGGAAAAGGTGAAAAGGAGCAGGAAGAAAAAAGGGATGAATCATGTCGGCCTGTATCTCCAGAGCCGTTTTCGTGATTTGGTCCACCACGTGGCCAGTGCCTCGGCCTCTTCGACCCAGTGCACTGCCTCCTCGCCGAAATGGCGACGCACCGCGAGGGTCAGCCCGTGGATGGACCACTTCGATAAGCGCTGTAGCTCCAAAGGGTCGTGCTTCAGATCGGTGAAGACGAATTGTGCCTTCTCCGAGATGGGCATGACGAGACGCCAAGGGGCGTCGGCCGAGGTCACGGTGAGCAGCCGCCCTCCAGGGTTGACGATGCCGAAGTTCCAGGCGCGGCGGCCGTTGTGGGAGCGCTTGTATGGCCTGATGAGGGACTGGCCCTCATAGTCATGGACGAGGTCGGAGGCGGCGGCCCCGTCCGCTTGATCGAGGGATCCTGTGTTGATGAGAAGATCGAGCACGGTGGGAAGAATCGATATGGAGGTCGCGTTGGCCTCGTATTGGATGCGAGGGAGATGGGGATGCCGGAAGGAGAGCGGGACGCGGTAGTTGCTGATGTGGCCGTTTTCGTAGGTGCCCGTCTTTCTAAAATCTTCTTTGAAGGCCTGGCCGTGATCGCCCACGAAGACGACGAGGGTCTCGTTGGCGATGCCGGTCTCTTCGAAAATCCTGAGCAGGTGGCCCAGCCAGGTATCGACGAAGCGCACGGTATTGAGGTAATCGTTGAATTGCTGGTGCGAGGATCGCGGCCCATTGGCTTCGCCCATGTAGTCGATCGGCTCGAACCACGAAGGGAGTGCCCAAGGATGATGGGTCGTGCTGGTGAAATGCGAAAAGAACATGCGCTCCTTCTTCTCTGTGATGTTGCCGATGTGGTCCCTGATGAAACGCTGCAGGGCTGTCTCTGGATAGCCAAAGTAATTGATCTCTTCTAGCCCAGTGGGCTGGCGCTCCTCCTCGTCGAGGATGCTCTCCCTGTTCACGAAAGTTTGGAAACCGATCGTCTCCTCGAACTTATGCTGCCTATCGTAGTCATCCACGACGGAAGCGAAGAAGGCAGAATTCCATTGGTAGTCGCGGAAGTCATTTGTTTGGTTCCTGGTCGCCTTTTTGCGGTTGAAAAGATCGAGGACTTGAGGGAGACACGGCTGGTAGCTCTGAGCGTCGGCTTCCTCGAAGGAGTCGACTGGCAGCGGCCAGACGCCACAGTGACTCGCAGCGAGGCTCTTGGTAGAGACGCTGCTCGGGGTAAGGGCGCCCACGATATTGATGCCGCCGAATCCAGGCAGAGTTGGATCCGTCCAGGCGTCGCCGCTCGTCTCGTTCGCCGACATGCTCGGCCTTTCGAAGTGTCCGGGCTTGCCGGTGATTTTCTCGGCATTGGGCGTGAGGGACGCCAGGAGCGTGTCGATGGAAGGCCTATCGGCCTCGGGATGCGACTCGACGATGAATTTGTAGATATCGGAACCCTTCTGCAGAGGGAAGAGCTCCTCGCGCGTGCTTTCAAGTTTGATGAGCGCGACGTGCTTGATCTTGACGGAGCCGTCCTTTAAGGCCTCCCGCACGGGCCTCAGAATATCTGTGTCGAGGTTGGTGATTCTCAATGGGTCGTTAACGGGATTGTAGAAAGGGTCCTGCTCGACAACAGGGCATCGATCATCGTCCGGGCCGGGGTTCTCTGCTGGCGATTCGGTCCCAGCCGCCGGGGCCGTGGCTGGCGCCGTTCCGTTTCCGAAAACGAGCAATCTCTCCTGCTCATCCCATCTTTCGAATCCTTTCGGCACGGGAGTCGGCAGCCACGACGGAAGCTGTTCTCTGTATTTGATGACGTATTCGTTGTCGGAACCCGGCGCCCAACCTTTGAAGTTTCCACGGGGGTGCTCCCATTTCGATCTGCTGATGAGGTCGGGCAGTGGCCAGACATCCTTGCCCCAGATGCACTCGTGTTTCTTGGGAGCGAAAATTGCCAACAGCGGGAGAGGCAGAGTCGTCATCATCTCAGCGTACGGCCAATCGGGATCGAAGGCGACGATGATGTAGAAGATGGCCAGGGCCACTGCAGTCGTCGCCAGCCACCAGACGAAGGGGCCCATCTGGAGTGCCTGCTCGATCTTTGGAGGAAAGGAGAAGGTGATTTCGGTGTCGTTGCCATCGCTTTCGTCGTCGTCATCGGCGGCGCCCTCTTCGGCGGCGAGGAGCGCATCGGAGGACCCTTCTTTGGCGTGGGGATTCTTGTTGGAAGCCTTGAGTCGCCGCTGAAGCCGGGCGACAAGGCATTGCACGGCTTTTCGGATGATGGCGGGTCAGCCAGAATCCGTGCAGGATAGGGGGAAAGGGTTGAACGTACTCTTGATGATCTGACTCTCTGCGGTGGTGACGAAAGCGCCAACAAAGCGGTAGAGCATGGCCCTTGTGATCCAAGCGACGGAGATGATGGCGCTGCCGAAGGCCAAGGCGCTATTGGACTCGCTGAGGAGCACCTTGACGGTGTCCTTGTTGGCGTATGCCTTTGCGTCGGCCCATCTGACCTGCCCTCCGGTTTGGTAGAGGAAGCCCCATTGTGAGGAGGCGGCGGCCAATGTGATGAGGCTTTGGACAAGGGTCAGCAAGGGGAGTATGGGAGCGTGGGAGCAAGGGAATGCGAATTACCATATTGTGAAGCCGAAAACGGCGCCGAAAAACGAGAGCCAGGTGGCGGATTTTCGGCGGAGGAGGAACCAGATGCCGCTGATCAAGACGACGTCGACGGCGAAGACGGCTGGGAGGCAGAAGAGAAAGACGGCGAGGGGAGCATCGTGGGCTGCAAGGAAGAGATGGAGCAGCTTTGTGGATATGACGGAGATGAAGAAGATCGCGAAGGCGAACGGGGCCAAGGAGGGAAACATGTCACGCGACCCTCCGCAGCCTTGCGCTTATTGCGGGGGGAGAGATGATGGCTGGCCGGCTCTCTATCGGAAGAATGGATCTATGGATGGCTATCCAGGATGATTGATTGATGGCGCGGGCATATACTCCGTTGTTGCATGCGAGCTACTGATTTGGAGCGAGCATGATAGAATGCTTTGTACCGTATAGGGGTGGGGAGTGTTGTAGTATAGGAGACAGCAGCCGTAGGAGGTCGGGGTGCTCGAATGATGCGACGATGGGCGCCCGGGTAAACGAAATCGGCGGACGAGGGTCGATGTCGATGGCGTCGTTCAAGGTGGATGCGACTTGGGTGGACGGATGGATTGGATGCGACGAGGCCCGCCGGGGGG